>BMAU01002027.1:0-376990 GCA_019973935.1 Trichonephila clavipes | reverse complement strand
ATTTTCGCCCTTCTTCGATCTTTTCAATAATTCGGCCACGCATAAAATCATCTATGTGATGTTGGGAAGACATGCCAAAAATTTTAAGTTCGTCTATTAAATCTTTCCTGTAAAACTTTGACTTGAAACAACAACTGTCCACACGTGTCAAAACCTTTAAAGCTCTTATGAACGCTATACCGTGATGAACAGACGTGGAAAAAAAATTGCATACTCATACTTTTTCTAATATTCCGCACTTATTCTAATTTTCACATTTTGCTTCCTTTCATTTTGTGGCTGCTATGGATGATAGTGTTATCCGTCCTTAGCAATTGTCCAGCAGTGTATATTAGATAGATATGCACACACACGCGAAATTCTCAACCACTTAAAAAAGAGGTACGAACATGAATTTTTTTGGGAGTATGAGAGGAATCTTTTAAAATATACGAAAAATTCTTCCTAGAATGCAAAATGTACTTAAAAAAATAATACATTTAGGGTTTTTGTATTCCCCAATTATAAAATAAAAAATAGTTTAAAAAATTTTAAAATTGAAAATTAAAATAAAACTGTCAGAGTTTTGTATTCTGTTAAGTATTATACTTAGTTATATGCAATGTGTCATTTTTGGAACATTTTGGGCAAAAAACAAAACAAAAATGACTTCTTAAGGGGCTTAAGGAGCATAAATAAAATGGAACAAAAATTGCTACAAGAAGGAATTATGGTTTTGAATTTTAGTTGGGAGATATCTTTTAATATAATTAATGAAAGTAGGGTAGAATTTTTTTTAAAAATTTTAACTCAGTGCCTTTCAAACTTTCATTATTGGCAATCCACTTTTCAATCATAATTTTTATCGCGCCCCCCCCTTCGTACAATAATAATGTATTGAATGCAATAATAATGCACTTTGACGCTAAAGCTACCCTAAGATCTTAACTATAAACCGTACAAATTAAGAAGATAAGTATATTAAATTTTATATATGTGCTACTTTTAAGTAATATATATTTTATTTTTCTTTCTCGAATTTTTTAAAATTGGAATAGGTTACAAAATGCGGTGGCTGCTTTGAAGACAAAATATAGATCTCAGCCAAATACAGAAAAAGTACTCAAGAGTGTCAATTTCTAATTATAAATCTTCCTTTGAAAAACTTTCCTCTGCAAGACAAGCCCATGGAAGTCGCTAATGCTTAGTGAACTTGCTCTTAATTTAGTATTAGTAAATTAGTCATAAGTGGGTCGACAAAATGAGTATCAAGCTTGCTTGGGAACTTAACATGGGGATTTTCACGTCAGAATGACCGCCTGACCGGAACATCTGCTCATGCACCTCAGGGCCCAGGGTCGCGTATACTGAGTTGGGCACAATAGGCCTTGTTCCTCATGGGATGTCGCGCCACTGAGTTAAGTTAAATTAGTTATAAAATACCTTGTGCAGCACTGATACATTAAAAGTGTACTGTCTGAAGTACTCGCTCTTTACACGGATTCATTTTTAAAAAAAACTAAAACATTCTTGATATAATAGCTGAATTGTCAGGAGAGTAAACCCAATGCGTGTGTCAATGCTTATGAAAATGTAAAATGATATTTTAAAATGAATGTTCATTATAATTAGTTTTAAGCGAACTGTAATTTTAAGCCTCACAGAATTAGCATTTAAAATTAATGTTAAATAATGAACATTAATATAAAATTCTGATGAAAAATAATTGCATTACTTTTAATATTTAAAGCGAGAAGACTTCAAAACGTTTTATCCCGGGAGCAGGCACACACTCAATACTAACTTTAATGGTCGTGCGGGGTGAATGAGCTTCTCTCTCTCTCTCTCCCAATCCTTTTTTTTTTAATAATTATTTTATTGTACACGATACAAATCATGATTCCAGTAAATAATTTAGCTAAGAGAAAGTATACTTACCTATTTTCAAGGACTTTTCAATTTTTCTTCTGTTCCAAATAAACAGTTTTGCCAGAATTAACGATTTTGTGATTTGTGTGCCCGCGCGACCACTTTCAGGTTAAAAGTGTATTCAATATAATAGTATGGATGTTACTGCTAAAAAATTGTGTAAAACGTTTTTCATTATGCTTTATATGTTTGAGAATACTCATAAAAATAAATTTTGGCCAAGTAATCTTTCAAAAGCTCTCCAAAGAGCTCTCTGTGGTTTTCCAAATATCATAAAACTCTTTTACATGGAAAAAACCCCACAGAAATACCTTATTTACAACTTCCCTAAATGAGAAACAAACACATAAGAGAGGGGTCATAACAAACTATACCAATAACTTAGAAGGTCAAACAGATGATCAGAAAATACATTCTGCTATCTTCAACTATAATGTACCATATTTCAGAAATAATAACACAGTGATGAATTTTTCATTCTCCTAAAATGTTTCGATTTTGGGTGTGGGTTTTGGGTTTTCTCTGAAAGAGTAGTATTTTAGGTTTAAAAAGAAAATGTAATAAAAATATCTCATCATGGGATTACAGCAAATTAAATAAAAGTTTTTTTTATTTGTTTATAGGATCAAATATAGCTAATTAGGTATTGAAGAAGTTTTTATTTTTTGATGATGTAATATCGCCAGATGATATGCATAAATTACATCAGAGTAAAAGTGCCCTTTGTATCACGTCTGAGAGTATTTTGTTTTAATTCATTCCAGTAAATTAATTAATTTTTTAAATCTTGAATTTTCGATATGTTCGCACCCCTGGGGGCACGCCCCACAGTTTGAGAAACGCTGTTTTAACTAGATAGGAAAATTTTTACATCAGTTTACAAACTGTCTATGTTTCTAGAGGAACTTGTTAGAAAAAGGTAAGATCACAGTAAACTTATACAGCGTTAAACAGCGGAAATAATAATGACTTAAACTTATTTCGTGCCTTAATCAATCAAATAAAAAACCAAATGCTTCTTAGGGTTCTTAAGTACTATCGCAACAATCGCCAATTCTATTGATAACTTGCAAAGTTGGCAACCCCGATTTCCTATGTGTCGTACGCGCTGAATTGGCAATCACG
The DNA here is from genome assembly GCA_019973935.1 of Trichonephila clavipes. Lineage (NCBI taxonomy): Eukaryota > Metazoa > Arthropoda > Arachnida > Araneae > Nephilidae > Trichonephila > Trichonephila clavipes. Next base: position 373,957 of record BMAU01002027.1, on the reverse strand, counting down.
TGCTTCGTTTCATATAATGTCGCCAATAGGTTGTGCGAAAATACGTAAGTACCCTTCTTAATTTATTAACTATTTAAAATAGTATAATTTAACATTATGTTAGTACAAGTAGTAGCGCATACACAAAAAAGTTTATATCTCTCGTTAAATATTAATAACATCACAATTATTTTATTAAAAAATACATTTAAGGAATAATAAATGTATGCATTTTTACATCAAACTTTTAATTAACTTTGTTAAAATAATTTCATAGTAATTTTACATTAATTACAAAAATCTTGTACCAATCAAAAAAAAAATTAACAGAAAAAAAAGCACTTTAAGAGTAAATTCAAAACCTTTTTTTAAAATATTTCTATCAATACAAAGTACATTAAAATTGCTGATGCTAATTTTAAATCAAAAGAAAAAGTTTTGAAATATAGAAACTCTAATTAGATATAACTGTTTTTCTCACGGTCATTTATAAGATTTTTTAGTGAATTCCAACAAAAATAAAAAAAAATGGTTTTTAATTTAAGTTGAGAGAAACAAAGCTAACAACAGTTACAACAAGAAAAAAAAACAAGTAAGAATTTCTGGAAATATAATCATAGTCTCTAAAAATAAAATCTATTATTTGTGTATATACCGCATTTCTTGTTCTCGTCTAGATAAGTAACGGAATCGAAATATAAGAAATAAGAGCTGTATTTTTTTTTGTTAATGGATGATCTATATATTTGGTTAGATAAGGTTTTTTCTTTTTGTGTAGATATTTTTAAATGATAGATAGTAGAGAACCTCGATTATTCTAAAAATTAATATACTTTAACTATTAAATTTAAGTATAGTTTTTACTACCGTATATTTTAGCATATAATGGATACTTTTTAAATACGAAAAAGTAAATCAAAATTTACAGGTTCGTGTTATACACTCGATATAAGGACACGGTAGTTTTGAAAATAAAGATAAGCTTAACACAAATTATATTCCTAGATAGATAAAAATACTGTTTACTTAAAATAAATGACGTACCTTAAGACCTTTTATTATTGGATAACATGATGAGAGAGAGAGAGAGAGAGTTCATATTCGTCTTTAGCAAATAATCGAATTTTGTTTCATCTCACCATCACAGCTGTTCTGATCTATAAGCAAATAATCATTTCCCGTTCCATCTAGATTATTAGATATGCTACATTTTTTTAAACGAATTTTTAGTCTATCAGGTCTAAGTCTATCAGGTTGAATTTTTAGTCTATCAGGTCTATTTATTTAGTCTAACTTCATAGCCGGCTGGGTGGCGTGGTTATTTTGTCGCTGGCCTTCTGAACCTAAGGTTACGGGTTTCAACACCGGCCCAAGTTGGTGGATTTTCATAATGCAGAAAATCGACCACCATCATGTCGTATAATTATGCGGCATGTAAAAGATCCTTAGAGTGTCTGCTTGGCTTGGATGCTCTCGGCAAAATTAAATCCTAGTACAGGTTTGCATTGTCAGAGCTCATGTACTGCCCTATTGGGAAGAAACTGTGCGTCAAAATTACCTGAGGTGATTGGTATTCGCCTATATGTTTGCTGCACTAAAAAAATATACCAGCTTCCGGGAATGTACTAAGTCTACTATGGTAAAACACCAATCCGCAGCCCATTAGAAATAAAAAAAGATTTAACTTCACAGTCCATACTTTAACTATCCATTCCCACACAAAAAGTAGAGTTCAAAAGACAAGAGAATTACTCATTACATTTCAGGTTTCTTCGGAAAAAAACATCTGCGTTATACGGCGAATATGCCTAGAAATTAAAAATTGCAGCTTGAAATTATAGGCGCACGTTATACTCCGGAACGTATAATACGTCATAATATACGGTAGCTTGGTATTTCAGATTGATTGTGGTAGTATAATGATATGTAACAATATGTTCAATAGAAACGCGTTGTATTTTATTAATAACAGATCAATATGATATAAATGTAGTCAACCTGAAGATAAAAGAAGCATTATTGTTACAAGTTTCACTAAACAATTAAAACTGGCTTTTTCAATTCCTACACTATTAGCTCACAATCTGTATATATTTATTTATTTATCTTGGTGGAATTTTCAATCGTTATTAAAATGCATTTTAAAGCGCTCAATCGAGCTGAAATTTTATTTACAGGTTTATTTTGAATGGTAATACAATAATATAATAATAATTAATAAAAATTAATTGATTAAAACTAATTATTTAAAGAATTACAAATACAACGACGTTGGCATCGTTTTTGGCGACTTGTGTCAAAACATGAAAAGGTTTTTTTCTCACGTTTTAAAGTATTCAATTGCACTGAAATTTATATACACGATTGTTTTGGATGACAATGTGATACTTTAATGATAATTAATAAAAGTTAATTACCACTTAATGTTATGATTCTGTCCCATGTATACACATATTTATATTAATTGTAACTATTTAATAAAAATAGCTAAAATAAAATTTTTCTTTGTTGATCTATTGACTTAATTTTTTTTATATTATACTTGTTTAAAAGAAAAGAAAAAAAAATAAGAAAATGAATTAATACATTTTTGAGCGCTTTATTTTTCATTCTTGTTTAAAAATCATGAATTTTTAGTTAAAGAAATCTGTTTTTACTATTGCTGTTTTATTTTAAGAGTTCTTAATGAATTTTTAGGAGTTATTTTAAAATAAGGTATCCATTTTTTTTTCTTATAAATCAGCGTTTTTCAAACTGTGGGGTGCACCCGTTAGGGGTCGAGATAACCCCCTACGCGGAGGCGCAAGCATATCGAAAAGTCAAAAATAGACGATTTAAAATAATTATCAATTTACTGAAAAGAAGCAAAACAAAATACACTCTGAGATAATAAAAAATAAAATACACATTCCCACTGATATAAGGTACCTTTAAATGTATCAGAACGGCAAAAAGTATTTGATGATTAATTTATCAATATTTCATTAAAAACAAGCTTATTAATTACAAGTGACTCTCATGGAGGCTTGGCATATACAAAACTATGTACATTATTTATGATAATTTGCGGAGTTTATAATTAAAGTATCACACATTGTAGCTTTAGCGTCGAAGTACATTATTATTGCATTCAAGGCATAGTTGTTGTAAGAGGGGGGGAGGGTGATGGAAATATGACTGGAAATTGGGTCGCGAATATCGAAAGTTTGAGAAGCACTGTTATAAATACATCTTTTTTTTTATTTTCTCTTCGATTCAATAACTCTAAATCCCGTATGTTAATATAATTTGGTCCGTGTCTAAATAGATGCTGTCTTGGATCATTCAGATTTTTCTGTTTGCATGTCTATGCAGACACAAAATTGCCTTTCTGAAAAAGTAATACATCATAACATAAACAGCCGGCAGGTAATCCGGTACCCTAATGTAAAACATAAATTACACACTCATAAGCAGTATATGATGGAGAACAATACCCTTCAGCAATACAAAAAATCAAAAAGCTCTGGAAATTTAAGAGTGGAACGTAGCGCTAAATAAATATACATTTGGGGCCCATTATTTACGGTACGCACCGAGGTGCTTAGCTCAGGGGATAGGGGGAGATAGCAGCCTGGGACCTCCCTTCGTCTTGCAGGACCATTAGCACGCGCAAAATATCGCGCCGAAATTTTCCGGTCGCGTCGGTTTGACCCCCGATCCGGCAGCTGGTCGTCCCCGAGGGAGCGTCGGACTGACCGCGAACCCCCTTAGGGATCCTTTCGACCCCCCTAAATGATGCCCATGGGGTGAGGAGTGAATGAATTTATTTCACGGACGTGAACCGCGGCTCGCTTCTGAATCATAAATATGCGCGATGTTCTTTTTTCGTTTGGCTTTTGCCTTCATGGGGGCGGAATAGAAGTAAGATACAGTGTAGCAGCATTCGAATTATTCTCCTGTTTCTGAGGGACGAATTTAATTTTAAGAACTATATGTAGCGTAAGATATTTTTACAAGAGCTGGTGTACTCTTAAAGTTCTGGCACAGTTTTATAATTGATATAGTACACATAAAATTGGATCAAAATTTTTTTCCCCAAAATTTCAAAATTTACTTACGCGGAAAAGATGTTCTCTGGCATATAGATGAAAGGGAAAATGAAATAAAAAATTGATTTTTTTGTCTTAAGTACTGCCACAAGGATAATGAAATCTTGGTATTTGACTTTTTTTATGGTAAAAAGTCAAAGTAATTTTTGTTAAAGAATAACAGATATTTTAGTACTTTTCAATATCTATTGGTTTGTCAGAACACCCAACAGTTTCATTTAACACCTTATTTAGTATGAATTTTTTATAAAAATCTTTTGAGACGAAATTGCAGCGCACAAAAAAGCGGAAGGTAGAAAAAAGTTTAATTAGGATCGATTCGCGATGGTGCGGGGTTAGGGATTGCAATATCGGACCAAAAGTTCAATACCGGTATTCGGTATTTTTTAGATCTTAATACCGGTATAACGGTTTTAATTCTGGTAGTAGAAGTTTTGGAAAAAGAAAGAAAATACAGAGGTGTGTTTCTCTCTCTCTCTCTCTCATTGTTTTATTTGCCAGTTTTATTTGAGAGCAAAAAACAAAAACCACAAAAAATTATTTTGTAATTTTTAAATTATAACAGTATATAAAGAATCATAAAGAATCACAAGAATGTAAAAAGGAACATCTTATTTATTTAAATCACAAAAAAAGTGTAAATATCGCAATTCAGTTTGTGATACTATTGCAAATTTTTAAAATGTGATCTTAAAAAAACATAATGCATTAATTGTACTGTCATTACGCCCGGAACGTAATTATGTGCAAAAATTACCAGCTGTCAAAAACGCTCTTTCGGCATCTAAGCTAGTTGGTAGCATTGTTTACAATACGCGATATACTTTTTCCAAGTATATTTATTTCTAAATATTTCATCTTCAAATAAATCGATTTCTCGTCGGATGGTTTTGGAAAGGACTGATTTCTGTAGTGTATTTTGGTTTGAAATATTTTTAGTTATCGCTAATTCTAATTTTTGTTCAAGAGACAATTCCTTTTCACTATCGAAATTAGTGTCATAATCATCTTCGATAACTGTACTGAATTTTTCTGAATGTGGATAAGGTTTGAGGGTAAAAAAATTTAAGAAAATTGACTATAAACTTTTGATCAAATTTGAATTTGTTAGTCTCTTTTCCTTCTTTTTCATTTTCATTTATAAAATCATGATGATACGTAAATATAAGTTTGATATGCGAATACAATGTGAATAACAAACTCCTCTTTACGACTACAATCTTGTTTTCACAGATATGAATATCAGACTACGAATCCTACGCGTGTGCAGTATCGTTCTGAGCTGTAATAGAATAGTTTTGGTCCGCCTCCTTCGGATAATCCACATATTTTATCACTTCTCTTAATTGTACGATGCGACTTTATATTCACAGTCTAATTAGTTTCGCCCCTTAGGGAGACATAAAAACAAAAATGTATACTATTTTTCTAGGTTGGCGATCCCCGAACGTATAGTGGAGACAATTTAAAACATTTCTAGTAAATACCGAAAAACCGGTATTTAAGCTTGTAAATACCGGTATTACAAAATTGTAAAATTGCTCAAAATACCGGTATTCGGTATCCCGGTATTGCAATCCCTATGCGGGATGAATGATTGAATTTTAAAGTCGCACTGTTTAGCTACTCAAGGGTTTTCGGCGACAGACCTCAAAATTTTGAACCATGGTCAAGTGATGAAGACGACACCTGAACTGCTGTTTGTTTTTAAGATATGGTGTAATGATTTTCAATATTGAATTTAACAATATTCTGTTGAAGTGCTTATACATGGTATTAATTTTCCCTTGATCTTTGTATGGAGGACATTCAACATATGTTCGTATTCTGATTGAAAAAATTTATGTGATCAGCATCTTTATTTATTTATTTTTTTGGTGGCATAGTTGGTTTGTCGATGGCCTTGTACGCCCAAGTTTGTGGGTTCGACCCCAGCCCGAGTCGTGGGATTTTCTTGATGCAGAAAATCGACAACGTCATGTCATATGATTATGCGGCATGTAAATGATCCCTTTAGTACCTGTTTGGCTTAGGTGCTTTCGGCAAAATTAAATTCCTAAGTACGCTTGCGCATCGTCAAAACTCAGGTTCAACCGTTGAGGGGGGAAACTGGGTGTTAAAATTACTTGCTGTGATTGGTATTCCACCTATATGGTGCCACACTAAAAAAGATACAAACTTCCAGGAATGTACTAAATCTACAATGGTAAAATACCAATCTGCAGTCCCATCAGAAATATATCAAAGCGTGTGTGCTAATGACCACACGATCGAAGTGATAACTTCAAATTTTGTAATGTTATTTCAGAGATTAGTTAGATGAATAAAAATCAAGGACATATTAGTATTGTCATATAAAAAAATTTATTCATATGTCTGTACTTATCAAGTAATATTTTTTGCAAAATATACAATCATATTTGTGAATTCATTGTATTCTAAGAAGGAAACAATAGGTTAATGCAGTGCTTCTCAAACTTTCAATACTGGCGCCCCCCTTTTCAATCACAATTTTTATCGCGCCCCCCCTTATACATAATAATTTACTGAATGCAATAATAATGCACTTTTACGATAAAGCAACAATATTTATTATAAACCGTACAAATTCTTGACATAAGTATTAAATTTTGTATATGTTACTTTTAAGCAAAAAATTAAGTAATAGGATAATTACTAAGTTATTTTCCTTTCTCTGATTTTTATTCATATTACAAAATGCGAAACAAAATATAGATATCAGCTAAATAAGAAAATTTACTCAGAGGGTCAATTTCTTATCTTAAAACTCCTTTCAAAAACTTTGCTCTGTAAAAAGCCCATGCGCAAGTAGCTAATAATTATTAAACTTGTTCTTAATTAATCATAAAATTCTTAATTAGTCATAAAATACTCTGTGCAACACTAATACATTAAAAGCAGTGTTTCTCAAATTTTCAATACTGGCGACCCAATTTTCAATCATAATTTTTGTCTCGCCCCCTGTACAACAATAATGTATTTACTGCAATAAAAATGCACTTTGAGAGAGACGCTAAAGTTACAATACGATCTTAATCATAAACCGTACAAATTAATACGATAAGTATATTAAATTTTGTGTATATGTAACTTTTAAGTAATATATATATTTTAAGAAAATTACTTAAAAATATATATATATTACAATTATGTTATTTTCTTTCTCTAATTTTTAAATTGGAACAGATCGCAAAATGATGTATTTAATTAAAGATTTATTTCCTTCAGCATTCATTTCTCAAAGTACAAATGTCATTAGAAAAAATAGTCTAGTCAATGTCGCTCTCTATCGGGCATTATCCATCACATCTGGCATTATAGGGTACGTTTGCGTGAGTCTGGGCAACCTAACGTCTGCGCAAAACATGTAAAAATGACAATTCCAGTCAGTTTTGGTCGACTCGATACTCCTATAGCTACCGAATCTAGCTTGAATGTACATTTTTTTAAATTTCCACGTTAATTGTAATTCACGGTAATTAAGTATTTACGGCAGTAGATTAAAACAATATCAACGTCGTAAGCAAATATTCGACCATAATAACGAATCAACAAACAATACACTGACGAACGAGCATGGTTCGAAAATTAAATCAAGGCGATCTTCTCAAAAACTTAAATTTTGGATTTACCACTACTGAAGTTAATAATGGAAAAAAAGCCCCAGCTCGATATGTGTTAAAACTTACAAATCTGTAGAACAACATGTGAGAAAACATGTAAAATCATTTGCTATGTTGGCAACAGAATTTTAAAAAGTATTTTCTAGATGAGAGGACAGCTTGGTAGCAAGTTACGAGTGGATTAGGGATCTATTTCAAAATACTCAGAAAGGTCTCTCAACTTCCGAAGAAATCTTCACAGATTTCACATCACAGTGAAAAATTAAAGGCAATTTTTGTAATAAATCGCTCTTTGAATTTGGGGTAGGATGCCAATTATCTGTACTGATCACTTCGTATACTATTACCATTTTCATGGAAACTTTTTCAAACCGGATTTTCTGCAACTTGAAGACAAAATATAGATCTCAGCTAAATATAGAAAAATAACTCTTTAAGTGTCAATTTCTGATAGAAACCTTCCTTTGAAAAACTTTCCTCTACAAGACAAGCCCGTGGAAGTCAATAATTTCCTTGTTCTTAATTTAGTAATAAGATTGATTGATTGAATATTAACGTCACGCACTGTTCAGCCGCACGAGAGGCTTTTGACGACGGACCACGTAATTTTGAACCATGGTCAAGTGACGTGGATGACATGACTGGCACCTCTCTCTAACTACCACACCACACCAACGGGGATTTGTCTCAACATATTTAACGTGCATCGCTGCCCTAGCACGGCGGGTCTTTAGTGGTACTGGGCTCGAACTCGTGACAAGGCAAGTCACGATCGATACCTATCCACTCGGCTACCGCGGCAAATTCAGTAATAAGAAATTGGGCTTATAAAATACCTTCTTCAGTACTGATACATCAAACATACTGGCTAAAACACCGAATCTTCGCACGAGTTCATTTTTAAAAAATAAAACATTATTCTTGATATAATAGCTGAACTGTAAGGAGAGTAAAACTGTGTGCACGACATTGTATACAAAAATGTAAAATGATTTTTTTTTTAGATAAATGCTATAATTGTAAATAACTGTTTAAAAGAACTGTAATTTTAAACCTCACAAAATTAGCATTTAGAATTAATGTTAAATTATGAAAAAGAATATAAAATTCTATGAAGAATAATTGTGTTACTTTTTTAACATTTTAAAGCGAGAAGACTTCAAAATGTTTTACCGAGCAGGCGCGTACTCGTACTAACATTAATGGTAGTGCGGGGGACTCAGTTGTTTAGAATTATTTTACTGTACACGATACAAATCGGTGAATATTTTAATTTATAGAAAGTATACTAACTTCTTTCAAGGACTATTCAATTCTTTGATGATTTGAGAAAAAATCAATAAAACTGAACTAAAATGATTCAAAAGTACAAGACCATAATAAAGGACGCAAATCAGACAGAAATGTTAAACAAATCAATTCTTTCCAAATATCGCAAAACTCAATTATTTACAATTTCCCTAAGCGAAAAGCAAACGCATAAAAGATGGGAAGGAACTAATATTGATAATAACCATACCATAAGATTGAATGTCAATCACATGATTAGCAAAATCAGCCTGGCTGAAAAGTGAATCATAACTTCCTTTTCTTTTTCTGCAACTAATGCACAGTATTTCAATAATTACAGTGGTGAATTGTTTTTCTTAGAATTTTTCTCAGGGTCTGGGTTTCGTTTTTCTTTTAACGAGTAATATTTTATGTTAAAACGTAACAAAAAATCTCTCATTGAGGAAATACAGCAAATAAAACAATGTTTTTTTTTTTTTCTTTAATTTAGTTTGGGATCAAAGATAGCTATTTGATGACGGAAAAAAGCAGATAATAAACATAAATTATGTCAGTGTTGTATTTTTTTATTATGGAAAAAATATTTTGTTTGCTATTTTTCCGGTTATTTTTTAAAAAATCTTTAAATTTTTCGATACGCTCGCGCCCCCCTTGGCGCCCCAGGGGGCACTAATGGGTTAATGGTAGCTGTGAATTAGATTATAAATACACTCAGGAACATTTATCGACCCAGGGAAGTACAATCAGAAACTTTGCAAATAAGTACAGCGTAATGTGATATGCGGAGTATCAAGTTTTGTTCCAATACGCATGCTCATACACGCCGAAGGTGGCGCTACAATCAGGAAACGAGGGTGCTATATAAGCCAGCGCAAATTCGAAGATTCATAAACGTGACGATTACCCGCCGATTGTAGGGGAAGACTTTGGTAAGCGAAAACATGCCAAAAACGTGCTAAGACATTTCTCACGAGTTAAGTGAGTTTGAGAGAGGCTGATCATCGGTATGAAAGCTACACAGGTCGACGCGCCGTGTTGCTGGCCAGGTGGATCGTTCGGAGTGTGTCGTTAGAAATTGTTGGGAGCAGTGGATACAAGAAGGTACCACGCGCGGAAAACCGGGTCTGGAGCGACATAAGACCACGAGGAGTGAGGATCGAAGGATCGTGCGGCATTGTGGACCCACAGTGACTCGTTCAACGATACGAGCAGACGTAGGCGTAGCAATGGTTCCACAAACAATTTCCAGACACCTTGCAGAAGAAAATCTTAAATCCAAGCGCCCTTTCCGTGCACTCCCTTTAACACCGGAACATCGGCAACTGCGTCTACAGTGGTGCCAAGCCAGATCAATGTGGAATGTCACAGATTGGCAAAAAAGGTTGTGTTTAGTGATGAATCCCGGTTTTATTTGGGAACAGATGATAACCGTGTACGGGTGTGGAGGCGCCTGGTGAGCGGTACAATTCCCCCACACTGTTCTACGTCACACTGCCCAACAGTTGGTGTAATGGTCCCATAGCCTATGATAACCGGTCCACTTTAATTGTGATGCGTGGAACCTTACCGGGCCAACGTTACGTTGATGATATTCTTCGACCCCATGTAGAACCTTTCCTAAATGGTCTTCCAGGGGCAACTTTCCTGCAAGATAATGCTCGTCCTCATACAGCAAGAGTTGCTCAAGACTTCCTACGTCATTTTCACACTCTTCCATGACCAGCCCGCTCCCCCGATTTGTCCCCTGTAGAGCACGTGGGGGACCAGCTAAAACGGCAGATGCCATCGTGTCACTCTGTACATGATTTAGAGTTGGCTGTTCAAGATTTGTGGACCCATCTGCCTCAGCACAACATAAGGTGTCTAATCAACTCAATCCCGTACGGTGTGGCGGCATGTATTGCAGCTGGAGGTGGTCCAACGCGCTATTAAAGTTGCCCAGTATTTGTGTCGTTGCACACCCTGTATTCGTTTAATTATCCTGTTTTTGAGATCAAGTGAATCTCTCATCTGTGTCATTATGTGCACTTCAATCCGATGCTTTCTTCTTGGGTCGCTATTTTCAATGTTCCTGAGTGTACTTAAGTTCAAAATTATTTAAATTTCTAAAAAAGAAACTCTGTCAAGTGTTGTTCCGTACTTTGTAGTGCTTTCATTTGGATCATTCTACTTAATTAAATTAAATTTTGATTAAAAAAAATCTACTAAAGGCTTTGATTTGTCTTTTGAAAAATCTGCATTGAAATCCCCAATTAAAATAATAATGGCAATTTGTTCAGAATAGTTGATCCGGCTTTAGTGTAGGCTACTAAATTTTTGTGAATGAATTCGATAATTTTTTCTGCACTTTGAGATATGGTGAAATATAAATAGTAACCATTAGAATTATCTCTCCATTTTCTGCTCTACATTTCGCTGCACAAATTTCTCCGGTACATGACTCATTAAACCCAAATGATTCATTATTATTGTTATGAATAGTATTGTTACCATTGTTACAAGCGTTACAAATCCGGAGTGTAACAATGCTTGGCTTTTTAAAACGCATCATTCAAGTTCACTCTCCAGAAAAACACACCTAAAGAAGTTATCACTTCAAAAATACATCTATATTTATTTCAGCCTAATCTCTTTGTTATTATTTTATTGTTGTAATGTAAGATCAAAAAATGTAATATATATTCTTGAATTAATGTTTTTAATAAACGATCTATATGGTCTTTTTTCTCTTTCTAACAGACTATATCTTTCACACTTGATGTATTATTTTATCTTAATAATTTTTGTCAATAAAAAACTGCCTCAAAAGGTGCGATTTTCATGGGAAAATGTTTTCTTATCTGTTATTCTTGTGCAATGATGCGTATTAGGTACCAGGCACCATCAAAAATATTTCGGGCTCAAAAATAGTTTGTTATGAAGTATTTTGATCCAATAAACACGAAAATCACCATAAAAACTTCACATTAGCTCTTGTTCTCAAGAATCAGAATTCCTCCTTACTCAAAAATATATTTTTTATCTTTGCTTTCTTTGTATTATCTTTGTGATGTTCATTTAGCCAGGCTGATGGAAACACTTGCCTCAAAAACGATTTTTAACTTCTACGAAAGGCGTGTAACAGCACCACCTCTGCATATCTGTTTTGAGTGTAACCGAGAAAATTAGTAGAACAAAGAAAAGACAATAGTGCACAATTCAATTGAAATTCGTTGTTTTTCGATATAAAACTCAAGGTAAATCAATTCAACTATATTAACTATACTTTTCTTTTACCCATTTCAAAATTAGATAAATACTTAACTGGAATATTTAGTCTCTGGACATGCTATAACCCAGATGTTGAGGTAGAAGATTTGAATGAACCCCATACACTAAATCAAGCAGATTGGAGTGACCTCATAAGAGATCTTGACTTGCCAAAACAGAAGGCAGAGCTTCTGGCATCCAGACTGTGGCAATGAAATTTACTCCTACCAGGCGTCAAGGTTACAGAGTACAGGACTCGTAAAAGGAATCTTCTTCATTTCTTTGAGAAGAAAGAACATGTGGTTTCATGTATTGATGTCAATGATGAATTTGATGAACATCAGTTATGATCTAAATAACTGGAGGTTGTTTATAGACTTTTCCAAGCTTAGTTTGAAAGCAGTATTACTACACAACGGCAACATTCTTCCTTCCATTCCCATCGGACATTACGAGGATCATAAATGGCAGGTTTGTGGTGACTTGAAAGTCATTGCTTTACTCATAGGAATGCAGTAGGCTATACCAAGTACTGCTATTTTCTGTGCAGATGAGACAGTGGAGATCGAAAATCGCACAGTGCGATGTTAATATTCACTCACTCGCAGTAAGCGATGAACACGCTGAAAGATTTCATCAAGATATCGCAGCAATGGAACGTAGATATCAGGATAGGTGAAGTGAGTCAATGCTCACAGAGTACTGCTCGACAGTTATATAGGATACTCGGGCTTCGACATAGAAGAAGCAATTTAAAAGGAAATATTCACAGGAAATAAACTAAAAAATATTGCTGAGTTTTGAAATAAACACTGTTTCTTGAAACATGACTTATTGTATTATATTTATTAATTATTATTTTTTTTGTTCTTCAAATTTACCCATAAATTGATGGATGGGCTGTTGTATATCTTAAAAACAAGAGCTAATAAATAAATTTCATTTACATGCTCGTTTTTTTTCAATCCAAAATTAGTAAGAATAGGCTATTTAAAACTAGGAAGCGGACAAAAGAGTTGTTTTTTGTTACATAGTGGTATTTACGCTAAAGTATAGTTTAGTGTTGGAATTATAAAGACTTATTTGTATTAAAAATTATATTTTCAACTTTATTTGAATAGTGTAATCCAATCGTTTTTTTAATAAGATAAATATACAGGAACAATATATTTATTCACAAATTTGTTTCTTCTCTGATTCGATAAAACTGTTATTAAATATCTTAGTTCAGGAGAGAATACTGTACACAAAAATGTACTGTACCACAAGTAATAAGAACGCATATGTAAATGTTGAGGGCGAGCAAGTTTCTTTCTTATTAATATCCGATTATAACTCGCTTAGAAATGTGAAAAGATTAATAATTTTTTAAATAACTTTTATGTTAATGGTTAGATTTAAATTGCATAACTAACAGACTAAAAACACACAACACACGTCTAAACTAACAGACTACGTCTAAAAAAAACTGTCCATATTTAAATAAAACTAATAGTGGTGTTTTTTTAGTACATATGAACACTGTTCTTTATTCTTGCTGGAAAACCTATGCCCGTGGGGGCTTACTTTTTTATGTATTGAATGTGGTAATGAGGCATTCCCAAGTGATCAATACTTTCTTTTCTCCCTCTTTTTAATCCAAACTGCAGAGGATTTTAATGTACTGTTTAATTTCATTTTCACATCACTATTATTTTTTTTCCCATTACCGTGTCTGGCACAGCTTAGTGAAAGCTAGCTCAAAAGTGCCGAAACGCTTAGCAAACATTTTTGGGGCTCGTGATCTAAGGAGTCATGATTGTAAGCTCATGCGTTGTTTCAATCGAGTTACAGATTTAAGCTGAAGTCACAGATTCGAGTCTTAGGCATGGGCCAACAGGGCCCCAGCTCAGATCCTTACGCTCAATGGGGGCCTCGTTTCGTTCTCACTCACCCCAAGCAAAATCATAATCTGAATAATTTAAATGTTCGAAAACTATTCCGGTACATATTTTCCAAAAGTTGAGAATTTCAAACCACATGTTGACTGGCAACAGTGGCATGACCGGTATGTGATGACTGTTTTCATGTGTGTGTGTGTGTGTGTGCCTAGGCCTATGTGCATAATGTCATAAACAATCAGTAAAATCATTTAGTCAAAATGCTCACCGAGGTTTGTGAGATTGTGTGAACCATGCACATTTATTGGTTTCAAATTACCGTTTGTACGAGTATTTGACAATGCATGCTATTTACTGTCTACTTTAAAGTTTACAGGTAGGGCCTACTTTTAAATAGGGGTCCAGGGCCTCAAAAAATCTTAATATGTCTCTGGATCCAGGGCCTCAAAAAGTCTTGAGAGGTTCCTGGATCCATATAGTTAAGCTGATGCACGTTAATATTGTCAAGGTTAAGAGTCCTCAATATTTTGAAGTTTGAGGAGTGGCTCAGCTCACACTGATATAATCCTCGCTGCTTGAACATATGGTTTAAAATTATGAAGGAAGCCTTCAATAGCTTTTGTGTTGCATTTAAATGAGAAGTTAATAAACAATAGGATGGAACAAAAAAATTTTTTTTTTAGAATTTCAAAACCTACCTATATATGTGTTTTTTGGTATATAGATGAAAGGTAAAATAAAATGAAAAAGTAATTTTTACTTTAAGTGGAATGAAAAGGTATTTGAGATCTTTTTTTATGATAAAAATTTAAAGTAGTCTTTATCGAAGAATCTGACATTTTAGTACTTTTTAACATTTATTGCGATGTGGGGACACCTACTAAATACTAAATAGTGCACGTTTAAGAGGAAGGCGGAAAAAGCTTGGATTCAACTGATACAACGATGTGGGAGTAGGGTTTATGAAATATAGCAATGTACTTTGTACTACTCAGTACTCATTTATCAACAATCCTCGTTTTTGGTTATTTATATTGTAAAAAATAATTTTACTCATTAAAATGATCTAACCAAAATTAAGTCTCCCCCCACCTTTTCAAAAACTCAACCCCTTTGTAAAAATTTCAAATTTTAAAATTAAAATTTTTTTTAATATTTATATTATATAGAACATCTTTTCCGCGTGAATAGATTCCGATTTATAATAATGTTTTTTCTCCATATAAACACGATCAATCCTAGTAAAAAATCAATCAAATAAAGCAAGTTCTTGCACCGAAAATTTCCACCCATTCATCAGGATGATGTACGAGGTTTTATTTAATTGTTACTATCTCACACAAAAACCAGCAATTAGAACCAATTTTTTTTACTTAAATAATTCTCGAGATAGTCAACTTGTGTGGTAAAATAGAAGTAGTCTCAGCTAGGTTAACAGAATAACGTGACTACTTAAAAATGATAGTAAGCTTATGTGAGTTAATTCAAGAATCCATTATCCATTTGAACTTTGAGTAAAAAACACTTGTTCAGTGAAAAACAGTAGAATCGATAGAACAGAATAAAACCATACTTACAAAATAAAGTAGCTAAAAATAGCAGCAAACGACTCAGATAAATACTTCGAATATTACAAGAATACCTTTTAAAAGTAACTTAGTTCACCTACGATTTGTCATATCAAACAATAATCAATGAATTTAAATGTGTGAAAAGATAGAAAAGAACATAAAATTATTATTAGATACAAAATTTCTTTTTTGGAAAAAAAAATATTAAATACGAAAAGAAGAAAGGAAAAATGTATGATGATAATATAATCTAATGATTTTAAACTACAGTGGGTAAAAAAAGTATTGGCAATTGTCTATAATTAATCATATTAGCTAACAAAGGAAATGATTGACAATTTTAACTGGATATAACGAACACAGGAGGTAATAAACACACAAATCCAATGAAACTTTCATTTTAATATATCTTTTACAGAAAATATACAACAAACACACACAAAAACGTATTTTTGCATGTTAAAAAAGTATTGGCAAAGTTCTAACTGTTATGCAAATTTTGTCATGTTGAGGTCTCGTGTTTAGACTGATAAGAAAGCCTGTTAGTATAAAGTCTGCAGTGCTATTTCAAAATTTTTAAAACGTTATTTTGTTAATGCTGTGATAAAATGGCTTCGAAATCGAAGGAGTTGGATGTTAATGTAAAAAATATGATTATTCAGCTCAGAAATGAGGGTTTAACTTATCGTGCTATAGGAATACAACTGAATATAAGTTTATTTACTGTCATAAGTGTTGTAAAAAAGTTCAACGAGACAGGATCCACAGAAAATAAGGTTTGAAGTGGACGGCCTGGAATATTTTCTGCAAGGGAGAAACGTAGCATTATCAAAGAGGTTAAGAAAAATCCCAAAATAAGTGTACCCCAGTTAGCCAAAGATGTTGCTAATACTTCGCATAAAACTTTTAGTGTACAGACTATACGGAATGTTTTACACGGAGAAAGTTATTATGGAAGGGCAGCTAGAAAGAAACCTTTCATTACGGAAAGAAACAGAAGAAAGAGATTAGATTTTGCAAAATCTCATGTTAATTTATCAGATGATTTTTGGACACACAGTTATTTTTTTCGACGAATCGAAGTTTAACATTTTCGGAAGTGATGGACGACAATATGTGTGGAGAAAGCCAAACACCGAACTGGAAAAACAATATTTAACACCCAATGGGAAACATGGTGGAGGAAGCGTCTTAGTTTGGGGCTGTATGGCAGCAAACGGAGTTGGTAAACTGGGCTTCATTGATGATATTATGACAGCACGTACGTATATCGACATATTGGGCCATAATTTGCAGTCCAGTGCCCAAAAACTTGGCTTAGGAGTATCATTTGTGTTTAAAGAAGACAATGCCCTAAGCATACAGCGAACCTCACCAGCACCTCGTTGACCTCACCCGGGAGTGGTTACTGTATAACTCTCCTCGCCAGTTAAAGACGCCGCTTCAATCGCCTGTTAGTTACATAAATACAATTGTTCAGAATTTTGGCGATGGCAACCATGGTCAAGTGACAAATTGAGCTGGCACCCCCCTCCTAACTACCACACCACACCAACGGGAACGTTTCAGCACAGATTTAACGTGCATTTCTTTAGTGGTAAACCTGTGATGAAAGCAAGCCGCATAGTCCGATACCTATACCACTCGGCTATACTTCAATCGCCTGACATAAATACAATTGAGAATTTATGGCACAAATTGGACGTAGAAGTCAGGAAACATAAAATTTCTCCCAAAGATGAACTTAAGCGTACATGGCACAAAATTCCCAATACTTTGATTTTCTCTATGAGAAATGGATTACAAGCTGTTATAAATGCAAAAGGTATGCATACAAAGTATTAAACATATCCTGATTTTGTTCTCACATTTTACTTATTATTTTGCCAATACTTTTTTGACATGCAAAAATACGCTTTTGTGTGTATATTTTCTGTAAAAGACATATTAAAATGAAAGTTTCATTAGATTTGTGTGTTTATTACCTCCTGTGTTCGTTATGTCCAGTTAAAATTGTCAAGCATTTTGCTTTGTTAGCTAATTTGATCTTTTATAGGCAATTGCCAATACTTTTTTTACCCACCGTATAAAAAGTGTTAAAAGTAAAACTTCAAACTATTAAACTAAAAATCATGTTTTGTCTTTTGCCTTAGTTTTGAAACAAACCAAATTCAGCTAATTTCTTACGCAGTTTTTCTTATAACCGCTTCTATAACTGAATTTCTTTCGCAATTTAATTTCATTACTTAAGTTATTTTTTTAATACGAAGTTATTGTTATTTCGTTTATTTGAAATGCACCAATATTCCATTTTGCATTTCTTATTGTGGCATTTTTGCAACAAAGAGATCCCTATTTCCCCAACCAAACTATAGATATGAATTTAAGTTCTTCAGAAAAACCGCATACTCTTTTTCTAACATCAAAAAACCGACATTCGACCCCCCCCTTTTCTCTTTAAATGGGCAGACGATAAAAAAGGGCACGTGAACGAAGGGTGTCATGCATAATCAAGAGGCAAAATGCAGAATGAAAACAGCACCAGTTCATCAAATGAGTTGCCTTTACGCTCCGTCAGTTTCTTTTGCCTCCGTCCACTTTTATTCAACGGACACCCCCTCACAAAGACCCTATTAATTTGTCACGCCTTTCCGACCCCCTTGTCCCAGGTTGGGAGGAAGGATAAACCGAAGTCACTTGGGGATGGGGATCGGGAAATGATTCCTGATGGCAACATGACTGCAGGAAAAAAAAGAGGATTTGAGCTCTCTCTTTCACCCTTTCTATTTTATTTTCTATGCTTTGAAAAATAAAATTGCAGAACTGTAATTTAATTTTGGAGTGTCGTGATTTGATTCAAGTTTGATTGTATGCTTTTTGAGGAAGAGGTGGAAATGTTTATGCTTTTTTATTATGATGTTTATACCAAAAGTAAATCTCTAATAAAGAATTGATTTTTGAAAAATAAAATCATTTTGATTCAATGCTCATTAAATAAATTGGAATTTTTTTTTCAGAATTTCAAATCCTACCTGTGCGAAAAAGATGTTTTTAGGTATATAGATAAAAAAAAATATGCTTATGTTAAGTACTACCACAAAGGGAAAGAAGTTCAGGATTTTGAGCTTTTTTGTGGTAAAAAAAGTAAAAGTAACTTTTATTTAAAGTAAATTTTTTAAATTTTAAGGGGTTTTTTTTGTATTTTTTAACACATATTGCGTTGATAGAACACACCTACTAAATAGTTACAAGAAAAAACTACAAATGCATTTAACAACTATTTTGACATTACATTTTTAAATAAACCTTATAGTTGGAAATTTTTTTTACAGTACACACACATAATAAAACGGAAGACGAAAAAAAGATTGGATCAGATTGATTGAATGGTGTGAGGACACCATTTGGGGATATGAAATGTTGCAATGTATATTGCACTCAGTACTCATTCATCAATAATCATTTTTTGGTTATTTATATTGTAAATAAAAAAATTATTTTGAGACTGTTATTGTTCCTAATCCACAAAGGTCTGACGAATGTCAGACAAGATCAATAAGTCCGTTGATTCTGATGAAATCGAGAACAAGAAGTGGAGAAGTATAAAGACCCTCTCGAGAAAAGCCCAGACAATCCAGAATGTGCTCGGGTGAAGACTGTTGAGTATTACATTTGTTACACGTTTTAAAGGTTTCAGCGTTCGCACAAACTTTAGACTGTTTATATGTCCACTAGCAAGACGTGCAATGGCAGTGGAGGAGCTTCTATCACAGTAGAGGGAAAGATCCAATATGATACTAGTTGCTCACATGTTGCAGAGAGCTTCGATTGTCCGTTAAAATCCAGAAGTCATTTAAATCCCTCTCAGATTTAACTAGTTCAAGTCCTTCATTGGCGACTATTAATTCAGTTTTGAAGACAGAACACGAGTCAGGGTTACGTAGGCTAAGAGTAAGTTGTCTTCTAGGGGTCTCAATGTAAATTCCGCTTCCTCTTAGCTCAATGATTTTGCTTCCAAGTGAGTTTAAAATTATCTCGCCAAAATTAAGCCTTTTTTCCAATTTTTTTGAAAGTTTAACCGAAATTTACTTTGAAGTGTACATCTCAATATATGTACACTTCGAAATAAATTCAACTTCGTACATTTCCCATTTGGGAAACGAAAAGTTTTACTCGGAATAAGAATCGTGCGCCTTAAGTCTATCTTCGGCTAATGTTAAAGAATAGGGGCCGAATTGGAATATTTTTTCAGATATAAAAGCACTCAACCATTAATATTATATTCTGGCTATGCTATCCTGTAGATAACCACTTACTTTATCATACTGCTCATTTTTATCCGAGTTGACACATTTTTTCTTTTATAAAATGTGTTTTGCATTTTTTCCCCTATACCGTAATGCTAAATGAGCTATCCCTTCACATGTTAAAAGGAAAAACTAATTATTTATGAAATATTTTGAAATTTTAAAAACACTCTATTATAAACACAAATGCATGAGTTACAATGTCACACATTTTTATAAAAATTGAGGCATTTTTTCTGTCTGAAAATGTGCTCCGCGTCAAGTTCACGCTCTCGTACATACGGCGAAAGCGGCCTTAAATGTTACTTGGTCGAATGAATTTGGTTTCGTAACAGAATTAACCCTGATAATTTTTTTGGAACGATCATTTTTTTTTCATGCTTTGCATAGTTTTCATTGACAAAGCCTGCCAAGAAATTTTCTATGGAGAATAGTAAATAAATTTTACTTGAAGGAATAGTGCCCATAAACAGTATATTCTAATTTAAAGCTATGTTCATATAAAGGATAATATCTCTCTGGGCAAATTTATTAGTCTGAATTCGCGTATAATAGTGATACGGAGAAAAACAGAGTTTGGGCATAAGCCAGAGCTGATTACTAAACTCAAGCAGGAATTTGAGAAGGAAAGAAACACACGAATAAAATAAATAAAATAATCGTAGCTATAAGCCTTAGTCTAGTGACAAGGTGGACACCTAAGCTGGCATTAATATCGCAACAGCCACATAACACTAACAAATTTAATGTGCATTTGCCCCCTCTACACGGCAGGTCTTGTGGCACCAGGATTCAACAAGCAAAAATCAGGCCACGAGTTTGTGACCATAACCATTAGGCTACCGTGGTCACCAAATTTTACAGATTAGCTTTGCTCTAACGAAGTCTAAATAAGTCATAATGTTATTGTATGCGCATTTGTATACATTAATGTACTTGGCTCTCTTTTTGAAAACTGATAAAGACAGAGTTTAAAAAAAAATCACAATTTATCTACTAACCTCTCACGGCCCATAATTTCTGCTGAGAAATAAAAATCTTTACTCAACTCAACTCAACGTTTATTTAAAGTGGTCAATAAACCTGTTAATGAAATGATATTAGTAATTATTAGTGAGTGAATATTAGTAAGCTTTATTTTTTCGAAAAACAATTGGAGAGAAAAAAAGACGATGAAATTTTTTAAATAATGATATTTATCAAAGAAATTTAATAATATACATTCAAAATTGAGTAAAAAATTTTGAACAGAAAATATTTTTATCTTAAGGTTAATTTTAGAAGGATTTTAAAATATATACAACATGGAAAAGAAAGCACCTTACAGTTGATAATATTTTACGATCAAAAAGCATTTGTAATTTATAAAATTCTTAGTTACTTTTACGCAGATTAATTTGTGTACAACCATCTGGAATATTTCTTTGTGTGAAACCTATCAACAAAGAAAGTTATCCTGCTAATTAAATAGGTTGATCATTTAATATGAAAAATAAAATGCGAAGATGAATGTATGACTCAAATGCATTACAGCACAATAATGAAAAAAAAGCATGACTAGTTAAAAACTAATTTGGATATTTTTATCCTCTTAATAAATAATATTCATTCAACTTATTTTTAATTTCTCACTTTAAATGTACCAATATTGAATTTTTAGTTGCGCTTAACTTATGTTTTTCGTGTTTCTATATCACAGGAGGAGATGGTATTTTTATGTACAAAACTTAATGAATATAGAAATTTTAACTCTGATTTATTTATTTTAGTTCGAAAAAAATTGATAATGTTTATAGGTGCTTATATAAGATAAAAATGATAATTGCTCCCAATTTACTGTTTAAAGTAAAATTCTATTTGAAAATTTTACGCATATTGTTACACAGTATCATTTCTCTCACTTGATTTTATTATCATAACATGACTAATTAATAACTATTCCATAAAAAGCTGACAATTTATCTTCAAAAGATTTAGTTTGGATTCAAATTTAGAATGCATTTACTATCGTACTATTTAGAAAACATCAAAAATATTACATTTTAATTGAAAATGCAAGTAATTTTTTTCAATCGTTTTTTACATGATTATACTTGATTTAGATGCATCTATTCCTGTGTGTCCTCTAAGACCTACAAAATCTATGCAACTTGTTGACCAATGAGATGGGGAGAATACCCCTCACCCCCACTTAAATCCATTGCGAGGTACAAACGACCTGATCTTTCAAGATATGGGAATTTACCCTATCTCGAAAACCTTTTGCTCATAAATCAACTCCGTAATCCACATAAGGCAAACGCCATCAGTCTATAAAACATTCTGTTCAATCCTCTGACAATACTCACCTACGCTTAGATACGCCCCCACTGTTCGTAAACAAAAGTCAAAAGGCCATTTAAATCTCAATACTAATTTTAAGATTGATCATTCCTTTCACTACGATCCACTGATCGGATTCGATACCCTTTTGAATAGATAATTCTAAATCCCAATGTCATTCGGCCTTCAGGCTCAATGGCAGCCCATCCTTTTAGGGGATGGTGGCACGTGCCCGAATTTGCATCGGTATCTGTTTCTCTATGGGATGACTGGTTTCGAGATACGTATCTGGTGAGAATGAATCCCTATTTGCATTGGGGGGGGACTGCTTTGTAATATGGACGTTGTTACCCCAGCTTGAATCTTGTGCCGATGTGGGATCGAGGAGAGTTTAAAAGACTGGTTTGGGAAATATAAAATTTTCGTCTATAACTAATCATTATTTGTAAAAAGGAAGCCCCGAAGTATTGTGTAGAGTCACACCTACTAAAGATTGTATACATATCAAACTGAGTTAAAAGACAAATGTATGCATAATCATTA
Organism: Trichonephila clavipes; assembly: GCA_019973935.1. NCBI lineage: Eukaryota > Metazoa > Arthropoda > Arachnida > Araneae > Nephilidae > Trichonephila > Trichonephila clavipes. The sequence goes on along the minus strand of BMAU01002027.1, from coordinate 351,081 downwards.
ATTTTTTATTGTTCTGGTTTCCTTTCAACAACAAAATAAATCTTTTTAACAGCAGTGTGTGACACATTCATTTGAAAAAGATTTTTCTGCTTAATTACTTTCAAAATAAAAAAAAAGTTAAAATTAACGGGATGTAATCGTAACTTTATCACTTAGAAATTAAAACCTCAGCTTATTTGAATTATCCTTTTGTAATCACTTCGCACGATATCTGTCCACCAATCACAAGATCTGTCGACGGAAGTCATGTGAATTTTGGAACTACTAGTCTGTGTTTCATATAAAAAAAAATGAGATTCGTTGAGAAATTCAAGCTGCTTATTGTAAGTACTATGTGACGTCCAGCTTATTTTAATAATTTTTTACTTTTTGTGTGTGTGTTTGTCGTTTTTAATTTAAATGCCTTTATTTAAATTAAAAATGGAATACCTGTACCGAAGAACGTGCCTCATCAATTCAACAGCTTAAAAGCATAGCACATAATCATGGAATAAATAAATAACACCTTACTATATCAGCCAACTATATATATATATACAGTGGTGGCCAAAAAATTGTGGACACTTTTTAAAATTGTTATGTTTTTTTAAGTTTGTATGCTTATAGAAAATTTTACGTTGCACAAAATGTAAAGTATTTTGTATCATTTTAAAGAGAATTTAATACTAAATTTAGTACAAAAAAGAAAATTGAAGTATTTGAAAAGTAAAAAAAGTTAAGCTGCAATCACTGTCGATATACATTAGATACTGATGATAGCAGTGAGTTATCAGAGCTTAGTGAAGTTGCCTTTATTCTTTATTACAGCTTCACATCGATGTTTCATTGAGCTGAAAGTAGTTTTAAGCTCTTCCTTCGTTATTACATGATGCCAGGAAGCAATTATATCCTCAACTAGTTCCTTTTTATTTCATGGGTACCTCATTTGAACGAGAGTTTTCAAACGGTACCCCAAGTTTTTGATAGGATTGAGGTCAGGACTGTTTCCTGACTAGGACAACTACTCAATGATCTTAGTCTATCTTAGGTACCAGTCTTTCAATTACTTTACTCTGTGGAAAAGAGAACAATCTTGCTGAAAAATAAATGAAGCATTGTTGGTAAATAGATCCCTTATGGGAGGCAGAAGTTCGGTGTCTAGAATGGTGTCAATGTATTTTATGACATTTAGTGTCCCATCAATGATATGAAGGTGAATGATACCATCTGATGATTTGCATGACTAAGTGATAAAACTATATGCGTACATCACAGTTGCCTGAATGCAGTCAGGATGTAGCATTTCTGCTATTTCATTTTCTACGTCTTACACATTTTTGGCGATCACTACCAAATAACAATATTTTAGTTTCGTACCTGTATATAACTTGTGACCAATACTCATTTGTACAATTAATGTGTTACATTGCTCATTGTAGTTCCTTCTAGCGTTGCTGTAAATTGAGATGCGACATTTTTCGTGGAATTCTACCTTTTAGTCTTACATCTACTAATTTACTCCTGAATAGTTTTTTGAACTGACAGAAACACCAACATTACTTATATCACTTGTGATGGATGTCCATGAAATTTTTTTTATCTCTGAAACATAGTATTTTTTTTCTTCTGTCATGGTGCACCTTTTTCGGCCTTTTCCTGCTTTTTTTTATATTAAATTTGTCTCCTGACATCTTAAACAAAATTTTTAGTCTCCAACCGTATTAACTGAACTACCCATCCGTTATGTAATTATAACATAGGAAATACCACTTTCTCATCACACATGTGTCCAGTCTACTCTTTTATTTGATTTTGTAGCTTTTTGACTAAATACCATTGTTATTCTGGCCTGAAAATGTTCTGATCTCAATCTTGTCGAAAACTTGGGGCAGCATTTGAAAACTCTTGTTCAAATGAGGTACCCATGAAATAAAAAGAAACTAATGGAGGATATAATTGTTTCCTGGCATTATGTAACAACAAAGAGAGAGCTTATATCTATTTTAATCTCAATGAAATATCTATGCGAAGCTGTAATAAAGAATAAAGGCAACCTCACTAGGTTCTAATAACTCACTGCTATCATCAGTATCTAATGTATATCGACAGTGATTGCAGCTTAATTTTCTTTACGTTGTAAATATTTGAATTTTCTTTTTTGTACCAAATTCTCTTTAAAATGATATATTTTGTGCAACGTAAAATTTTCTATAAGCATACAAACTTAAAAACATAGCAATTTTAAAAAGTGTCCATAATTTTGGCCACCACTATATATTTAGGGTCAGAATGAAATGCTGTTTTTGCATTTATCATGCATCTCATGCATTTATTGTTTTTCCAGCATTACTTTTATAATGAATGAATTGTCGGAAAGATATCTGTATAAAATAATTATTTCTAAAAAGGGAGTTAATAAAATTACCGTACAAAAATTGCAATAATTAATTTATTGATATTTAATGTTTTTACAAGAAACTAGTATTTAAGGAAATTAGTATTTAAAATTAGTTGTTTAAGATTGGAATTGAAATAAAGAAAAAAAAGAATTACAAGGGAGAATAAAAAGAAATGAAGCTGAAAGTATCTTAAAGCAATGTATAGAGGTTTTTATTATCAAATTCAGTTTGTCATGCTCTTTATAGTTGTACAGGAAAGATAAACTTTCAGCACACACACATTTCCAATTTAAAAGTTTACATCATATTTATACACAAAAATTGCTTTCAAGTTTCCAGCATTAGTAAAAAGGAAACCTCCAATAAATGAACAATAACAGGAATTCGAGCTTGAGGTATCTTTTCTTAAAGAGTGTAATTATTTTATTTGGGTTTAAAAATAAATTTGCTTATCAGCATTCACTCAATCCATTTGAAACATTTTCACAAATTTCATCTCCTCCTTACAATCATGACCCATAGTACCAAAAATCAGCGTTTCTCAAACTGTGGGGCGCGACCCCATAGGGGGGCTTGATAACTCTAAGAAAGGGCGCGAGCATATCGAAAAGTTGAAAACAAAAGATTTAAAAAATTACAAATTTATTGAAAGGAAGCAAAACAAAATACATTCTGACATAGTAAAAATAAAATACACATTTACTTTGATATAATATAAATGCATCAGTACTGCACAATGTATTTGATAATTAATTTTTTTCAATACTAAGTTCAGAAAAAGATTAATAATTAATAGTGACTCCCATGGGCTTGTCATTTTCAAAATTATATACAAAATTGAATACTTATCTTAGTAATTTGTGCACTTTATGATTAAAATTGTATTGTAGCTTTAGCGTCAAAGTACCTTATTGTTGGATTCAATACATTGTTATTGAATGAAGGGGGCGAAGAAGATTATGATTGAAAATTGGGTCGCGAATATAGAAAGTTTGAGAAGCACTGGCCAAAAATATTTATTCTAAAAAAGAGCACTACAAAATCCAGAAAAAGAATCCCTCTCATTACATACATTTCGATTCAAAACCAGGGAAAGCAGGGGAAAAAATCATTTGCTTCTTTCTCCTTCGAAAAATAATGCTCTATACTTCTCCCTATTTCAGAACCCCAAACATTCATGACATTCAATCTGTCCCTTTTCTTCCCTTATATGTACAACGTCATGTTCAAAAACCGCGAAAACCTTCTGATTACATTTCTATATACAGTTTCTCTTCTTCTTTCTCTTCCGGAATTCCTGACAGAAATGGAGAAGGAAAATCGAAATTTATTTCCCATTTTTCCACTTTTCAGAGGCGCGTTCGATGGTCTCCAAACGACCGGTTGTCATCGTTGACCACCCCCAACATTTTCCTTATGAGCATTTTTTTCCTTCTCTTTTTTCCCCTGGACAATTCGATATCCCTTTTGCCCCTGATGTTCATGAATAAAAGAAATTCAAAAGCGCAGATGAAAGTACCGATATAGATAAAGTATGGCTGGACTCTTCCAGTAGGTTTTTGCCACAGAAATGGTCTGCTTTACAAGTGGAATTGAATGTATGATGCATCTACAACATGTTGTTTTTGCGGTGGATTGAAAGTAACACACGCGGCGATAATGAATAAATGAAAAAGTGAATTTTCCGAAATATCATGAGTTGTTATTCATGGAATATTTTTGGAAAGAGCCGAAAAGAATATACAACTTTTAAAAAGTATTAGTTTATGATTTTTAATTAAAAAAATTTCAATATATATATGTAAAAGTGTTCTGTTATATGTGCAACATTTTATAGAGTATTTGTGAGGGTGGGCGACTTTTTGGAAATTATTTAGCTAATTTCAGCATAAATAAGAAAATAATTTTTCCATACTGTGTTGCTGCCAAATTAGGTATTTACGTATTATACCACGAACCAATTTCGTCAAATCAAAAGACCTTGCCAAATGATGCGATATGCAGCCAAGAGAGGAAAACATTTACCATATATGTTCACACAATAATAATAACAAAGGCAGAATTTGGTGACGTTTTTTGAATTGATGACGTCTTTTGATTTATCGAAATTGGTCGACGCTATAATACATCTGTACCCAAAATTGATATTTATATCATATGGCAGAATTTTTTTTTGGTTATTGTAATTTCCCATACAGTTATCGTGCAGGAATCTATGTTTTGCAGAATTTTTGAAGAATTTTAGAAAATAAGGTACAAAGAGGGTACAAAAACTATATTTTCCCCCTCATACATTGTTAGAATTACTTATTTGATAAGCAACTATGACAGAATGATATGAAAAAATATTAATATGTCATATTAATTGCCAAATAAAATGGAAGCATTAAATAAGTACTAAAAGTTTCTACCTTTATTAGGGGTACATGTTAGTATAAGTATTGTGATTATTTTAATACTTACATAAACTTTTCAAATTTGTTAAAACACCATTTCCAACATGTGTTTGCTGTGATAAAATTGAAGTTTACTTTGTTCTGTTTTGATTTTTATATTGTTCTATAATTGGGGAAATTTATTCATGATTTCAGAAAATAAAATTCTGTACATTTTTTTTATAAGGAGCATTTAAACAATCATTTTTTAAAAAAATCCTTAAAATCACAATAAAAAAAATAACTTAAAAAAATTTTTTTTTTTACATTTGAGAGAAAATGAATATCATTTTAAAAACAAATTTTATTGCTAGTTCTGCGTATTTCTACATTGATCCTATATAAGCAGTTATTTTTACATCTCAATGCAATATATTCTCATTTCTATATGTAATATATTTACATACCATTGAAATAAATAAACACACTCCCTTTTAATATTTTGCATGACTTGCTATTGTCTTGCTTTTTCAACATATTCACGATATATTTCTCCATTTGATTTACAATTCTTCTTGCAGTTAATCATTTTCAGATTTTTATTTCGTGAAATTTTTGAAACAAGTTGCGGACTCTCAAATAGAAGTGTTTAAATCTATCTCAAATACACAACTATCAATATCTCTCGCGAAATTATAATCATGTTTTAAATCGTGTCAAGAAGTTTCATACATAATTTGAGACTCATTTTATTAATTTTATTTCATAGTCGCAACAATTAATGTCAAAAATTTTCTTTAAAAAATTAATGGATGAATTATGTGGAATACTACTTTTTTGAATAGCGATATCACATATTGTGACAAAATCGTCAATGACTGCTCTATCCCTATGCAATTCCAAAAAAACTACACATTGTTTCGTATTTTTCTTACGATTTTTTATTTATTTTATGTCTAAACAAACTAAAATGAACAGTTACACACTAATATTTACTTTTGGCAATATTATGATCCTATAAGCGTTAAATGCACTTTATTAACTTTTTTTCTCTATTTGTACTTCTGCCTCTTTCTCTATAAAATTTATTTATTTGTAGCGAATTTTAACTTATAATATAAGTACATTCTTCTCTACAGTGACAAACAAACCAATTGAGTAACACTATGCATACTCTCACAAACGGTACTGCACGAGTTCAAACATTCATTACATAAAAACGAATGTTCTCTAACCATCCAACTCGCTTCCAGATGCAGCAACACCATGGACTAGCTTCCCCATGCATCACACACCAAGACAGCATCCATTGATAAGACAAACATAGCATATACATTTACCAAACCATCGCTATTAGATTTATATATATGAAAAAAAATGAAGAAATAGAAGAAACCCCAAAAGAAATGGGAAGGGTAATAATAATTCCCGAAGAGAGAGGAATTTACCCGATTCCCATTCTTACTTTTTGACATCCTTTTGCGACAAGCGCTCGCAGCGGTATAATTTATGCCCGATGTAATATTTGGTTTGGGGGAGAAAGGGAAATTTTTAGCCCGAGAGTTTCCTGAATGGATAATAATTCTCGTTTATGCGGTCGCAGCCCATAAAAATCGAGTCTCATTCCCACAAATGGATGCTTTATACCCACAATATGTTTCCTACGTCTCATAAGCCGGCAGGGTTTGTATTGATGTATGGGGCAACCGCTGGAATGGTTTCGCTCGAACAGGTGCGTCTTCTCTCTCTAGCAGATATAATAATAAGAGATACCAAACGCTTATATATCTTGTGTATCGCTCCCTCGACAGGGATGGAATGATTGTGATTGAATATGATAAACTTCCGGGAGTTCTAGTATGGGTTGTTTGTTATAGTTAATTTAAGATCTGTTAACAGAGAGAGTAATACTTAATCTTGTGGTTAAAACTGGATGGTATTAGGAAAAGATTCGTTGTAATATAGAATTAACACAGTGTGTGATCCAAATTCAAATGCAGAGAGGAGACAAAAAAAACACCATTGTAACCTGAAGAAGGCCAAGAAGATCAATTTTAAATGTACACTTTTATTATTGGGAAATAAAAAATAAAAAAATTGCACTCCACTCTCTTATATATAATTTATACCAGTGATCCGCAACCCCCGGTCCGTTGATCAAATGGTGCCGGGCCGCCTAAAGAGCATTAAACTATTGCCATTTTATTTAAAGTGGCGCATTTCTCTCGGATTTGCGCAATTTTCCATGGAAATCACTTTATATTCCACGTTAAATCACTTTTATTCATTTTGGGTGTAATTATATTTTATTCTGAAGGCATATTTAAATGTGAAATATTAAATGTTATATTATTAAATGTCCCACCCTTAGCGGGCCGCGGTAAAATTATCAAACATTGACCGGTCCGCAGCGATAAAAAAGGTTGTGGAGCACTGATTTATACAATACTCAATTAATGTTAGAATTATAGAAGAATAAAGAGCAACATAACAAATAACATAAACAAAAAATTGTTTGTCAATTCCTACTTAGATAAACAAAGAAATTTTTTCAGTTACTTTTATTAAATAAGTACAATTAGTATAAATATGTAGATGCATATAACAGAATCACACTATTAAGTGGAAAAATAGAGAAAGCAATTTTCCTCGCAATTTTCCCTTCTATATATGTTGGACTATTATTTTCGTTTGTTACTATTTATTCATTAAATTTAATCATTCCAATAAATTGCATATAGTAAAAATTGATCACATTCTCCTAAATTAGGCCATCTCAGGTGAGATTCGAAACCACGACCTGTGATTAAAAGTCCAACGCGCTATCCATTGCGCTACAGGAACAAAACAAGCGGATTTCCCTTTTACATATGATGTTGGACGATTATTTTTGTTTGTTATTATTTATTCATTAATTAAATATAATTAATGAATTAATATTTGAAAAAAAATGTATTAACATATCAAGTGTCATCAAATACAAGTTTAATAAAATGTATTTGAACTTGAGTAGATGAATAAGAAACATTTTATAAACGATCAAAAATTTTAGCAAAATATATATATATATGGTGAGAGAGAGAGTGTGTGTGTGTGTAAAATAATAATAATTGGAACTCAAAAAAATTAAATGTCATATATACATAATTTTCAAAGAATGTACACAAAGGTGGATCGAAAACTTTTTTTCAGAATTTTAAAACGGAAAAGATATTCTCTGATACATAGATGAAAGGAAAAATAAATAAAAAAAATAACTTTTATGTTAAGTTATGCTACAAGGGAAATTAAGTTTAGGTGTTTGAGCTTTTTTATGGAAAAAAGTCAAACTAATTTTTTTTTAGATAAAACAGGTACTTTAGTATTTTCTTAGCATTTATTGCGATATGAGGAGACCCACTAAACAGTTATAAGCAAAAAACATAAGCCCATTTAACAGCTTTTTTGTATTAAGTCTATTAAGAAAAGCTACGACCGAAATTGTAGAGCAGAATAAAGCCGAAGAAGAGGGGAAAAAAAATCTTGGATAGAGATGGATTGATTTGACGGTGCGGAGAGAGAGAGCAGGAGCTATGAAATGTTACAATGTACTTTGAACTACTCACTATACTCACTACTTATTGGTAATAATCCTTGTTTTTAGTTATTTATATTGTAGAAAAATAATTTTACTCTGAGTCTCTAAAATCATCTAACCAAGATTAAGTCATTTGCCCTTTTTTCGAAAATTTAACTCCTTTGTGGCAATATTAAATTTTGAAATCATTTCTTAAAAATTTTTTTCTCCTGATTTCCATACTATAGAACATTTTTTCCTCATAGGTGGGTTCCAAATATATATATATATATATTTCTCCATATAGCAGCGATTACCCCCTAATGTACACAGCTGTACTATTTCAATCAGTAGACAATACCGCAATTATTTAATGTATATGTAGTACACTCAAACATGACATTGACAACAATATTATAAAAAAAGCTAATTCAATTATTAATATTCAAAATATTTTTGTAGTAGTTATCAGAAAATAAATTTTTGTTCATTAAGCTTGATATGCGCTATATATATATGTACTCTCTCTCTCTCTCTCTACTAACTTATACACTCTTATAATATATTTTATTTATGGCGTGGATTTTCTCTTTGTTTTAAATTATTGTTTAAATGTTTCCTTTTTCTGAATTTTTTTTAAAAAAAGGTGTTTATGCAATATTATACCGTAAAATCCGGCGTATAACGCTCCAGCTTCGTATAACGCGCGCACCCTTTTTTACGAAGAAACCTGAAGTGTACGTGCGCAATACTTTTATGTTCAAGTCATTTATACGAGTTATTATTCCAAGCGTTAGAAAAAAAAAAGTAGCATACTTCTAGAACTGCAACTCTTCAAGTTCATATGGAATGTCATTTCTTTTAAATAAACAGCACTTCGATGCATGCAAATCTTGCTCGTAAATTAAACTCACACTAATTTTAGGATACATCACATTGTTTGGTAAAAATTGAGGCAATAATTCATCTTATTCCTACATTTTCCACAAAAACGTGGCAGCAAGAATAGCATGATAAATGAAGGGGCAGGCAATTAAGTCACGATTATCATGCGGGGAAGCAATTGCGTTCAATTGCGTTCTCAATCAGATGATCCCTGAACCCAGAGGGGTGTAAAACGTCTCTATCAAGCCCTGCACGAACAGGTACTTGCTGGTGTGATGAGTGAGAAACGAGAGTGTGATATAAAGAGGGGGTCGACCTCCACATCCCTCCTAAATAGGTGTGGGTCACAGAATACTTTCAAAACACCTGGAAATGTAGTTGTTTCGGAGGGGGTGGTAAAATCTCGCCTCTGGTGCAGCTAAAAGATTGCCTGATAGACTCGTCAAATTTATGAAGTGATCACGATTGCTTCTTTTTGTTCAATAATCCGATATAATGGCAGTCAGGCGTAGGCAGTAATAAGGCTTGCAGATGTGATTCTTTTGTTGGTGGTAATTAAGGTAATTTGCAGATGGTAGTTGATGTTTTAAAAAAGATAACTTTAGAAAAGGTTATAGTAATTCGAGATTTGAATTCAGTGTAAACAGTTGCATCAATAATAATAATAATAATTTTAGGTCTATAAAATCATTTGGTTAATAGGGATTTCGAAACTTTTTACTAGACCACTGTATTTGTAGAAATACAGTTTTATTACCAAACTGCGGGGGGGATTTTCACCATTGCAGAGACCTAGAACATTTCCCGAAAGAGAGCAGGTATCACTTTTTTGTGCGGCACCATTAGGAGATACCAGTTGCCACAAGTAGTTTTGACGCTTTGACGCCCAGTTTCTTTCCTAGAGGGAAGTACCTCAGCTCTGATGATTCGAAGTTGTTCTTGAAATTTAATTTTGCCAAGCCAAAAAAAAAAAAAGGACTCAAGGAAAGTTTTACAGGCCGCATATATGATCATATGACATGGACTTTGTCGATTTTCTGCATCACGAAATTCCACTGACTTGGCCCGATGTCGAACCCGCAATCTTAGAGTACCAGACCAGCGCCAAACCAACTACCCCACTCAGTCGGCATTTGTTTATTGTAATCAGTTATGTATATGAGTACTGAAAATGACATAAAATTGCATCGATTATATAAAAATTACATGGTAGTTGCATTTTTTTGTGTCAGCATAATTATGAACAAATAGCGATGACACTTTTATAATGGGATCTCTTCCTGCCATTCTACTAACCCTCAAAGAAAAATACTTCTTATTGTTTTATTTAAAAACTTCTATAAAGAAACCAAGGTGTGCAAAGTAGAAATACTATTTAAAGGGCATTGAATTCACGGGGAAAGATAACGGCCGTGGTAGCCGAGTGGTATAGGTATCGGATCGTGGTTTGCCTGGTCACGAGTTCGAGCCCAGTACCACTAAAGACCCGCCGTTTTGGTCAGCGATGCACATTCTGTCGAGAGCTGAAACGTCCTCCCGTTGGTGTGGTAGTTAGGAGAGGGGGTACCAGCTCAGGTGTCTTCCCCGTCACCTGACCATGGTTCTAAAGTACGTGGTCCGTCGCCAAAAGCCCTCATGTAGCTGAACAGTGCGACGTTAATATTCAATCAATCAATCAATCGCGGGGAAAGATAGCAATCGGACGTGTTGACGTTACATGAAATCATAGTGCATATTTGAATTGGTAATGTGTGTACAAGGTAAGTACAAATGATGGACCCGATTTTAAATAATCATATTTTCGAAACTACTGCATATATTACAATAAGTGATACATGAATGTAAAGAGAAATATACCGTTTTTTTTTCGAATAATGATCAAAAGCACTTTCTAGTTCGCTGTGATTTAAATCCAAATCTGGCGACAGTGACAGAGAAGAGTCTTCGTATTCGAGTACGCACGAGTTTTTTCAGTTATTTCGTTGCAATGTGCATATAGAAATCGCTACAGAAAAGAAGCATCAACCAGCAAGATCATTCTGCGATGGTTTCATCAATCTAAGAAAACAGGCAGTTTGTGCAAAAGAAAAGTAGCAGCCGGCCAAGCATCTCGTAAAAAGCAGTGGAGAGGGTGAGGCAGAGTTTTGTTAAAAGTCTATGAGAGTTACCAGTTGCGAACTTGGAATGCCGTAGAAAATGGTATGCAAAATTCTACGAAAAAAATTAAACTTCAAGCTGTATCATTAGCAATTGACGCAACAAATAACAGATGCCGACAAATAAGCATTTATACAGCGTTATTAACCTCTGGTAGTGTGGTGTTACAAATTGTATATATAGAACGTACTAGATTACAGATTGAACATATGGCGTGTAACAAGAGGATTCCACTTTGTACATTAGTAACAGAAAAAAAAACTTAGTATATTTTTTCTTTATATTCATACATTAACTTAACTCAGTGGCGCGACATCCCACAAGGGACAAGGCCTACTGTGCCCAACTCAGTATACGCCCCCTTGGGCCCTGAGGTGCATGAGCAGATGTTCCGGTCAGGTGGTCAGTCTGACGTGGAGCCTCCCGTGTTAAGTTCCCAAGCAAGCTTGGTACTCATTTTATTGACCCATTGAAGGGATGAAAGGCTGAGTCAACCTTTCCCAACCCGGGGTTTGAACCTCGGACCTGTGGTGTAGAAGCTACAAGCACTAACCACTCAGCCACTGGTCTTCATATTCATGTATTCCTTATTGTAATATGAGCAGTAGTTTCGATAAAAGATTTTTTAAAATCGGTTCCCTCATTTGTACTCAACCTGTATTTGGAGACAGAATTAAAAATCTTGTTGTTCGAGTTCAAGGAATCTAGCCGAGTATTTGTATTGAATGATGAGGACCTTTTCTCATAAATATTTAGAGTAAGCTAAAACTAACTAGCTCCCCATTAAATATAACTAAAGTCGATAGGCTAAGCAATAAAAGATAGTTGTTTTTTTATGTATTTTCCTCTGACTAATCCTCGCATCAATACAAGCGAAGGTTCGCTACATTTTTTGTAGTTTGTAAAATTAAGATTGACATTTAGAAGTAGTAAGAAATTCTAAATCTAGTAAATGTTACAAAAGCGGTCAATTTTTTTGCCGAAAATGTTCCAGAAAAAGGCACATTTTTTTACTGCAGATAACTAAGAATAATACTTAGCAGAAGACGAAAAAAAAAATAGAAGAATTTTATTTTAATATTCAATTTTTAAGTTTTCACACTAGTTTTTTTATTTTATGGAACACATTATGGTTTTTTATAAGTACACTTTTCATGTTATGAAGAGTATTTCAATCTCTCATACAAACAAAAAAACGTCATTTTATTTCTCTTTTTCAAACGATTGAAAATTTTGTGCCTGTGTGCGCGCACACAATTTGAAGCTTGGTGTAATACTAAGTCTTACATTGCAATGGGGCAGAGATAATATCCGCCTTTTTTTGGAATACCTTTCCATTTTCATTTCTTCTCAAGCAACAAATTGTGCACTGCCTTAATAATCCTTGTTCTTCATCGAAAATATCCAAGGGTACTTTTCCGTTAGCCGGGCGCAAATGTCGCCAATAGTGAACCAAATGCGAGCCAAATAGCCAAACGAAGCTAATGACAAAACAGTCAACAGAATAAAAGTCTAAAACGTTCAACTATAAACAAATATTAATGAATTGTAAGCAAAATAGTTTTACTCCAAAAGAATTATTTGTTTTTCGAGACCTCGTACCATTGCGAATGCTGTTCGTGTGGAATGTTGAAAGATTGCACCGCCAGCGTACTCCATCACAAAAAGTTTCATTTCATTCATATTGCATTCTGTGCCAACATACCTTTCTCTTGGAAAAAAAGAGACTGCAACTTCTTCAATTCTGGCTAAATCCCAAATTTTCATCATTTTTTAAAACAAAAATTAAGATGGAAGAAAGAAAGGAAAACGTGCTTTGTTTTGAATGAATTCAGAGAATAGAGCACATGGCCCCAAACGGACATTCTCCTTATGGTTGTAAGCAATTTGGCGGAATTCTACATTATTTGGCGATTTTTCGCTTACTCACGGCTAACGAAAAAATACTACCTTTTCAAGAATCTAAATTCCTACCTTCAATGAAAAATTCCCGCCTTCACCACAAAGAAAATCCCGGATGAGAAGTATTTCAGTTTCATGGACAAACTGCGCCTCTTAAAAACATTAGCACTAACAATCTCATTATAAGAATTAAAAAAATATGTGTAAATCAAAGATATAGAAAGAAGGACATATCAGTGCCCCTACCGTACGAGCAAATCAGTTGTGACCAGCTTTCAATTGCCCGTACAGTGTGCGGGAAAACCAATTTAGGAGTTAATTTGGAACACAATATGTTTGTCGTATGTACTTGTACTTTGTGAAAATTATGTGCAATAGCAAATTACAAGGAGGGATTGTAAAATAATTCATGAATATGTTGAGTTAGTTTTACTGTAAGCTGACTGGGCCACTTAATATTTTTTTCAACTAAATATTTCAAAAGGTCTTGAAATCTAGATTTAAAACTTGTTAATGAAATGCTATAACACATTAATTAGCTTATTGCAACGATGGGCTAAGTTCATGTGACGTCATAGTCACGCGATAAATGTAATCATGTGTTTCCAGCCAATCAGTTCATACGCTTCGCTGTTGGCAAAGTTTGCTTTCCGCGAAAATTTTCTTTTAAAAAAGTAATTAGTCTACAATAATAACGAATATATAGGTGAACAAAACTATTGAATAGTACACGTATAGTATGTATATATATATATTTAATTTCGAAATTTTTTTTGAAGAATTTCAGCACTTGAACACCTTTATCCAATTATCAAATTTGAAATTGTGTCTAAATTTTACAAGTAGCACAACAAGTATATCTAACGCCTTTTTTCTTTGAACTCAATGGAGAACACGTGATTATATTTATCATTTGACCGTCTGGAATTTAGCCAATTGATCTACAGTTGCTTAAGTACTTTAATTATTCAAATGTACTTTTCCGGGGGCATACAACAATTAAAAACATAAGTTACAAGGCAAAGTAAAATATTAATGGCTGAGAAAAACTTAACAATTTCTTCAAAAACATTCCAAAAATATAAAATTAACATAGCAATCAATCACGATGTTTTAACATAAAAGGTATTGAATCACTCCAGAAGATTTGACGTTACGATCTTTTCCCAATCCAAACAAAAGTATTGTTGATACTCAACCCCGAAATATAATAGCTTCTTCAAGCCACAAACAGAGATCGTTCCTGGGGTACCCCCTCACCCCATGACGCACTCGACGCCCGCACGCACGTTCTACAGAGTGTGAGGGGGGAGACCCTCTAACAAATCTGTGCTCTTCCCCATCGCATAATCCAATCTCGTTTTGCCACCCCCAAGGGAGGGAAATCCCCGGATTAGGGTTGTCGAATCTCCCTCCGACACTGATGCTTCACAGATTACGCCACAATCACAGACGCCTCGATTCTGACCCTCCTCTAGTTTTTAGGCTAAGCATAAAGGCATTTTTCTGGATTTTCCTGTTAATATGTCGGAGAAAGACCAGCTAAAAGACAGGATACTGTTTGCATGGGCCTCATTCAACAGTCTAGTTGCAATGCAACATATATTTAAATCATGCTTGAAAAAGTACTTAACCGCTTAAGCGGTCAATTTTTTGGCCCAAAATGTTCAAAAAAGAGGCACGGTCCCCCCCCCTTCTTTATTACATATAACTAAGCATAACACTTAACAGAATGCGAAAAGAGAAAAATTTTATTTCAATTTTAAAGTTTTCACACTATTTTTTATTTATAAATGGGGAACACAAAAAACCCTAAATGTTTGCTTTTTATAAGTACAGTCTGCATGCTATGAAAAATGTTTTATATACCCTTACAGAATTTCTCTCATACTTACAAAAAAAAAATTCCTGTTCGTACCTATTTTTCAAACAATTGAAGATTTTGTGTGTGAGGGCATACATATATATGTACACCCAACTTGAAATATTGTGTAATACTAAGTCTTACATTGTAATGGGACCAAATATAATACCGGTTTCTTTGGATTATCTTTACATTTTCATTTCTTCTCAAGCAACAAATAGTACACTGTCTTGCCAATTCCTGTTCTTTGTCAAATATTGTCAAGAATTTAAATTCCTGTCTTCAATGAAAAATCCCCACCTTTTCACTACAAAAAAAAAAAAATCCCAGATGAGAAGTATTTCAGCACAATGGATAAACTGCATGTTTTGTAAACACTAGCACTAATAATCTCACGATACGAATTTAAAATCTGTGCAAATCAAAGATAGAAAGAATAAAATATCAGTGCCCGTACAACGCACAGGAAAACCGATTGTAGCCAGCAGTAGCGCGCACAGATTTCCAAGGTCGAAAGTCCACCCTTAATGTATCATGTCCCTTTTGATTTTGTCGATTTGGGGGAACAAAAAACAGTAAAAAACAAATTATTGAAAAAAAGAATTAGTATTAATTAATAAAATTAATCATTAAAAACAAATATTTAATTAAATTTTACGTATTATATACTTAAAATTATAATCAATGGAGAAAAAAATCATGGGCTTTGGGGGATGGGGTTCGGACCCCTACAACACCCCCCTTGTGTGCGCCACTAGTAGCCAGCTTTCGGTAGCCCGTACAGAGTACGGGCAAACCAGTAAAGGTGTTAATCATTATTCTTGTTGCAATATTAGATGAAACTTCTTAATTTGCTTGAAAAAAATATTTTTATCTAACAGTGTCTTTGTGAATTATGCAAATGCTTGCGATTTATACCAATAATTTACAATCTAGTACCATAAAAGAAATTCAGCGGGAAGAATTAAAATATAGTCAATATTTGATACATCTTTAATTTTCATCCTCAATCAACTTCATTGCTCTTTCACCCCGTTTTCAAACTAAATCTTCTCTCTTACATCAAGGGAAAGGATCATACAACAATTACAACATACCGTAAAATCCGGTGTATAACTCGCACCCATACTTTGATGCTGCATTTTTTAAAAAATTTTTAGGTATATTCGCCGCATAATATGCCCCCCGTTTTTTTTACAAAGAAACCCAAAATGTACGCGTGCAATGCTCTTGTTTTGATATCATTTATTTGAGATATGATTCCAAGCTTTAGAAAAAAAATGGTATATTTCTAAACTACATCCCTTTAAGCTCATAAGGAATGTCGTTTCTTTTAAATGTACAGTATTTCGATTTACGCAGAAGTCTATAATTTTTTCCTATGATTATTTTTTTTATTTTAAAACGTCTCACTATCATACCCGGTGTATAACTCGCACCCGTAAATTTGTGCTAAAAGTGCGCGTTATACACCGGATTTTATGGTAATTTATACGAGAATGTAATGGTCAACATGAATTTAGAGCACATTTCTTCATATTTTATTTGAATTGAGCTTTAGACATCCGCAATTAAGTACTTTTAAAATGTTGTAAATACTATCAAATCAGGTCATAAGCACACCTTAAATAAAGAATTTAAATGCGCTTGAACGAACAATTAGCATTTGAAAGAATTATAAGTTTAAAAGTACTATAATATATATTTTGATCCTCAGGTAAGAGGAATGTAAAAAAGAAAGAGCCATTCTTTCTAATATTAAAAAGAATCCCAAAAATGATGATAAGAAAAATATGTTCGTTTACGCTTTGTTTTCTTATTTTCAGTATCCATTGACATGTGGCCGAGGGCATCCTAACTGAGTCTGCTATTGTTTGAAACCTATTCTTACGTACCACCGCAGAAATCTTTTCGATGTTTTCTCGGAGTGGGAAGTCTGTGGAGTACTTAGAGTACTTGTCGTCTTCGACACTTTCCCTGCCTTCTATGAAACATTGATGCCACTCAAAAGCTTGCGTTAGTGATAATGTATCACAGCATTACACCTGATTCAAAATTTGGTTTGTCTCCGTAGCACTTTTTCCCAAACGAACACAAAAATTAATATCCATTATCCGCTCAACAAGCGCACCGTCGACTAAATACATCCGCCTACAAAATACGTTGCCATGGCCACCCTCCGACCACGTGATTTGGAACAAACTTTTTTTTTCGAAAAGGAGAAGAATGCAATAACACAGAAATGTTATTGTAGTCGATCTACAGCAAAACTTTTTTACATTATAACGTTATAACGTTTTTCACACACACACACGTTATAGGCGCAGTCTGGGAACTTTTGAATTTTACTACTATAATTTCTTTGGTACAATCATTTTCATTTATTATCAAAATTTTCCTTCCGAATAAAACTTTATTATTTGTTAAGAGGAGCGTTCAAAATATTATAAAAAGGGAAGGAGTAAAAAGTGTAACAAGGAAAAAAACACATTTTATATAAATAATCTTGATACATATTTCTGAAAATTATGAAAAACTCAAGTAGTAAAATTAACAATAAAAAATGCTTCAAGTAATCCTACATAGAACTATATAGGTTAACTACCCTTCTAAATTAGGAAAAATTTAATGTATCCACGGATGAAAGGCCATCATCCAATTTTTCAATAATTTGTGATCTCCATCTTTATTTTTTGAATTTGTTTTTTGTTTAAGTTAATAGTTGCGACATTATAAAAATTCTTAAAATCATATATAAACAATATAAGTGATGACTACTTAGAAATAAGGTCATAAGTATATAAATAAAAATCAAAGAAAGCATTGAAGTAACGATTTGTATGAAAATATTCCCTCAAGTTATTTGACACAATTATATGGAATTCCTATAAAAACACACACAACCATGTTCATTTGAACAACAAAAAAAAATTTTTTTTCGAACAAAATTTTACCCATGATCAAAATATTTCAATGTAAATTTGACTGGGAAACTGACAAAAAAGATTTCTTATTATTTCTTACAATCTTCTATTTCGTATGTAATAACAATAAAAAATGTAATTTTGTTTATAAATATTTTTGTATAGAAATATTTGTTCTATATAAAGTATATAAGTTTCCTTAAACTTTGTAAGAAACTACGAAAAACCGAAACACTTGAAGTTTAGCAATTGCAAAATTTTTTGCGTATTATTAAATTATTTTCCGTGATTATACTTCTTACACGATAAACTAAGTTAGAAAAACATTTAATTTTTTAAGAAAGTTCAGTTTTTCTTGTGAAAAAAGATAATTTATTTTGAAAAGTACTGTACTCTTAGCAAAAGTGGTCTTCATGAGCATATTTGGTTCCATCGCAAATTTCAGCTCAAAAAGTAACATACTTTTGAAAAGTTCAGTGCATTGATATTTAATACATTTTGTAAACTTTACCAAACTGATATCTCTCTATATATAAACGGATGTTGTATATATGGCCTCAGTAGCACACACAGGAATTTTTCAAGGGGTGGGGTCCGGGGTCGAAAGTTCCCCATTCTTGTATCATGCTCCTTTTGATTTTGTCGATTTTCGGGAACAAAACACTGTAAAAAACTAATTATTGAATAAATAATTAGCATTAATTAATAAAATTAATCATTAATAACAAATACTTAATTAAATTTTACGTACTATATACTTAGAATAATAATCAATCGGAAAAAATATCAAGTGCTTTGGGGGGTCCGAACCCCCAGGATCCCCCTTGTGTGCGCCACTGTATGGCCTCTCTTCTCTCCAACACCAGTCATTGGATCACTGTGAAAATTGGCATGTATATGTAATTTAATGTGGAGAAGGTTTTTGTGCTCTCTTTGTTGCAACTCCCCACCAGGTGGCGCTGTAGCATTCTGCATCGTTCAATCAATCACCAAGTTGCCAATACGGTCGCAAAAAATGACCAACTTAGCTCTATCGCCAACATTTCACTATATTTGCATTGAATCGCTATTATAACGAAAGGAACGGCGTTGCTTGCGAATATTACAACTTTTACATAAAATAAATACAATAGAAAGTAATATAAACGTATTACACATCCAGATATAAATTATTTACACTATTTTAAGCGTTCATTACACAAAATTTGAAACAATATGTTGTTTTTGCTGAGTAGAAATCAGCTTAGGAAGGTGTTTTCCAAAATCGACCTAAAAAGGAGATACAGAGACGTAATAAATTTTAAAAAATTCTTTTTTATCAGCTATTAGACCTACAGATTTAAAATTTAACAAATATGATTTTTTGTTCAGCTGAGATATGAAAAATGCTTTTTTTGTTTTGTTTAATTTGTAATTCACGTAAAATTAACTCATGAAAATCTTATTTAACCTTTAACCTGTGTATTTTTTAATTTTTCAATTTACCCTCGCAAAGAACAGGTATACCAGCTAGTACTAAAAAAATCTGTGTGTTTTTCGGTAGCACAACATTAAATTAAATTGTTTTCGAGCAATGATTTATACATGGGAAAAAGTATGATTGATTTTAATGCTTTCTTTTTTCTTCAAAATAGAAGGAATTCATTCGAACGGAGGTCAATGTACGTTTAAATAATTAGCACAGAAATAACTAGTTAATTTGTATGAAATAATCTTTCCAAATAAATCCTGATTGTAGTATCTTTCGCTGAGATCTAATCAAAGCGCAAGGAAACGAAATACTAGTTCCAAAATCAGCGAAGACAGGAAATTGCAATTACACAATGCGTGTTGTGCATAAATGAATACAAATATCTAAAGTATATAATTTCCCTTTAACCACTAGATTTTACATTCATTTTCACAACAACAGCTGCCTAAATATAAAAGATAAGTTCATCACCGCAAATTAAGGGCATTACTGATGCTAAAAATTGCATACATTACACACGTGGGTTTATTGAAAGATTGCTTACATTGATAAATCTTCTTTAATCAAATAGGTTTTAAAGGGGTTTTTTTATAAACAAAATAAATTATTAATAATTTTTATCATGTTTTTGGTAGATCTGCGATATCTGTGTAGCTACGAAGAATTAAAATTAATTGCATATTCGTTTGGTTTTAAAATTGTTGAAAAATTAGGATTCAAATTTTTAATTTTTTTTTTATAATGAAGATTAATAAATAAGGTAAAATAGTTATACATAACTTAATTTCATTTTTACTCGTTTGTGTTTCGGGAATTATGAAAGAAAACTAACATTTCTAAATTATAAAGTAAAAGCTTGTGTGCGCGCGCGCGTGCGTGTAAGTGAGAAAATGTACAATTTAGAATTTTTAAATTTAGTGGTATATATTTTGGGAAAAAAGGGGGATTTTATGTAATTGTTATGTGGTAACAATTTTGATAATTGCATTGCTTGTTAATGCTAAATCATTGCATTAAATATCGATAAATTTTTCTAATTACTGTAATAAATTGGGGTTGGAAGTTCTTGCATATTAAATTGTGAAAATACACTGAAATAATTCTTGGGTGAGTGAGTGAATGTGAGATTTTATGCCACAAGAGCCGAATCTGGCTATACTGCGCCAAACATTTGTTAAAATATTAAAACTTTTGATAAAATGTGTAAAAATATTGATAGCACATTTTTTTAAAAAGTTAAAATTTCAAATCACGTATAAAACTCGTTTTCAAGCAATAAAAACAAGCAAGTCAGACAAGATCTAAGAATAAAAGCATTAAAAAAAAAGACTAGTGAAAAATTTTAGTAAGCCCCTTGGGAAAAAGGGAAAGATCACTAGGGTACCTCGGGATTGTGACACGCGTACACACCTAAAGAAAAATAAAATTGTCTTGGAAAATAAAATTGAAAAGAAACTGGATTATACGAATGAAGCTATTACGGG
Organism: Trichonephila clavipes; assembly: GCA_019973935.1. Taxonomy (NCBI): domain Eukaryota; kingdom Metazoa; phylum Arthropoda; class Arachnida; order Araneae; family Nephilidae; genus Trichonephila; species Trichonephila clavipes. Next base: position 330,085 of record BMAU01002027.1, on the reverse strand, counting down.
AAAACTTTACATGTATAAGTGTATTATAAAGGGTGTTTTTTTAGAGGTATAGAACTTTAAATTGCAATAAGACAACGATGTATTATTCGATTGACATGAATTTATTTGATTCGAAAGATAATCTTGTGGCATTACATTTTAAATATGATCAAGCAAGGCATAGATTCGTCGAATGGGCCCAAAACGAGATTGCCGTTGTTCCCGATTTTCATAAGCGAATTTTGTTTAGCGATGAAGCGCACTTCTGGTTGAATGGCTACGTCAACAAACAAAACTGCCGCATTTGGAGTGAAGCTAATCCACAAGTGTATGTCGAAACACCGTTACATCCAGAAAAACTGACTGTTTGGTGCGCTTTATGGGCTGGTGGAATCCTTCTTCAAAAACGATGAAGGCCACAACGTTACAGTTAATGGTGATCGGTATAGAACCATGATTACTAACTTTTTCATTCCTGAATTGAACAATCATGATGTCCAGGAGCTGTGGTTCCAACAAGACGGCGCAACATGTCACACAGCTCGTGCCACAATCGATTGATTGAAAGACACGTTTGGTGCCCGCCTAATTTCACGTTTTGGACCTGTGAATTGGCCTCCAAGATCTTGTGATTTAACACCGCTAGGCTATTTTCTATGGGGCAATGTAAAGTCATTGGTCTATGCGGATAAGCCACAAACGCTTGACCATTTGGAAGACATTATTCGCCGTGTTATTGCCGATATACGGCCACAAATGTTGGACAAAGTCATCGAAAATTGGACGTCCAGATTGGACTACATCCGAGCCAGCCGTGGCAGTCCTATGCCAGAAATCATATTTAAAATGTAATGCTACAAGATTATCTTTCGAATAAAAAAAAATTCATGTCAATCGAATAATACATCGTTGTTTTATTTAAATTTAAATTTCTATACCTCTAAAAAAACACCCTTTATATTGGTCCGAGTCTTAACCAATATGCATCTAAAGTTAAAAAATATCGTTTTAAGGGTCTATAAGTTTATTTGTCGAATTCTTTGTTATATATTTGAATGACTTTTTTTATAGTGAAAAGTTTAAAACATAATTTTCCTAAATTCGATATAAATATAGCGAATTCTGGAGTAATTTAGAGATACATATATTTATTAACAAAAAAAGAAAAAGGAGGGGGAGAAAGAAAGCAAGGAAAGAAGTAAGGAAAGAAGGAAGGAAAGAAGGAAGGAAGAAGGAAAGACAGAAAAATAAATTAAAAGCTTTACTCACTCACAGATATACACGAGCACACACATTCATATCCCCCTCCCCTTTTATATATGAGAGAGAAAATTCTAAAAAAAGACTTAACAGTAACAGCAAATAAGGGTCGGCTTAGTGGCTTAGAGGTAGCAAGTCTATTTTTTAAGTCCAAAGTTGAGGGTTCGATCTTCGTTAAAGTCGATAGATTTTCTAGATTCGAAGATCGTGGTCACGGATATCATATTATTATGCAAAAGATCTTTTTAGTATCAATTTGGCTCTGATACTCACGGCAATATTTAACATTCGACAGGTACTTGACTTAAAATTAATTCCAGCGTCCAACTTTGGTAGAGGGAGTCACCGCTAGAGAGTGCTACCATGAAATGGCTTTCCCATTTGGGGACTTGCCATGCATGCAAAGGCTTGTTTGCCAATATGTAGAACATTAGGGCAAAAAAGCAGCAAACAAACGGATATTTTTGGAGAGTTAGCAAACAAAAATTTTAAGACTATTGTTAAGCCTGAAGCTTTAAATAAAATATTTCATTTTATTATTTTCCAATAATACTTATTTTCATGCTTAAGTAGTACCATTAAGAACCACAATCTGATAAGCACCATTTGAATTGATTTTCGTTCTTTATGGCTGCGGTAGCCTGGTTGTAATGGTTACGAACTCTTGGCCGGTGTGACATGAGTTCGAGCCAAAATACGCAATGGGGCTGTTGCACATTACAAATGTCGAGGCTGAAAGTCCTCCCGTTGATGTGGTGTTGTAGTCTGGAGGGGGTCAGTCTAGGTTTCGTCCTCGTCAGTTGATCGTGGTTCAAAATTAGAAATTCGTCGCCAATAGCTCCTATGTCGCTTTACACTGTGATGTTAATAACTGTCTCTCTGACACTTGTTCATCAGAAAGGTGGTAAAAATAACAAAGATAGCTATAAATAAATTACTTATAATTAACTCGGTGATCATGATTTAAAAATTATTGTTCTTTGAAATCTCACATAATTGATATAAAAAAAGCAAGTTACCATCACCTTTTCAAATGTTTAGATTATAAATAAATTCTAGCAAATATGTGCTGCCATTTTTAAATGAATAAATCTAATATATATTATAAATGCGAAGGTTTGGGAGGATGTTTGTGGGTCTTTCACGCAAAAACAACTGAATGGATTTTAATGAAACTTTACAGTAATATAGCTTATACATCAGAATAGCACAAAGGCTATAATTTATAGCATAGACTATAATTTATAAAGATATTGTATGAAGTGTCCAAAATATAACGATATCTGTCAAGTAAGTAGGAAAAAATTCTGCCATCTACAAGCAATTCTGGCGTGCGCTGCAAAAAAGCCCACCACAGCGTATATCTATCTTTTGTTTGGGAAAAACCTTTTTTGTTTTGGCTACGCAAGGTGTTCGCTTCTAATTAATTCCTCTGATCAGCATAATGCCTATTTTTTTATTTCAGAATAAAATTAAGTTTTGAAGGGAGAGGTTGTTATAAATCTCTCTTTATTTTAATGTTTTTTTTTAAATTTTATTATGCACATTTGGTAGTAAGAAATTGATCTTTTTCCAAATAAATGTTTTTGTCAGTTCTGATACTTAAAGTAAATAAACTTTCTCTTTTACACTGCATCATTTGGACAAATTTCCAAAATTTGTTTGTGATTAGTAGTTAATTATAACGCTATAATTTTAATTGAATAGGCAGATATAATTATTTTTGTACATAAAAACGCAATATCTACTGTACTGTATTTTTTAGAGTGTGAGAGTGAGTGAATATTAATGTAATAATTCAGCTACATGAGGGCTTTTGGCAACGGATCACGTAATTTTGAACCATGGTCAAGTGACGTGGACGACACCTGAGCTGGCACCCTGTTCTCCTAACTACCACACCACACCAACTTAGAAGGAATATTCTACCAATACTTAGCAGGAATATTCTTTGAAATCCACTCTTCCAAGATATATGGCAGCACGGGTTATATGATGAGTGTTTTAGCGGGGAAGGCGAACAGTTTTGCAGCAGATATGCGTTTTCAGCGGATTGCAAAGATTATTATTTTTGTCCCGAAAAAATAGTTTGTCAAAATTTAAGTGTCTTATGTTTTTGTATGTGAATGAAGACCTTAGAAAACGATTTGACTATTTATTTTAAGTGAACGGTGTACACATGATTAATTTTACAGAGGAATATCTTTAATTAATTTATTAGCTCTAACGGATTAAATTTCCCAAAGTGGAGTATTTTGTTTATGTATATCCCTTAATTTTCAATGTAGGGATCCAAAAAAAATATTGCATGAAAAAAAACTGCAGTAAATCATAATGCGGTAGTTAAAGCATTAACGTGCATCGCGCTCCTACACGGCGGGTCTTACAAAGCTCTAATAAAGCTCGAGTTATGAAAGTAGCTAGGCATTTGCCAACTTGACTCTATTGTTAACATTTCGCTATGTTTTTCATTGAATCGTCATTATAATTTAAGAAACGGCGTTGCTTGCGAATATTACAATTTTAACATAAAATAAATACTACAGAAAGTAATATTAATGTATTATACTTTCAGATAAAAATTAGTTACACTATTTTAAGCGTTCATTACACAAAACTTTTGACAATGTGTTACTTTTGCTGAGCAGAGATCAGCTTAGGAAGGTATTTACATACTTAAAATTTAACAAAGGTGTTTTATTTCTCTCTTCTTGTTTTGTTTGGCTGAGCTACGCAAAAGCGTTTTTTTTGTTTAATTTGCAATTCACGTAAATTTAACTCATTAAAAACTTCTTTATGCTTCAATCTGTGTTGTTTAATTTTTCAGTTCACCCGTGCGAAGAACGGTTATATCAGCTAGTACATTGATAGAGTATGAACATGTGAAAATAAACATAAGCTCACGAAGGAAAGTAGTAGAGTAGGAAAGAATAAAATGATTGTTACAAAAATGGATTAATAAGAGCAAGTATCACGATACATTCCTATTATTCCGATGTACGTGAATTTGCTTATTGTTTTTTTTAGGTATTTTCAGCTTTTGTAAAGAGCATTTCCCTTTAATTTCAATAGGATCTAGTTATTAGAATATAATGACTATTGTAAGATAGATAGATGGAGAGAGTGACAGCAATTAATTTTCGAAATGTATATATTCATGTTCAATTCTATAATTAATGCATATTCTTTTTTGTTGAATTAAAAATTATCTTCACAGATTTCTATAGATTTCTAATGAAATATTAGAAATTAAATTACAGATATTTTTAAAACTCATATACTTTTAGTTCCAAGAATACCGAGGGCAAAAATAAAATGTATATTTCTTTCATATAGTTACTTAAAAAATTATTCGAGTATAAAAACTAGAATTATTTGATACAATGCTATAGCAAAAAACAAATTTTTTTCGACAAGAGTGTATTCAAACTAAGTTACTACAATTAAGATATAGAGCGAATAAAATGGTAAATACGTGTGTAACTTGGATAATTTTCTAAGTCCAAAAGTTACAACAAATGTACGTGCGTTTTAATTTTAGCTGAACTTTGCACTTAAAATATATTACTGGCACTGATGTAAAAATTAAAAGAACCTTTAAAACTTTAAAAAATTTCTTTTAGTAAGAATTGCGAATAAAATAATAAAGTCAGTAGTGTAAATGAAAAATGAACAAGACGACATAAAGGAAAACGTTGTCCAACAAACAATTAATTAAACAGTAATTCAACAAACCCTTTAATTTACATTACTAGATATAAGCTGTAAAACTTCGATGTCATCGAATAGAATTCTCAGCTACTTCCCTACACTCGTAATTTAATCCATCTAATACTTCTCAGCCCGTTGAATCGCAGCATGACGCAATTCTCCGAACCATTTTAATCAAAATTCAATCTCGCGGTTTTCCTGAAACAAAATGAATTGAGCTTTCCACAGTCATAAAATTCAATGACACCGAATGGAAGAAGTCGCCCAACAACTCATCTCTACCCAAGAAAGGATTTCCCCAGTTAAATAGGAAAAGGGGCGTTTAGGGTACCTAGGGGACAAGGGACCCCTTCAATAATAATTGCGCCTCGAAGACCGCGATTTATGATAGAGAGGAGGGTTAGAACGTGGAATCACCAATCAATTTTGGTGAAGGCAATGGTACTTTTCCATTGCTTACAGCCGAAAGCAAAGAGAAGATGAAGCAAAAAGCAGAATCAATGGGATATTGATTTTCACTTTATGAAGAACGTGATTTGTACTCTGTGCACACTATTTCACCTATTCAGACGGATATGGAATGGAATGCATTTTATACGACAAAGAATCATTGGCTTCAATGAACTATAGCATTTAAGATAGACATATTTCATTCAGAATTTGATTGGAATATTGGTTTCAGCTATCATGCACCTAAAGGTTGAGGTTAAAGGGATTATTCGAATATTTAGAGAAGTAATTAGCTAATTTTTATATTTGAATGAAAGATATTCCTATCGAGTTATTCTTTTGTAATGTGACATTTTGAGATGGAATAAATTACCGTGAAATCCAGCGTATTTTACGCGTACTTTTAACACAAAAAATAATATCGGAATTTACGGGTGCGCGCTATATGCCGGGTATAAACACAATAGCTTTAAAAATAAAAAAGAAGAAAATGAGCATAGCAATAATGTTAGACTTCTACATATATCAAAAAATACTGCTTATTTAAAAGAATTGACATTCCCAATGAACTTAAAGGGTTGTAGTAAGAAAAATATGCTATTTTTTTCAAAAGTTTGGAATAATACCTCGAGAATAAATGTTTTCAAAACATAAGAGCATTACTTATGTATATTTCAGGTTTCTTTGCAAAAAAAGGGTTGGGAGTTACACGGCGAATGTACCTAAAAATTAAAATTATGGCTTGAAATCATAGGTGCGCTTTATACACCGGATTTTACGGTAATTTAATTGTTGCGGTTGTTGAATGGATTGATAAGTAACTTGTTGCTATTTTAAAACCATACTAATTGCCGGTCACAAACACAAAAGGCACACATAAAAAATGCTTTTTAAACATATACGCAATTGTTTAAAAAAAATTCAAGGTATTTTCACACACACACATGCACCCATACAGTGAAACTTCTCTAAACGAGCGCAATTTGTTCCAGAAGCTTACTCGTAATGCGAAGCAGTTTTTATCCACAAATATAGATGTAAAATGCAATTATGGGTTCCATGCATAAAAAATACTAAAAAAAATGTGAATATAGCTAATGTTTATTTTGTACCGTGGAATGAAACAATCGGGAATGTGAACTCGATTTTACAGAAAACCAGGATTAAAAAATAATATAAAATGGAAACAATTATTTTTTTATTATCTATACCATTGATACTTAAAGTGGTCTATATAGACCCCAAAGGATCTATATCAACAGAAAAAGAAATTTGGGGTCCATGAAGTGTAAGTTGGGGTCTATGATCGTTACTGTTATTTAACCAGTTCGTAGCTTTAATTTTAACTTTTAATGAATAGAATAAATATTCCACATACACACAGGAGTGTTTCTTATTTACTTAGGTAATATTTTATTATAATATAAACACATCTATATATCTATCTCGAACTATAGAATGCCACGAAAAAGTTTTTAATTTATTTTCCAAGTGAAAAAGAATTTCAGCGCAGTTACTAATATTCATAATAGGAAAAAAAAAAAGATTGGACGCTACTAAAAAAGGAGATATAGGATTCAGACTAACAAAATTGATGCCAAAGGTTGAAAATTTGTCAAAATGAATCAGATTAATTCCTCCCATCAAAACCATTTGCTTGTTGCTCAGTTATTTTGTGTAACAGGTACTGAATTTTAATTTAATTAATAAATATTTAAAACTCAGAAGTGTTCGTTTTCTTAAGGTATCTGATTACGTTCGAAACCGTGATTTTGCAAGAGCGTATAAAGGGATAATATTTATGATATTTAGTTGTAACTTAGATTAGAAAATGTATATAAAATTGTTTTAAGAATAGTATTAAAATAAAAATATTATTTGAGTACAATATTTTGACAAAAAATGAACATAGAATGACCAATTTTCAAAATAGTCCTCTTTTGTGAAAAATTCTTCTATTATAATAATATTTTGCATGTATATAGCTTAGATCACTGTACAGAAGCTAAACTAGAATTTATGGAATATACACTGGTGTGCAAAACTTAAGCAACAATGTAAAAATCAAGCAGATAACCATGAAATTGCAGAAAAGGAGGTCTGGAGATCAGTACAGTGAACACGTAAGTCAGTAGAAACGTCATGCGTATGCAAATATCAGGAACCAAACGTCAGAAGCGACGTGAGCGTACGCAAAACGCGTGATGTCGGCGCGTGCTGTTCAACAGTAAAATAAAATGAAGGACGCAGACGCAATTCAACATATTCGCTGCAAGTGCCAGTGAGTCAGTTCGTGAAATATGGCTAGAAGAAATCACCTGAACGACTTCTCACGTGGAAGAATGATCCGAAAGCTGGAGGAGGGGCGTACCGTCACCAGTGTAGCTGCAGAGTTCGGAATCAACAAAAGTGTCGTTTCGCGCCCCTGGAAAGCGTTCCAAACCACAGGTACAGCTGTTAGAAAGGTTAGTGGTGGCCACCCGAGGACGACAACTGCAGAGGATGACCGATATATCCTCCTGCAGGTGAAAAGAGGCCAACAGCAGTCAGCAAGCGTCATTGCTCAGCAACTCTCTACAGCAACGGGGCGACAAGTGTCGAGGTTTACTCTGGCCAGATGCCTTCACAAAGGGGGCCTATTCGCCCGCCTTCCTGAATGCTGCCTCCCGTTGAAAGTTGGCCGCCGACTCCATCGTTTACAGTGGTGCAGAGAGGTCAAAAACTGGACAAATGATCAATGGAGTCGTGTCCTCTTTACGGATGAGAGTCGGTTCAGTACCAGAAGCGATTCTCAACGCGTTTTGATTTGGAGAGAGATCGAGACACGGTTTTATACCAGTAACATCAAGGAAAGACACCATTACGGTGGTCCTGGAGTTCTTGTCTGGGGAGGCATTATGCTGAACGGGCGAACTGAGCTTTACATTTTCGATAGAGGGTCTGTAACCGGGGATCGCTATTGTGAGGAGGTACTTCTTCCCCATGGGCGTCTGTTCCGAGGTGCCATTGACCCAGACTTCATTATTATGGATGACAATGCACGGCCACATCAGACTCCTGCTGTTGAGGAGCTGCTGGAAAGTGAAGATATCACTCGAATGGATTGGCCAGCGTACTCCCCAGATTTAAATCCCATCGAACATGTGTGGGATGCTTTGGGGAGACGTATTGCAGCACGCTTACATCATTCGGAGAACACCCAACAACCCAAACAGATGCTGATTGAAGAATGGGTACTCCTACCGCAAGAAATGTTGCACCAACTGGTTCTGAGTATGCGGAGACGGTGCGAAGCAACCATTGCAGTAAGGGGAGGGTATATACCATATTAAGGAACATCTTCTTGTTGTTCTTCCTGTTGGATAGACCATCATGAGTCACGATATTATGCGTTCAATAAAACTTGTTTTCGTTTGATTCCATACCGTATGCATTGTATTCCTTTTTCAGCGCCGATGCTTTCGTCATCCTTTACGTACATAATACTCTCCCTCATTTCTGAATTTCATGTCTATCCGATGATTTTTCGTGAAGTTATGGCAATAAACCCACCTGTTGCTTAAGTTTTGCACACCAGTGTATTACTTAGAAGTAGGTTTATCCATGTCTTACGACAACAGAGAGGAGAAATTTTAAGAAAAAAACGTCAATAATTATTTCAATTGGTTGTAACTCTGAAAATAATGTAAATTTTGTTTAAAAAAATAGTTTAGACTCTCTGGAGAATTCTTTACTTTATATAAGCAAAATATTTTTATTTTAGAAGCATTTTTTATAAAAGGAGAATATTTTGAAAAAAGGTTATTTTAAGTTAATGTTTTGCCAAAATATTGTAATAAAATAATTTTTTGTCAAAATCTCCTTAAAACAATTTTATACATGTATTCTAATCTAAGTGACGCTAAATATCATAAAAATTATCAATTTATGCACTTTTTAAAATCAAGGTATCCGACTACGTTCGGAACCATAAGTTTCTCTCCCTGCAGTTAAAAATTTAAATCTTTGAAAGTAAGTAGCTCTTTATCAGCTATCAAAAACACATTTAAGTTGATGAATTTGCAAAAATTTAATATTAAGTAAGCAGGGGCTTACCCCAAACTGGAAAACATGGCAAGGGGTCTATGAGACAAAAAAATTTGGAAAACTCTGAGCTATACGATACATGCCTAGCTCCTTTAGGGAGCTCTTTAAGAGACATTTGCTTCTGACGACGCTTCAAAATTTGATGAAAATGCATCATAGCACTATCCTTACTAATATTATAAATGCGAAAGTTTGTATGGATATATATATATATATGTTTGTTATTCTTTCACGCAAAAACAAATCAATGGATTTTAATGAAACTTTACAATAATATAGCTTATACATTAGAATAACACAAAGGTTATAATTTATAAAGATATTGTGTGAAGTGTCCAAAATATAACAATAATTGTCAAGTAAATAGGAAAAAATTCTGCCATCTGCAAACAATTCGGTATTATTCGTAAGAACATTTTTCACTACGCTTGGAATCTTAACTTCAACATTATGATATTTTGTTCTTGCATTGAGCCATAGAAATAAAAATATCTTCGTTAGTTCTTAGTTTTGGAAGGAATGAAAAATGTTACTTTGTGTAAAGCTTTATTAAATATTATAAAAGAAAATGTTGGTTGAAGTGCAACAGTCTTAATCGTGACTGATAATGACGGCTCTCTTTCCCCTCCAGCTCATGAGTTAGTGACTCTTTGTATAAATGGCTCTTTAATACTTTAGCGATCTTGTTTGCCTAACAACTTGGCTCTCTTCTGTCCAAAAGTTTGCTGACCCCTGCCCTACACTATGGTCTAAGCCAGAGATTCCCTAACATTTTTGTCTCATAGACCCCTTGCCGTGTTTTTCGGTTTGAGGTAGACTCCTGCTTATCTAACATTGAACTTTTACAAATTTATCAATTTAAATGTCTTTTTGACTGCTAGTATAAAGCTATTTACTGTAAAAGAATTAGATTTCTAATCGTAGTGAAGTACAGTGTTTAAAACTTAGGAAGCCCATGTTCATTAATTAGATTAGAATTTAATTAATACGTAACACAACTGAACAACAAACAAATGCTTTTAATGGGAGGAGTAAATATGGTGCTGCAAAACAAATTTTCAACATTCGGTATTAATTCTGTTTAACCCTTTAATCTCCTCTGTTAATAGTGGCCTTTTTTTGAAATTTGTAATCTCATTGAAACTCCTCACTTGGAAAAGCAATTTAAAACTTTTTTTAGATATTCCATAATTTGGGACAAGTAACAGGTATATCTTTTGAAAGCCCAAATTGCTTTTAAACTTAACTTTAAAATCTTCGTTAGTGCCTAGCCCAATCAGTTCCTACTGTAATATGTGAAATTCTGATTGTCTCCACTGTGGTATTGCCATAGTCAAAGTATTCTCAAACCTAGTTTCAAAATCTGAATAAAGGGCATTTAAATGCTGAATGTAGATTATAACGCCCTGACAGATTGTCTGTGACAAATTGAAGAAATTCGCCATTTCAATATTATACTGCTTTAGCTTAATTGTGGAAAGGAACACTGAAATGGTCCTTGTTTTAATAAAACTTATGCTGTCACCTTATAACTGTAAATTCATCTAATTTAATTTAGTAAGTAAATATGTTAAATAAGTAAAGTGTGGTTTCCACTTGATTAAATTTTCTTTTAAAATTTATATATAAGTCACTATCTAGCTTAATGAGAACTAGTATTATTGACCCCCAATTACATCTCATAGACCCCCAAATTATTTTTTCGCTTACGTGGACCCCTTACAGGTCGTCATAGACCCCTGGGGGTCGATATAGATCACTTTGGGAATCACTGGTCTAAAAGCTTAGTGGTCGAAATGTCTATTAGGTTTACATGGTGAACAACTTTTTTATAATTAAACTCATAAAAATTCTAAATTATTTAAATAATTGAAAACCATGAATGTAATAAATAATCTGAAAAATCTATTCTACATAGTTTTATTTTTCAAAACCAGTATCTTGTTAAATATTTGCATGATTTGCTACCTTCTAGTGACATAAGGCTTATAGATTTGTGTATCTTTTGCTATTAATAGTTTCCCTGAATCATATATTACAATGAATTCGGTTGATCGTTTATTTTTAATATGGCTCGCTCTTAGAAGCAACACAAGTAAGGTGAACAACCGTCCTTCTTTAGGGAGGACAGTCCTCCTTTTATAGGTTCTGTCCTTCCTCGAAAAGTGTCCTCCTTTTCAATATTTTAAAACTGATCTGTTTATCTCTGTATTCAGAGATGAACCAAACATGTTTCCAAAATGTCGAAGAATGGTCTGATACAAATATCACAGAAAATAATAGTTTTCAACGGTACTTTTTGGCTTCATCGCAAATAAAGTGGGCAAATATAGAAAATAGTATTGAGTTCTTATCGAGAGAAATGCCTAATATTAAAATCGATGACAATTGTCTGTTTGAATAAATTAGAAGATTGAATGCATATTTAAATTCTAATAAATTGAAACAATTGGTAAATCAGTATCCTGAAATTGATGAAAGATGGGTGAAAATACTTAAACCATTTCAAAAATAAACGCATTCCATATGAAGATGTAATTATTCCTGTTGAATTTACGTTCTGCTGTCCTGGAACTAATGCAGCAGTTGAAAGAGTTTTTTTTTCAGTTGGTAATGATTTTTGTAAAGTGACTCGTGCAAAATCAAAATTGGATGTTAATATTTTAGCTACAGTGCTTACAGTAAAATTCAGTCTGAAGGATATTTTTTGCCCGAACTTTCCGAAAAAAAAATCATTCAATGCAAAAATACTCGTTTAAGATAATAATTAAAAAGAATGTAAGCGCAATTAGCTTACTTTTTGTTTGAATTAATAACACGTTTCATACATTTAAGTTGTAATTATTTCTTAAATTTTTCGTCCTTCTTTTCATAGTAAAAAAAAATGGTCACCTTAACACAAAGGCTACTGGCAAAGACTAGTAATTTTTAACCACGGTCAAGTGAAAAAGCATCTGTGAGAGTTCTCCATGCTCCTTGCTTCTATATTAAGTCAACGTGATTACTTTGAATCCGGACAGATTCAATGTGTACCAGCTCGACTACTCAGTGGGCTTTTAAGATGATTCTTGTTTGGAATATATTCGAAATGCTTAGAGTGTCTGTAGGTGCTTTTCATAGACTTCTACATTGAGATTTTTTCGTATATATATATATATATATATATATATATATATATATATATATATATATATATATATATACATATATATATACACTGCTGGACAATTGCTAAGGACGGATCACAAATTGCTATGTAGCATAACATTAAGCGAGACATGAGGCCTAGTAGGATAAAATATAGTTGCCACACTGTTCAGACATCAGAATAAAGAATATTTATTGTTCTGGAAAGTACAAAAGCTGTGAAACATCTGAAAGAAAAAAAATGTTCCTTTGATCTGCGTACGGAGAAATGGAACAATGCATCTAAAAGTCAGCAGGCACCTTAAAGAAAGGTATCAGTACAGGATATGTCCACCGTGGAGTGTGATGCAACATTCCACACATCGTGCCATACTTTGCACAACATTATCCAGCAGCTTTTGAGGCAATTTATCTCATTCCTCTGTGAGTACACGGATGAGGGTGTTCTTGTTTGTCGGAGGATAGTTTCGACCAGCAACTTGCCTCCCCAAAGCATCCCACACATTTTCAATGGGGTTTAGATCTGGAGAACGCGCTGGCCATACGAGACGTTGAATACCCTCGCTGTCTAGACAATCCTGAACAGCGAGTGTTCGATGACATGTTACGTTGTCGTCCATAAAAACAAATTTATCACCGACAGCACCACAGAAAAGACGAACATGAGGAAGTAGAACTTCATCAATATATCGTTGGCCCGTCATAGTCCCATTCGCAACCACATGTAGGCGCGTGCGGCCATTGATCATGATGCCGGCCCACACCATGATACTGCATGTCGGATATCGTTCCTTTTCCTGGATATTTTCTGGACGATAAGCAGTACCACTCTCGCGCCAGATCAGTTGGCGTCTACAATCCGATGACAGACTGAACCTACTCTCATCTGAGAATAGTACGCATGCCCAGTCCTGTTCAGTTCAATTGTATTGCTCACGACACAATTGCAAACAGGCAGTACGGTGCTGTCTGGTCAATTTGACACACACAACAGGTCTGCGTGCATATAGTCCTCCTACCCTCAAACGTCTGGCAACAGTTTTTCGGGAGATCTGCTTTCCTGAGGCAGCAAGAAACTGATTTGCCACCTGCTGAGCTGTGGTGCGCCTGTTCTTTTTTGCTGGTATAGGATGATATATCTGTCTTCTGCAGGCATCGTACTTCTAACACGATCTCCCCCGTGCCGTCTACTACACATTCCAGTAGTTTTAAATGACTTCCACAGCCGTGAAACAACGCTGTGAGCGATGTCGAACTCCCTGGCAACATCTGTTATTTTTCGCCCTTCTTCGATCTTTCCAATAATTCGGCCACGCATAAAATCATCTATGTGATGTCGGGAAGACATGCCAAAAATTTTAAGTTCGTCTGTTAAATTTTTCCTGTAAAACTTTGACTTGAAACAACAACTGTCCACACGCTTTAAAACCTTTAAAGCTCTTATGAACGCTATCACGTGATGAACAGACGTGGAAAAAATTTGCATACTCATACTTCTCTTACTAATATCCCGCACTTATTCTAATTTTCCACATTTTGCTTCCTTTTATTTTGTGGTTGCTATGGATGATAGTGTTATCCGTCCTTAGCAATTGTCCAGCAGTGTATATATGTTTTGTATTGTTAGGTTTAATTCCAAAATCACAATTGTATTATTTTAGAGTTTTACTAACATACTCGTGTTCCGAAGCATCTGCAAAACAAAAAACGACAGATGGTATTCCATTTTGCGTAACACAAATAACTTTCATTATGTCCTTAATTTAAAAATAGGCGACCATATTTTTCTTGGAGTAACAACTGTAAAAACTTTTATTGAATGCTACATAAATTATTTATGTTTCATTTATTTACCTCTATAGAAAATCGGAAATAAATTTAAAGGCGTATATATAAAAAAATGGTTTACGTATGTAGGCCTTAGTTTTTTTAAAAAATTTTAATGCTGTAATAACTTGTGATATTTATGGACTTTACAAGAAATAAAACAAAATCATCAAACACGTAATAAAAACATCCTTCAGCACTATACGGTTTTAAAATTAAGAATCAATCCACTCCCCTTTTAATTCATCTTTGAGTGATTTTGAAGATTCTATCTGACGTTTTATGTGCGGTCTCAAAGCAAATAAATTATACTGTATTTGCTACTTTTATTCCGGGCATTAAAAAAATTATAGAACATTTTTATATCTGAAACATTATTCTCCAGAGGCATTTTATGAAATCTGAGTTGTCACTAAATGCGGAAAATTTGGAGACAGTTATTTTATTTCCCATAGCCGAACAATCTTCCAATTATTTTATTTGTGTGTATAATTATGAAGTACTGTTTTCTTTTCGTATAAAATATCGTCAAAAGAGACATCAAAAAGCTATGGATCATATCCTAATAATCGGAATTTTGAAGACCTCGTAACACCCCCTCCAGGTCTCTCCAATCAACTAATCAAACTCTCCTCAAGCCACGAAGAGACTTCTTCACGAGTGAGATAAAGTCATGCCAATACTAGATCTACTTGTCTAATTTAGTCAAAATAATTTTTTTTATCATTGAATACACAATTTTTGCTTTTATTCCCCATAACTTACATGCTTCTTGGCTAATGTGCAGTTGTGAGTCGGGTTTTTTTTGTCAACGGAATACCGCGCATTCCATAATAAACATATTTGCATAATACATATTGCAGACGAACTATATATAAAGAGAGAATTTAGAAGCACTTAAATTAAATCCAGAATTTTACTTCGACATTTGTTCGGATAAAAAAAAAGAAGCGAGCCTTACAGTAGACGCATATGATGTGTAACATCTAACATATTATCGTGGTAAATATGCAATATTAAATTAAATCCTGAAAAAAAATGACCCAGTAAGATTGGAAATAATTTTCTATAGAGAATAATTATATCTTCAAAGAAAATTTTATTTAGGAGTAATGCAATTTTTTTATGAAAAATATTTATTCTTGTTCAATTTGGGGAAGAGTGGATGCAATAGACTTGTGATAAGTAAAATATGACACATATACTTGTGATTTCAAAGTATTTAAACACCGTTCAAAAACAGCATCAATAACAGTACCACTGTTAGTGGTCGAAACATTTTGATTTGTATTCATTTCGAGCTTGAGTTTATCATTCAAAAAAGCTATGAATGGCTCAGCTTTTGGCAAACTGATGCTAAAATTAAAATCACCACTCAAAATCATGGGAAGCGAGTGATAGTTTTTTTTAAAAGAGCAGAACCATTTTCGGTATATCCCTTAAGACTAGAATTATTTTTATCTTTAAATATAAAATTCCTCTGATTATTAATACTATATAGACCCCAATGACACTGGGAAAAATACTAAAAAAATTCCCCCTCCCCCTCCTAGAACCAAATTGTTACATTGATCGGGATTCGAGGATTTTATGCAAAATAGTCACAAAGAAAAATAATAGCTCTTTAAAAGCGATGCGAATTTATTATCGGAAATCCAATTCTCTTTAAATATAGAATTCCGCAGCAATATTCACAGAGTAAATATCTGAAGGTCTTCACACCTTCAACAGCAATCAAACACAATTATCAGTCTTTAAAATACACGTATGTAAAAGATTATTCACAAGCACAGCCAAGCTAATTGGTAATCAAAACAATGCTCACTAGTCACGGGTTAAATCAAGACTGACTCGTTGCGGCTAGCACCGCTCTATTTATAGTCTCGGGGAAACTTCCAGAAAAATCTGCACGCGTCACAGAGCGTTAAATTAGTAGAGAAATACACTAATTTCTCGAAGATTCCAGAGGGTTCTGAACTCTCCAACATGGTCCACAATGTCACCAAAATAGTCGCCAAGTTGGCGGCAAAATTGGTCGCCAAATATGATGCCAACTTGGCTCTGACACCAAGATCTCGCCAAGTTCCCACTAACGTCACTACCTGTTGCCCATTTCCGTCCCTTTTCACGAAATCACTCCGACAAATACACATCAAAAATTTGTTCAATTAAAGACATTGGTTCTTTTCCTACTTATGAGTTATTTTAGCTACCTTTAAGTTGTACGAAACCATTAAACTCTAAATTTTCAAAAATATGTTATTACAGTAATACTTCTCTTATAGTTTCTCTTATAATTCATATTAGTTTAAAGTAAAACTCAAACAAAAATGAAGCAATGTTTCATCAATCGATTGATTCATAGTAATCTATATATAATCAGGAATAAAAAATAATCGAAGTAAAATCAAATTATGAAGAACTCTTTGATAGTTGTGAAACTGCTTTATTTTTCTTGAGAGCTGTTTCTTCGTAATTTGGCTTTCTTCTTGGCATAATTTTGGGTTAAATGATTTTTCCAATGAAAATTTTGTGTAAGGCAGTGGATTTGCTGAACAGTTTTTGCCAAAGATCGCCAATACAGTAATCTTACACGTAGTTAAAATTGTTCCTTCTAAATCTTTACATGCATTTCTTTCTTTCTCTTTCTTTTTTTACATAGAAATCAATTAGAAACATTTTGATGTATATTGTGCTGATGTAACTAATGAGGAAAGAATGCAATTTTTTAGGAGAATTCTTCAGAATCACGGCATTTTTTCAGCTTATTGCCACTAAATTATGAAGTTATCAAAAACAGAAATAAATGTTTACATTTCTGCAAAGATTAAAAAAGGAGAAAAAGAAAATTTAAATTACAATAGAGGGGAAAAAAACAGAAATATGAGTGCTTCATGCAAAAAAAAAGAATTTACAGGTTTATGAACTTTTTTATATTTAATACTTCAACAGCAATGGTTATCGTGGTAATTCACACACACACATAAGCATATATCCACCGAGAAATAAAGATATAGCTTAATGATTTATTTTTGAGTTTCATGCATTGTTTCAGAGTATACATACAAAGTTAAAAAAACTTATACTTTGCACAGCATTGAAGTTCTTAAGAATATTTGATGCAGAAAAACTTTACTTAAGTTATGAAAAAGAGTCTCCAATTTACAAGCTTGATTAAAAAAAAATCTGAATAAGAATTTCACATAGAATTACTACACGGGCAACTTCATGCTATGGGCTTTGAATAAATTTTTCCAAGTATATACTTTGAAGAAATGATGTATTTTCTTTTCTGATCGGATTTCCTTAGAATCTTCTCTACAACTTAGAAGAAGCTGTATATTCGGTGAACCATAATAACTATAACGATTATTTCTATGCTATAATAAAATAACTATCTAAACAAGGAACATTGCTGAAGATTTAATGCGGACTTTTCTTTTTCCCTATTTAGGTTTCCGGTTTAATATACTAAAGAACCAGCTAGACAAAAAACAAAAACGACACATTTTCGTCAAAACATAATAATTTGAAAGTATGATAGATATTCCTTTCACTTTGCTTATGTTTTAACCTAATATTTATGAATAAACGCACGTGGGAAAAACTGCCAACAAGAAACTTATCACTTACAACACAGCAAAAGTGTGAGAAATTCCTCACCTTTCACTTAAAACCTCTAATTCAAATTCTTTTATAAGCATTATATAAATCGGAAGTGCTCAAGCATCCTCCAATTCACAATAATAAAATGAAAGAAACTACATTCGTATAAAAGACCATTTCCACAGACCTTTTCAGTCAAAAGTATATATACGTTCCCGTTTTCTTTCACTAGGAAATATCATCCCCTCCCCCAAATGATAGGTTGTGTTAAAGTTCTTCGAGGAGCAGATATTAAGTAGACCCTCTCTATCTTCAAATAGGGCAGGTTTCTTTTTCCTTTTTTACTTCCTTTTTCGACTACCAGCTTAACACGGACGTGGAACAACCTCGGTAATGATGATCGTCTGAGACTGCAATTGTAGGGTCTTCTGTTCGTTTGGCGCCCAAGGGTGTGCTAAAGATCTCGGACAGCTGCCATTATTTTCTCCAAACGATTTAGTCGAGTAGAATGCGGTGAGGAAAAATACCGTTGTTCTCTTGAATGACATTCGATCTAAGAAACTGTGAGTCGAAATGGTTTGTACTGTGGGGAAAAGCAATAATTTTTGTGGGTTTTGAATGCTAATTGAAGCAGAAAACACTTAAAATACAATTTAAGTTTAATTATCTATTAATATCCCTTTTATGGTTCAAAAATCTAAAAAATTCTCGTTGTTATACAACAAATACACGAATTAACTTGACCCAATCTTGAAATTTTATGCTCAGGTCGCCAAAATGTGAATACGCATCTCTCTATACATTTATAATTATATATAACAATCGTTATTTTTTATAATTGTTAAATATTTCTATAGATTAGTCAGGATTCAGATAATTCGTCAGACAGGATTCAAATTAATTTAAAACCAGGACTCAAATGTCTCGTGACACGTACATTTACTTGTATTATCTACTTATAATTTTTTTGCATATTGAAACATGTTTGTGAACCTTTCGAAAGAATATTCTTGAAAGAATATTTTCATTAGTATTCTATATCAACACATTTGGCTAAGCAGTCGTATATTTCCAACTTATTCTTTTTCTTGTGTAATCTATGAGGCTATTAAGCTCTTGACATGGATTTTTAATAATTTTTTTTAAATTTAAATTTTGCGTCCACAAGGGAATTGATCCGTACTAAATCATACTCATTATAAATCAATAAATAATTATACAAGGATTTGAATATGCAAAATATATTAAATCATTCACTTCACACAATAATTATTCTATCATGGATGCTAAATAATTTAAAAAGCTACTGAAAATAATTTCCTATTTTCCGAAAATTCTTTCTGTTGCTTTGCAATTATGCAACATAATTTTTTTCGTAAAATCTTATGCGATGTATTTTACAAATTCAGTTGAAAACTATAGTAATGTATAAAGCATTTTTTGGAATCGAAATAACTTTGATTCTAATTTAAGTATTATTTTATATCACGAAAATATTCAGCTATTTCGGTTCTTTTCCCCCCAAAACTGAATTATTAAGAATATTATCTTTCTGTCTTAAAATTGTCTGAAATTTCGGAAGATACATAAGAAGTAACACTGAAAGTTAAGAAGATGAAAAGTTTTAAACAAGAAAGCAAACTATATTTACTTACTTTTATTAGTTTAACTAGAATTATTACTAATTAAAACTACATTGTGGTGTTGCGGAAAAAATGAAATTTTTTTTTATTTATTAAATATTTTTTTATGTAGATTACACTTTTTAATCAGTTTAAATACATTAAACCCCTCAGTTTGTTAACGCAACTAGTCTATTTACTTAAATGTTTTGTATCACACAATGAGATAAAAAAAATAACTGGCAGTTTTTTCCATTAAAACTCATTATCTAAAAATTATATTTTCTTAACAAAAATTTAGTGGTACGTATTTGACATTCAGATTTCAATACATAAGTTCATTGGTGTTTATAATAAAAAAGAACTTTCTCAAATGTATGGCTTTTATGTTTTACATTATTTTACTTAAACGTTTTTGGGTTTAAGGTATCCGAGTACATTCGGAACCGTGATTTTGCAAAAGCGTATAAATGGATAATATTTATGATATTTAGTATCACTTAGATTAGGAAATGTTTATAAAATTGTTTTAAGAATAGCATTACAGTAAAAAATTATTTAAGTACAATATTTCGACAAAAAATGAACATAGAATGACTAATTTTTAAAATATTCTCCTTATGTGAAAAATGCTTCTATTATAATAATATTTTGCAGGTATATAGCTCAGATCACTGTACAGAAGCTTAACTAGAATTTTTCAAATATATTACTTAGAAGTAGGTTTATCCATGTTTTACGACAACAGAGGGGAGAAATTTTAAGAAAAAAACGCCGATAATTATTTCAATTGGTTGTAACTCTGAAAATAATGTGAATTTTTCAAAAGTCATAGTTGAGCCTCTGTAAAAAGATCTGGGCTATATACAGGCAAAATATTATTATAATAGAAGCATTTTTCAGAAAAGGAGAACATTTTTAAAAAAAAGTTATTCTAAGTTAATTTTTTGCCGAAATATTGTATTTAAATAAAATTTTTCGTCAAAATGTCCTTAAAACAATTTTATACGTGTATTCTAATATAAGTGACACTAAATGTCAGGAAAATTATCAATTTATGCACTTTTTAAAAATCACTGTTCCGAACGTAGTCGGATACCTTAAGACTACATAATATCCTACACATTTAAAAAAGATCGAATATCTCTCTTTAGTGCATTTTCTTGTGGCCTATATCATCGAGAAGCCTACCACCAAATTTCAGATCTGTTAACAAATTAATTTTTAAGATATTTGAAGTTTTCTGAGCTATGTTTTTGGTTTCGGTTTCATTGTAAAGCATTTTGCCCCTCTTAAATTGAATTAATTAAAAATATTTTTGAGCACAAGCAACTGTTTCAGTGTAAAAAATGGTTAGTAATTAAAATTTTTATCACTAAAATCATTTCTGCTTGATTATGTTTTGAATTTTTTTGAGTTCTCGTATCTAAGCTTGATTTCAAGACCAAATTTTGTTTTAAAAATAGTTTTTATAACTAAGAAACCTTTTAATTAATTTTTTTTCTGTTGAGAAAATGCCTCGACCAAACCATTTCCAGGTTGCTATGAGAAACAATACTTGGAAGAGATGGAATACTACTGAAAATGATACATCGAAAAACCAGCCCTTCACTGATACCGCACTAAAAACTTCCGAATACAAGGATTCTGACTACAAGTATTGCAGATAAAGCTGAAAATTCCATGATGTGCCAAACAACATTATAGTAAACAAATAGTAGGGCTATATTATGGTATTTGAGTTCTTTTTGAGCGACTTTAAAACTAGCTAAGCTTCCACAATTTAAACCTAAAAAAATTAAATTTTATGTTCTAACTGGTGATTTTTAGCCTAAGTTAGTATTATCCTTATGTTGTTCATAAATCTTTTTGTGTTACAAAACTTTTGTGAAAATATTTTGTTAAGATAAGGCTGAATAGCCTGTCGTCGTAACAAACACTATCAACATTATGCAAAAATATATATGTTGAATTAAAAAATTTTGTTTTCAGTCATAATTAATTGAAGTAGTGGTTTGATATAATATATATATTGGAAAATAACATACTAAAAATAAGAGCTTTAAACGCATAATTAGTATTTGTTCTATGCTTTTACAAATTTAACATGCGTTTTCTCGGACTTTTAATTTTGAGGATGTGGATGTTTTCTAATCCCCAAGCCTTATTTTCTGTTCAAGATAGAATCTTGTGAAAGCTTTTGTAGATACTCCTAAACGTATGTTCTATAAAAGTTAGTATGGATTTAGGTCTGAGATCACTAGTTATTTTTTTAAAAAAGATGTTAAAGTTAATATTTTAAAAATTTTCGTACTTTTTCCAGTTTTAGCTAGAAAAATAATTATTAAAAATCAACAAGGGAACTGATTTTTAAGTCCATGCTAACTTTTGTTCACAATAATCTAAGAAACATAAATCACTTGAAATGATAATTTTTTTTTTACAAATTTAGCATTTTATAAGAGTTTGAAAAACTTCAAAAACTCTTAATTCCTTAAATTTTTAAAATAATGGCTATTCAAACTGACTTTTTGCTTTCAGAATCAACTTGATAATGTAATATGAATATAAAGCATGCATTATTTTTACTGTTAGTGTCTCTAAGAAAATTTTTTGAAAACGGGTACCGTGTAGTCTTAATAGGAATTCATAAAATTCTTTATGTTTGAATGAACTTAAAATTAAGTTATTGTGTATTTTGTGCTCAAATATATTTCAGATTCTTAAATAAAGTTAGATAGCTTTTTAAATTCCTTTCTTCAAACTTTCTTTCACTTTATATTCTAATGTTTGTGCATTTCTCGCATAAATAGTAGTGAAATACATGATACAGATTTGATTAAATTATTAAGACTGTCATGGGTCAAAGAGTTATTAAAAATACATGTGCATCAGTAGCGCAAACAGAAATTTTTCAAGGGAAGAGGGGTCCGGGTTGAAAGTTCACCATTCTTGTATCATGCTCCTTTTGATTTTGTCGATTTTTGGGAACAAAACACAGTTAAAAAACTAATTTTTGAATAAATAATTAGCTTTAATTAATAAAATTAATCACTAATAACAAGTAATTAATTAAATTTTGTGCACTTAGAATTTACTTAGAATTATAATCAATCGGGAAAAGATCAAGGGCTTTGGGGGTCCGGACCCCCAGGACCACTTGTGTGTGCCACTGCTACCGGTTTATCCATTGGGCGCATGAGGTGGGCATCCAGGGTCCCGGATAAGCTGGACTTTACCAGATTTTCTGGTTATAAATTTCGATCTACCAGTGCCATGCGAGTCTGTAGATATTCTGCGCCCAGGGTCCGAAATGAGCTTAAATCGGCATTCTTATATTAAAAAAAAAATTGCTTGTTAGCCTACATGCATAAAATTATATATAAGTTCGTTATAATTTCCTCTACATTTTTACTTTTATAATTTCAAATTAGAGATATTTACCATATACTGATTTATGCATGGGTCTCACTCCTTATATCGTTTATTTATACTTGCTCTACATTTTTCAGCTATGATAATATTTTACGTCTTTTTTTAAATGTGATTATATTTTTGCATCTTTTCAAAGCTTTGAATTAAATTTTAAAAATTGTTAAGTTTATTTAAAAACTATTCTTAAAGTATTTTAAGAAACTCAGTTTATAAAATTTATGAAATATAAAAACATTTATTCAAGAAATTCTTTCTTGCTTGTGATTTTAAAATTTAAGTTGGTACAATTATTTATAATATCCTCCCATATTTAGTATAGAGTTAAAAATGATGCAAACAACAAAAAAGAAAACATCAAATGGTTCCCGATGTTGAATAATTGGATTTTAATCTGGGTTTTGCATTATTTTATATTTCTAGGAGCAAAATGAAAAAAAGTATAATCAAATCAGAAATATAAATGTTTTTCATTACTTTCTGATTAAATTTTAAGAAACATTTAATAAGTTCCATATTGTAATCAAAACAATGTTGTTATTCAAGGTTATTTTTTAGGTTGTTATTTTTTTAATAATATTATATATATTGACATTTGTAATAAAAATACCAAAAAACTAATGAATTTTTGAGCATTTGACGAAATTTTATTACATACACTGTTACCCATACATAACTAATCCGTACACTTTTACCCATAACATAACACAAAGGTAATATAAACTGATATTTTATTGAAAGAAATTCGATAAAAATATTTTAATTCATTATATCATTATTAATATGTATTACTATTTATCAGTAAATCAGGTTCCAAAATGATTCTAAGTCCTATGCACTGACTGATATCGCCAAAGAACCTTTTTTTTTAAGTAATTCACCAGTTAATATAATCCTTTCAGATTCTATTAAAATAAATGAATCATATTAGTTTTACTTCAAAATACATATTTATTCTTTTAAGAATTTTAACCTTATTTTTTTGTATATAATTAAAATTTCATTCTTTAACGTAAATAATCCCAATAACACGTATCATTAGATCAATAATTTCAGTTTAAAATTGAATTATCTTCTTTTAAGGTATCCGACTACGTTCGGAACAGTGATTTTGCAAAAGTGTACAATACTTTTTCTTAATATTTAGTGTCACTTAGATTGGAATACACGTATAAAACTGTTTTGAGTATAAATATAATATTACAATAAAAAAAATATTTAAATGCAACATTTTGGCAAAAAATGAACATTGTATTATCTATTTTATAAACATTCGCCTTTTATGGAAAATGCTTCAATAATAATAATATATTGCCTATATATAGCTCAGACCTCTGTACAGAGCCTGAACTTGAATTTTTGAAATATATACCGTAAAATCCGGTGTATAACGTACACTTTTAACATTATAAATAAGATCGAATTTTACGGGTGCGCGTTTTACGACTGGTATAAAAACGAGAGCTTTAAAAATAAAAATAAAAAGAGATGAGCATAAAAAAATTAAGACTTCTACATATTTTGAAATACTGTTTATTTAAGAAATGACATATTCTTAATGAACTTAAAAGGGGTTGTAGTTCTAAAAGTATACTATTTTTGCAAAAGCTTAGGAAAATACCTCGAATAAATCACTTCAAAACACACCTAACGGCATTGCAGATTTCTTCAAAAAGAAAGATTTCTTCGTAAAAAAGGGGGCGCACGTTGTACGTCGAATATACCTCAAAATTAAAAATTGCAGCTTCAGCGTATGGGTGCGCTTTTTACGTCGGATTTTACGGTAACATAGAAGTGGATTTATCCATATTTTAATACATCAGAGTGGATAAACTTTAACAAAAAATAAGTACAGAACAGTATTTCAGTCAGAAGTAACTCTGAAAATAATGTGAATTTTTGAAAAATCTCAACTCAGGCTCTATAGAGAGAAGTCTTAGTTATATATAGGCAAAATATTATTATTATTGAAGCATTTTTCACAAAAGGAAAATGTTTTAAAAATAGGTCATTTTAAGGTGTTTTTTTTGCCAAAATATTGTATTTAAATATTTTTTATTGTAATATTATTCTTAAAACAATTTTTTTACGAGTATTGTAATCTAAGTTACGAGTATTGTAATCTATTCGTTTGTACGCTTTTACAAAAGCACGGCTCTGAACGTAGTCGGAAACCTTAAATATTCACATGATCAATAAAAATAGAAAATGCAGCAAATCTATTATTAATTATGTCTCCAACTAACATTAACTGTAATTGCTGGTTGCCAAAGACATTTGTCATTTCATAAATATCCGATTCTATTCACGTGAATCCTATTCCAACAAGATGACGGTCTCTTTAAACTAGATGACGCAATCCCTTCACGCATTGCTCCCTCATTGGCTAATCGCCCTGTGGTTTCGTTGGGTAACGAGGTGCCGCAAGTTCCCATAGTTTTCCACCAGGTAATGGCAGCACCACCATCAGGATGTAGGCGGTCTGCCAAATGGAGGGCTGTCCAAACAACCGTGGACTTAACGACACATTGTCTCTGTGCTTTGACACCACGCCCATGAACCATGACCTACGTCTCTAAGAAAAGAAAGTGAACTACTGTTTGGAAGCATCCCTCGTTTCGTCTTATTAAGGGCAGCAAACCTTGAAATAAATGGATTTACGGATGGTAGGATCCGAAGAGTACTTTTCTGCCGCCTTCCCCCTTTCTCGAGTTGTT
Source organism: Trichonephila clavipes (assembly GCA_019973935.1). Classification (NCBI taxonomy): domain Eukaryota; kingdom Metazoa; phylum Arthropoda; class Arachnida; order Araneae; family Nephilidae; genus Trichonephila; species Trichonephila clavipes. The sequence continues at coordinate 304,248 of BMAU01002027.1, read as the reverse complement.
GCTTATTCAGCAAAATGATTTTTTGTGTGTATTCTCTGTAAGGAATGGAAAATACTTCCTAAATCAAAGCACATTGTTTTTCTCATGTAGGAACAACCAAATGGATTTTGGAAATATTGAAACAGCGAATGGGCTTCATGTTCTCAAATGAGTACATTAATTTTAAACTATGAGTGTAGCACGAAAAAGAACTTCAGGTTTCTACCAAGCGTATCATGAAAAAATGGAGGCAAGTCTTGATAGAAAACTTAATGATTGTTGATTTATGAGATTTCTACATGAATCAAATGTATTATGCGAGGGAAAAAAATCATATAAAAAACTTTTTTGTTTGGTTGGGGAATATATGAAAAGGCTGCATTTGATATAATAATTTTAAAATTATTAAATTCATTTGTAAGATAAAGTTGTAATTGATATTTTTTTTACTGGCCATATATTTCTCTCTGGGTATTGGAAGATAATTTATTCCACTATCCATAATTATTTTATTTAATTACTTGTTAATAGGAAACCTGCTTAAGGATTTGATATGAGTTTTATCAATATCGTTTAAGAGTAATAGATTAATTCGAGAGGATTAAAGGTCACATCAGACCTTTCGAATAAACTCAAATTTTTCCAAAAGTGTAAAAATTAATATATTTTAATTTTTATTAACCTTTTAACTAGTTTGCTCACCCACCATATGGGCTATCGAAAGCTGACCACAACCCCGGTTTGCCCGTAGGCTGTATGGGCACTGATATGCTCTTCTTTCCATCCTTGATTTGTCCATATTTTTAATTCTTGTAGTGAGATTATCAGTGCTAGTGTTTTTAAAAGATGCAGTTTGTTCATGGTACTGAAATACTTCTCATCCGGGATTTTCTTTGTAAGGAAGACGGAAATTTCATTGAAAGCAGGAATTTAGATTCTTGAAACATTCGATAGTGAAGGTGGATTGACAAGGCAATATGAAATTTGTTACTTGAGAAGAAATGAAAATGGAAAGATAAACCAAAAAATCCGTTGTTATCTTTGTTCACATTGCAATGTAGGCCTAAGTATTATATCATGCTTCAAAAATTGTGTGTGCATATATATATATATATATATATATATATATATATATATATATATATATATATATATATATATAATATGCGCACACCCACAAAATCCTCAACCGTTCGAAAAAGAGATACGAACATAATTTTTTTTTGTAAGTACGAGAGCCTGAAACATTCTTCATAGCATGCAAAGTGTACTTATAAAAAGTAAACATTTAAGAGTTTTTGTGTTACAAAATTATAATATAAAAAAATAGTGTGAAAACTAAATGAAAATTAAAATAAAATTGTTTCATTTCTGCATTCTGTTAAGTATCATGCTTATTTATCTGCAATATAAAATTGTGCTTTTTTTTTGGAAAAAACTGACCGCTTAAGGAGTTAATACGTATCATTCATTTTTGACCCAACAACAAAATAATGCTTATTCATATTAAGTTTCAATTAAGATCTTAGTATATAATAAATTTCCGTTTTTCAAGGGTATCTATCTATATAAGATAAATTTAGGGGTTTTATATGGTCATGATAATGCTTTTATGTGATCAGAATTGACATATGAGCATTTGCAATTAGGGGGTTCAGCTGCCCTTCAAATTTAACTGATATCCATGAGTTTTGAAGCTGATTTGTGATAATGTTAAATTTTTAAGTAGAATTTAACTAAGGCTTTTGGCATGCATTCTTATTATGTTATGGATCAGTTAACAGGGAGTTACTATATTGTAGATCATTTTACAGCTTTTCTACGTAATAGCTCAGTTAACATAATCGTGCAGAATTATAAATCAGTTAATACATCCTTACTATTTTATAGAGTATAGTCATAATCTACTTAGATCAAATAATGCAATCTTTTTTAACTTAATCTTATAAGTTTTAGTGGTTATAAATGATTAGATTACAAACAAGTTAATATAATCTTTCAGTAATAAGATTTCATTTCAATATTTTGAATAATCTGAAATAAATACTTTAAGTTAAGCTAATTATATAAACTCGTTATTTTTTCTGGTTAGTACAGAGTATAATTGAGCTTCAAAAGAATTGCTTACCTTAAATTGAGGTTAAAGATTTCTAATAGATGGATATTTAAATTATGGAATATATATTGATCAAAAATCTTAACGAAACATTAAAGACCCTTATATAATCTTACTAGTTATTGATACGTTAATGCAAATTTATTACATTAATGATTATTTCGTGAATTACGACGACTTAGAAATAGGTTGTTTTTTTGCCTTTACCACTAACATCATTTCGATAGGTGTTTAATGCGGAATTTTCAGACGAATATAATATTCAAAAAACAAAAAACATGCTAACATTTTACAATTATTCCATAAAATTATTATAGAGCACTACATTGCATTGAAATTAATATGTAGCAAATAAAGTACTATACAATGATGAACGAATTCCTTTACAAAAATTACTAAGTATAAAATCATATATTTTTATATATGCTTTATATATTGTATTAATATATATACGAACGCGTTCGGAGCTCTTCTTTTAAAAACCATCTCTTAGAATAAAGTTATAACATTTTTAACTTCAGATTGTATGTAAATAAGCTATGCTTATCTAATATTTGCAATAAATTACTTAAATTTCCGAAAATTGATAAATTTGTAGAGAATTTTGAAGAAATTTTAAAAACATTTAGAAAAATTCTGCATAAAAATCTATTGACCTAATATGTATAGATTAAGTGTCAAAATAATCACTGTACATGTATCTATGTTCTGTAGCTAAATATTTTGGTTACAAATATAAATAAAAATTCCAGAGCTAGTCGATGAGCCAATGCAAGAAATTTGCAATATTTTTACAACACTATTATACAAAAATACTAGACCATAATTTAAAAAATATTCTTGTTATAATTATTATTTTACTTCACACCCTAGAAAACATTATCAGAAAAAATGGTACCAAGTTTCAAAGATATTTATCGGTTATATTTTGAGTTATCATTTTTGAAATTTTTTCACAATGTATACGCAAAAATAGATTTTGAGAAAAATGCGTTTTTAGTAGTATTTATCTCACATATTTTTTACATTTACCCAATTGCTTACTTAAAATTCACCACTTTTATAGCTCATACCTTCTCTGTTTGCTCATTTTTAATCCTTTTTTTACATTTTAGCTAATTAATTTTTTTTCTAGCAACTTTTGCCACTGACAGAGAATGTCGCTTAAACCCTGTTTCTCAAATTTCATCAAGTTCTTCAAAATTTTTCAATATTAATGTACCAGTAGTCACACGGAAATTTTTCAGTATACCTAACAATCAGTAGCACACACAGAAATTTTTCAAAGGGGGGAGGATCCATGGTCTAAAGTCCATTATTCTCGTATCATGCTCCATTTGATTTTGTCGATTATTGGGAACAAAAAACAGTAAAAAATTAATTATTCAAAAAAATTAGCATTAATTAATAAAATTAATAATGACAAATACTTGATTAAATTTTACGTACTATATACATAGGGTTATAATCAATCTGAAAAAAATTAAGGGCTTTGTTTGGGTTCCAGACCCGAGGATACCCTTTCCCCCTCCCTTGTGCGCGCCAATGCAAACAATTCGTGAAATCCCTTAAATTTTAGTCACATTGATGGCTAACCCAAACATAGAGAATCTTGCACACAGCTCTAATTTTTCTTTCCAATTGCACAGGACAACATAACACGCAAAATCATATTAATTAAAAATCTTAAGTTAAAAACAATATTTTTTTTCATTGTTTTCTGGAACATATGTATGTTTTAAAGGATTAATTAGCTTTTTGATTAACTCAGAGTTGAAACATTTAAATCGGTACTAATTTTTTCGTTCTAGGAAAATGAAACTTTATTACACACGGTACCTATTGCTTTGTACTGACGTTTACGGAAATAACTTTTACTTTGTTAGTTCCCATAATTATTAAAAAAATAATACGAGTCAATAGTTCACTCTGATATTTTATCAAATAATGTTTTACAACTATAAACAGTTTTTTCTCCATCAAATCTAGTTGAATGTAAAAAGAAATATATATATATAATGCTACATATTCTTTTAAAATACTCTCAAAATGCGCAATTATTTATTCTATTAAATGTAAAGTTTTTTAAAATTATCTTTTAAAAAAATATGGTATTTAAATCTCTTTTTTGACGAGTTTAAAGGCATTTAAATGTTGACTTCCGGTTATTTAAATTCCCCGGCTTTTCACGCTTTACTAATTCTTTATTATCTAGGCTTATAAGAGACTTAGAAACAAAATAAATAATATATATATATATAAAATTAAGTAAATCCAAAGAAAAATTTATTTTAGTTACTTTTTATTAAGCAGTTACAATTAATATAAATATGTATTTACATGTGACAGAATCACAATATTAAGTGGCTAAACAGAAAGCGATTTTCCTTTCTATATGTGGTGTTGGACTATTATTTTTGTTTGCTACTATTTCTTTATTCATAAATCCCTTTCTCAGAAATTACGCCACACCCAGGTAGGATTCGAACCTCCAAACCTTTGGATTAGATGTCCAACACATTATCCACCGCGCTACAAGGACACATCGAGAGATTTTCTTTTTATGTATGGTGTTGGACTATTATTTTTGTTGGTTACTATCAATCAAATCATTTGAAAAAGCTGTATTAACATTAAATGTCATCCACTACAGGTTTAAAACATGTATTTGAACTTAAATGGATGAATAGAAAGTATTTTATTTACGATTGAAAATTTGAACAGTATATATTTTTCTACACTGCTGGGCATTAAAATTGCTACACCAAGAAGGCGACATGCTACAGATGTGAAATTTAAACGACAGGAAGAAGGTGTTGTGATATGTAAATGAATTGCTTTTCAGTACATTCAGACAAAATAGGCGAAGGCAGTGATATTTAAAATGTGTTTAAATGAGGAAATTGTTCAGCTGGTTTCCCATGAACAAATTGCAATTGGACGTTGTTTTCCTGTGAAAAGTTGTTGTGATGCCTCGTGTAAACCTCAGAAATGCGTTCCAGCACGCTTAGGACTTTGATAAAGGTCAAATTGGAGCGTAACGGGATTGTGTGTGTGTTCGGCTTATCGCATCGCAGTATTGCTGTTCGCGTTGGTCGAGATCCAATGACTGTTAGCATAATATGGAATGGATGGGTTCAGGACGATAAGGCGGAACGCTGTGCTGGATTTCAACGGCCCTCTATCACTAGCAGCCGAGAAGACAGGCATGTTACCCGTATCGCCTCAATGGATTGTGCAGCCAAGTCACGAGCACTGAGTCATGAATAGGGGTCGTTTGCAAGGCAACAGATGTCTGCACGAACAGTTTGACGACGTTTGCAACTACATGGACTCTTAGCTCGGAAACCATGGCTGCGGCTACTCTTGACGCTGCATCACAAACCAGAGCGTCTTCAATGGTGTAATCAACGGTGGACCTGGGCGTACGAATAGCGAGACGTCATTTTATCAGATGTATCCAGGTTCTGTTTATAGCATCAAGATGGTCGCATCTGTGTTTGGCGGCATCACGGTGAACACATTGGCAACGTGCATTCATCTTCGTCATACTGGCCCATCACCTAGCGTGATGGTATGGGGTGCTATTGGATACACGTCTCGGTCACCTCTTGTTCGCATTGACGGCACTTTGAACAGTGCACGTTACATTTCTGGTGTGTTACGACCCATGGCTCTACACTTTATTCGAGTCCTATGAAACCCTACACTTCAGCAGAAAAATATACGATCACATGTTACCGGTATTGTAAGGACCTTCCTTAACGCGGAAAATACTCAGCTGTTTCCCTTGCCTGCACGTTCACCAGATCTCTCGCCAATAGAAATCATCTGGTCTATGGTTGCCGAGCGATTGACTCGTCACCATACGACAGTTCCTACGGTGGATGAGCTGGGGCATCGTGTTGAAGCTGCATGGGCATCTATACCCGTACATGCCATCCAATCTCTGTTTTACTCAATGCCCAGGCGTATAAGTGCTGTTATTATTGACAGAGGTAGTTGTTCTAAGTACTGATTTCTCAGAATCTATGAACCTAAATTTCTTGAAAATTTAATCTCACTTATTATTTCCAGTATAATATATTTGTCCAACAAATATCATTTTGTTATCTGCATTTATTCTTGGTGTAGCAATTTTAATGTGGCCAGTAGTGTGTATACATATATTGAGAGAAATTGTGAACTAATAGTAGGAATTGAATGAGAACAGTTTTATAAAGCTAAATAAATGCTTTATTCTATAAAATCGAAAATTGAAAAAGTAGTTTTTGCAAAAATCAACCATTTCAAATGCATTCGTATACCTTAAGAAGAAATGTAAAATGCTTATACTTAAAAGTAAATGTTCCAATTTTAAAAAAATTGAGTTACTATTTAATACAAACGTAATTTTATGAACTTTTAATCAGGTATTTTCTCAAATCTTTTGCTTTATACTCAACGTTTTATAACCAACATGGATTCATATATATACACACAATATAAAGATTAAATGAAAGGGTTTAACACGTGTCATGAGAATTTAACCTCAAGAAATATGCAACGATTATTTTAACGACTTTCTAATTACGTTTAAATATATTAAAATTAATTTAAATTTAAGTTCTATTTAGCTTTAAAATGACATGAAACAAAGCATATGTAAAAATTAAACTTTTACTAAGTACAGATTGGTACATTATTTTAATTTATATTTTAATGTGAATATCTTCTCCCCAGAAAATTACGTGCAGCGTTGTCAAATTACCAAGCTCCATAATTCAACTGCTAAGCTACTGTTCTTTCTTATAGTTTTCAAAACTTATTTTCATAGTTTGATTTTCTTTTTTCGTATACTTAGGGTGATCGCGGTTGCCTAGTGGTCATGGTTAAAAGCTCGTGACCGGGTGTGAGTTCAATCTCCAGCTTCACTGAAGACCCACCTTGTAGAGGAGCTGATACATGCTAAATCTATTGCAGCTTTAAGTCTTCCCATTGGCGTGGTGTAGAAGTTTGGAGATGGGTACCAGCTGAGATCTCGACCTCGTCACTTGATTGAGGCTGAAAATTACAAGGTAGATTCTCCAATAGTCGTCGGGTTGCTTTATGGTGTGACGTTAACCTCTTATGCGCGGTCAATTTTTTTGCCCCAAATCTTCCGAAAATTGGCACATTTTACTTATTGCATAGATTACATTTTATTTGAAGCATAATACTTAAATGAGTACGAAAATGGAAGAATTTTATTTCAGTTTTAAATATATTAAAGTCTCCACACTATTTTTATTTTATAATTGTAGAACACAAAACCCCTAAATATGTTTGCTTTTTATAAGTACTCTGCCTGCTATGAAGAATGTTTCATATACCTTAAAAGAATTTCTCTCAAACTTATAAAAAAATTTCATGTTTTTAACTCTTTTTCAAACGGTTTACGATTTTATGTGTATATGCACACACAATTTGAAGCATGGTTTAATGCTAAGTCTCACATTGCAATAGGAACATGGATAATATAAGCCTTTTTGGATTTTATCTTTCCATTTTCATTTCCTCTCAAGCAACAAATTATGCACTCTCTCTCTCTCTCTCTCTCTCTCTCTCTCTTTGCCGTGACGATTCCTGTTCTGTGTCGAATATTTTCAAAAATCTAAATCCATGCATTTAATGAAAAATTCTCGCCTTCACCATTAAGAAAATTCCAGATGTGAGAAGTATTTCAGTGCCATGGCCAAACTGCATCTCTTTAAAAAAAAAGGCACTAATAATCTCACTATAAGAATTAAAAATCAGTACAAATTAAAGATAGAAAGAAGAAAATATCAGTGCGCCCGTACAGAATACTGGCAAACCGGTTGTGGGTAGCTTTCGGTAGCCCGTACGATGTACAGGCAAACCCATTAAAAGATTAATAAACACTCAATTACTTATTCGCATACTTTGGATAGAAAACACTCTTAAAAATTTTGATGCTCCAATGAATGGTCCTTAATTTTATATCCATCGTTCTTATTTCAATTGAAATGTGAAATCATTGCATTGCATGGAATTTTTAGAACAGGCTGAATTTTGTTTCAAGCAAAAGTATTTCCATATCTATACATATCAACATGATATGGTAAGATATTTTTTCCCACAAGTAAAAAACTAATTAAATCATTTAAAAACCAGCCCACTCAAATTCCGCACACACACACAGTCACGGAATATTTAATTCTTGATATCGACACTTATTTTAATACGTACTATAGCCCGCGCTGGAAACTTAAAACCGCAAACGAATATTTGTCTAAAGCGAAACGACACGCAGGTTTTCTCACTGAATTCATATCATTTTCGGTCCTCCTACCACATCTATGCTTAATGGTACTCCTATCAAAGAGGTTACCCAACCATGGTAGTCACCAGAGCGTTAAGTTACAGAGGCGGATCCACCGGTGCTGTATAATTTCACTGAAGATGCACACAATGGGGGGAAGAAGGTTTCAATGAAAAAGAAACATGTTTCGAAACAAAGTACTTAGTGTCAAATCCTTTCCATCAAACCTCAGATGCTTGTTTTCAGCATTGCTTGCCTCAAGTAATCATTTTCAATTGAATGACTTATACCTTTCATATTTATAAACCATATTTTATTTGTTTGTTAATTCTTCATTTAATACAAGGTGTCCGGGCTTAAAGTATACAAAAGTTATGGCTTATTATTACGGAACTACCCATCAGAATGAAACAAACTGTTCATTTGGGGATTGGAAACCCCTCCGATATTTTTGGGTCTAGTTCGATTGGTCGCACATGGGCGCATTATCTGGCAATCGCAGACGATACACTGTTTGCACTGATTTCATTAGTAAAGATGCGGATGCCACAGCAAAAGGTGCCGTGCGTGCTTTAATTATCCTCTATTTAAATCAGTCACGCGTGTACAGCGATGTGTTCGAACAGAATGGAACATCTATCCTCCAAAATCAAAATCTTTAAAGGAGACGGGAAAACTTTGGTATCTCTCAAACTATCAAGTATCCTGAAGTTTTGTGATAGAAGACACTGTCGATTGTGTGTGTGATTCATTTTGTAGGAGTCCTGATAAGTCTATTAGGTAAGCCAGTAACGAAATTCCATTCTGTTCGAACACTGATTTAAATTCCGTTAATCAAAGTACGCACTGCATATTTTGTTGTGGTGTCTGTATCTTTATAATGAAGTTAGTGTAGAAAGTGTATCATCTGCGATTGCCGAATAATGCGCGCAAGTGTGGCCGGTCGGACTAGACCCCAAAACTCTCGGAGGGTTATCTAATCCACGGATGAACAGTTTATTACATTCTGATGGGTAGTTCCGTAATAATAAATCGTAACTTTTGGATACATTAAGCCTGTACATCCTGTGTTTATAGTTTGATAAATATGAGGCATGTTCAAATGAAATTGATTCGAAGAGCCGCATGTGAATAGTTTTCAATGTTTTTTCGCGAAACAAACGCGATAGTGAAGGTGTGTGTACCACGCATGCGTGTCCACAAGCAGATCTGTGGTAACTGCATTCGTAAGGACGTGGTTTAAGAGAACCAAGACATCATCCACATTCAAAAAATCAATTTTTCATTTTTAGTATTTAAGGGGTATTGGAAACCTCTCTCTCTCTCTCTCTCTCTATACTGACAATGTTAAATCGATGTACCTTTTCTCAAAATCTGTTTTATGTACATGCTTGAAATTTTTCATACTATTAAAGTACACCTCTCTCATTATACTAAAATGAGTTTTTAGCTAATTTTGAATTTTTTAATAAATTATGAAATATTTTATCAAACATTGCGAAATTTGACCCATTTTTTACTTAAAAAATTTGTAAAAATTAAATTTTTGAGTTTTTTACAAAAAGCTCATTTTAGTATATATTAGACATCATTATAAATAATTCATAAAAAATTTACATACCTGTGAACAGTAGTTTCTCAGAAAAGGTACATCGCACATTAAAATTTACATTTTGAGATAAATTGATTTTAATGTATACAGTGATACTTCTAATTGGCTAGGAAATAAAACAATAAAAGGCTCAATTTAAAATAAAAGATACATGTTTTGGTTTATATCAGTCGTTACACTTTTAAGCAAAAACAAAGTAATTTGTTTACAATTTTCGCCATTAAAATGGGCGTGGCCCAAATTCAACGATTATTTAAAAATACGTTTTAAGGGCTTCTAAATACTCTAGAGGTAAAAGTAAGGTATTTTTAAAAAGGTTAAAATCTATACAATTTGAAAATGTAAAAATCTCAAATTGTCAAAAAAATAAGATTTTAGCTTACATATTTTTCTGAATCTAAAAATGCACAACATTTACATGTCCAATGGTAAAAAACATTAAAACCTAAAAAAGTAACTTACAAACCTGTAAGTAAATGTTTAGCTTTTTCACTTTTTCTCTAAAGTATAATTTTTTTGCTTTTAGGCACACTTTAAAAAACACTTTTGCACTATATGGTTCCAAATTTTTTATGTATACAGATACCTGATTTTTTTTAAATAAAAGTATATAGTACGTAGTTTTTTATTTAAAAAAAAAGAGTTTTATGTATGAAAAGGAGGGGGGGGGGACAAAAATTTTCAAAATTCCATGGTTTTATAAGTTTTTTAAAGAAGCTATCTTAATATTTTACTAAAAAAATAAGTTCACTATATTTTGTGTATTGTTTTATATATGTGCAAAAAACAATTTACATATTTAAGTGATACTTTTTTTCAAAAATTCGTACCTAAACATAAGCATGTGTTATGAGATTTTTCAAAAACTATGTCCAACTTAAATTAAACATAAAGAAAATTTTAATTAAAAAATTATTTTTGTATTTCTACAGGATTATTAAAATACCTTTATGAAGATCACAAAAAAAATGTAAGCTCTATTGGAAACTTTTAAAAATATATGTCTCATAAACAAAGTCTTATTTTTGGCATTTTACTCTTTCGAGCATGTCCCAGTACTCTTAATTTAAAAACGGCTGGTGGGGATGCAACTACGTCCAGAACGGATCAGCGAACTCTAATAAAATTTTTAACGCTAGAAGGGTGCAAGCCGATGGATACTTATTGCAGAATACTGGCTGTGTACGGTGACGTGTGTGTGTCGATGCCCACGGTGACGAGGTTCGCAAGAATGTTTAGTGACAATCGACAGGAGACAAGGGATTTGTTGCGACCCGTTTAGGCGCAAAAAGTTGTGTCAGAAAAGCTGATTATGGACATTGACATTGAAATCAAGGGTAATCGAAATCGAAACGCTCGTAATGTCGCAAATGAGTTCAACATTTCCATCGGTTCTATTTTGAACTGCTTCCATGATCAACCGACATCGTTCTTCACCAGCGGAATTCGTAGCCTTCCTAAGCAATGAGAGTTGTAGGTATAGATTCGAACCGGGCACCTTCCGTTCCGAACGCCAGTACTTTATCGATCACGCCAAAACGATCGTCTTCGCGTGATGTCTAAGTACTGGTTTTACTTAGATACCGCTACATTACTCTCCCACCAGTGAGGTGGATAGGCGAACGATTTTTCCCCCGTTTGTTTGTTTTTTTTAGAGAGAGAGCATGTTTTGTTTTTTTTTTTATTTATTTACTTATTTTATTCTCTCTCTCTCATTCTTATTTATTTATTCTTGCTGAGATGAGAGAAAGATGATCTATCGTTTGTTTCGGAGAGTATGTGTTTTATTTATTTATATTTTTCTTCTCTTATTTATTATTTTTTTCACTCTCTCTTATTTTTATTCTTTTTTTTATTTATTTACTTTTTCTTGCGGTAGATGGCGCCACGACAGTTCAGAAAGTTGCGTTTTCTTACTTCAGTCCAGGGTCACCAATGTAGGTATAGATTCGAACCGGGCACCTTCCGTTCCGAACGCCAGTACTTTATCGATCACGCCAAAACGATCGTCTTCGCGTGATGTCTAAGTACTGGTTTTACTTAGATACCGCTACAGAGTCTTGCTTAAACACGATGGTTGATTTCTTTTATCAAACTTTGTATGCATTTTACTTCTTAAATATTGTTGTTTCTATCTATATGTCTGTCTCATTTCTGACCCTACGCATCTCATGGATGCACACCTAGAATCACTTTCATTTGAACAACCCATATATATATAGCTAAAACACTATTATTTTACGCTTATTTCCATTTTCCGAAAATTCTCAAACTACAATAGGTAACTAACTAAAGATAAAAAGCAAAAAATAATTTTACAATAAAATTATTTTAAAAAGGCTAGTCTTATATTTAGATAAGCAGCTTTAGAATTGACAAAAAAGGCAAACAACGAACTAAATGGTTATTTTCATTTAACTAATTAATAAGGTGGATCACGGTTGTATAGAGAAAAAAATTATTTCTAATTAGAGCTTACCTATGCGGAAAAAATGTTCTGTGGTATGGAAATTAGGAGACAAATATTTTTAAAAATATATAATTTTTAAATTTAGTATTGCCACATAAAATGTAATATTGCCAAAAATCACTTAATTTTGGTTAGATTGTCTTAGACTCAAAATAAAATTATTTTTCTACAGTATAAATAAAAGAAAATTATGATTATTGATAAATGATTTCTGAGAAGTGAATAGTACAACGGATATTGTAACATTTAATAACTTCCCTACACCGACGAATTAGAGAATCCAATCCAAGTTTTTTTTCTCCATCATCCTCTTTATTGTGCACTGCAATTTAGACAGTACATTTTTTTAAAGTTTAATACTAAAGAAGCTGTTAAATGTACGTTGCATCTTTTTTTTCTTGTAATAAATATTAAAAATTATCAAAGTACCTGTTTTTCTTGACAAAAAAAATTATGTAGCGGTATAATCTACAAAAGCCAAGAATAGCCTCCGGACAGAGGTGATCACTTTTGTCTAGTGGTATGTTACGGGCTTGCGGAACTATAGATCGCAGGTTCTATCCTCATTGGTGACCTTGGATGAGCTAAGAAAAACGCAAGCAACCTATTGCTTTGTCGTGAACCCATCTACCTGCAAGAAAAAGGCAACCACAAAAGTCGTCAGACCCACTTGATGCAGCAAACAAAGTCGTCAGATTCACTCGGCGCAACAACTACCAAGCTACACACGCTTGCCATAGCAAATACTTCATTCGTTCACCGATTCAGTATCATCTACATAAAGCAATATAACAGCCTCCAGTCAGCGATACTCATTTTTGTCTAGTGGTCATGTTACTGGGCTTCGGATCTATAGGTCGCGGGTTCTGTCCTTCGGATATGCGCCACTTCAATTACTTTCACTATAAAAACGCTCAAATACCTAATCTTATAATTTCACTTACGTCAGTACTTAAAATTAAAAAATTCATTTTTTATTTTATTTTCCCCTTCTATGTACCAGACAACATCGTTTGCATGCAAGTAGATTTGGAAATTCTGGAAAACCATTTTCGCTCTATCCACCCTATTAATTAATTTATAGCTCTGAACAGTGTGGAGAGCAGCACATTGAATTGAAGTAAAAAGGAAGGAATCAATTCAGCAGAAATAAGTAGCAATAAAGATCATAGATTCTGGATGCTAGAAAAAAATATACCTGTATTCTAAATTCCTCTCAATCCGAGTTAAGTTAGCATCAGCAAGTGATATTTTCACCATAGAAAGAAGCAGTTAATCTCTTGTACTCACAGTATGAATATCTCTTTTTCATAACATCATCCCATCCTTTTGGTTATAGCTGTCTAATAATTATTGTCACGAACTCGTGGCCGGCATGTTATGAGTTCGAGCTTCAGAGCAACAGAAGATCTATAGTGTAGAGACCGGTGCACGTTAGATCCATCGAAGCTCTAAGTTATCCCGTCGGCTTGGTGTGAAAATTCAAAGAGGTGTCACCGGGCCGAGGTTCAAAATTAAGACCTTCGTCACTAATTGTCCTTCTGTTGCTTTATTGTATGTTAGTAATAAACATTCCTTCACTTTTAAAAATTTATTTCCCCTATCTAAAAGAGAATATACTAATAGCTAACACGTGCGACTAACTGGCACGAAGCTTTTCCTTACGATCAAGTGCGCACCTAAAAATAAGTACTGTTTCAAGTATTATAGCCATCCCTATATATTTTTCTACCCACTGTAATTCCCAAGCTGAGAGATTGTAAGGACTCTTTTTTGTGTCTCTTTTTTTTCAATTCTAACTTTAGGTCACACTTTATATAAATATATTTATTTATTTATCTTGGGGTGGAATTTTCAATCGTTGATAAAATACATTTTAAAGCGCTCAATTGAGCTGAAATTTTATGTGGATGATTATTTTAGATGACAATACAATAATATAATAATAATAAATAAAAATTAATTGATAAAAACTAATTATTTAATTAATTACACATACAGCCAAGTTGGCATCATTTTTGGCGACTTGTGTCAAAACTTGAAAAGGTTTTTTTCTCACGTCTTAAGACACTCACCCAGTTGAATTGAAATTTTATATACACGATTGTTTTGGATGACAATAGAATGCTTTAATGATAATTAATAGAAATTAATGACCACTTAATGTTATGATTCTTTCATATGTATATACATATTTATATTAATTGTAACTATTTAATAAAATGCAGCTAAAATAAAAATTTTCTTTGTTGATCTAAGTAGGAATCGAATTTAAATTTTTTTATATTACTTGTTCAATCTATTTTATGGAGAATAATGCAAAAGAGCCCCTCTCTTGATAATATTTAACTGTGGTTTCAATTAAATATTGACCATTGTGGCCAAGTGGTCGTGAACTCATAGCCGGCATTGTTTTTGTCTTTTATGGGTTCAAATCCTCGTGCTACTTAAGATCCTATAGAAGGGTTAATACACAATGAATTTGCTGAAATTCAAAGCTCTCTGGTTGGCGTGGTTTGGAAAAATAAACCAGCTAATGTGTCGTCTTGATAACTTGACTGTGTGGCTTAAAATTAGAAGGTCTGCCAACATTAGCTGTAGAGTAGCTTTGAAATATGACTAAGTAAGTAATTAGTAAATCACTGTAAAAATAAATATCGTTGCTTATTAAAAATGCTTTACTTTTTCATTCGTCAGTAGCACCCATTGTTGCTTTGAGATGCAACTTAAATTAAAATTCGATCCGATCAGAACATATCCGGTTATACAGACTGGGGCAAATAAAAGTGTCCCAGACGAGTAGATACGATTGGTTATGAATGATACGCGCACACCAATAAATAAGACCGAAGATAACAATGAATGACTTGGACATGGATCTTTTCTTTATTCCTAGTAAAGCTTAGTTTTATTTGAGGGGTTACGCCGACTCACAGAATGTGACAGCTTCTTGGCAGTGGGGAATCCACGTAATTTTTTCAGTTTTTCTCAAACTTTCAATATTTGCGACCCAATATTCAATCATAACTTTCATTGCGCCTCCCCTACGTACAATAACAATGTATTGAATTTAGTAATACAATACTTTGATGCTAAAGCTACAATACGACTTGAACCTCTTCAGTGCCACAGGCATGTATAAACATCTTGCTCAGCCAAAGCATTTATTTTCCCGGACATATATATACATCTTTCCGAATTACAATCTTTTCTTTGAACTGCTGTCCATAAAATTATCTCGAGGGCTTTGGATTGCAATAAAATGACCTTAACAGTGTTTGTGAAAAATTTATTTATTTCAGAGGATATTTTTGCTTATTTATTCCTTTTCTACCCCCTCCTTTCCAATACACCACATACGCTTGCCTACGTGTTAAACGGTGGCGTGGCATTGGAAAGGGAATCGCTTAATTTTTAATTGGATTTAAGGAATTAATTATAAGCCGTACAAATTATGAAGATAAGTATTAATAGTTTTATACATACCAAGTCCATGGGGTCACTGGTAATTAATAAAGTTGTTCTTAACTTAGCATTGTAAAACTAATTATAAAATACATTCCGCATTACGGACATATTTATACATGTATTATATCCATGTAAATGTGTATTTTATTTTTAATTATGTCAGAACGTAGGGTTCACATACCCCCATAGAGGTCGCACCCTACAGTTTGAGAAACATTGCCATATATCATTGCATGATCAGAAGTTTGGCGTGCAGTGAGTGTCTGCACGCCGCAAAATTAGCCCCATCTTCTCTTGAAGCATTACATTTCCACCATTTTGAATCCATTTCTGGCAGCATTAACTGAAGAGGATAGGACCTACAGTCGCTTCCAACAAGATGGTGCAACTGCCATACATCCCACCGGACTATGGATCATATTTATGCAATCTTCACCCCTGACAGAGTTGTTAGGATAGGTCAGTCTGATCTTTGCTCTCGCTGGACATCCAGGTCATCAGATCTGTCAATGGGGGGTTACTTTTTGTGGGAGTTTCAAATCTAAGGTGTATCGAAACAATTCTCGTGTTCTTCAGGAACTGCAGCAAAACATTTTGACCGAGATTACAGCAGTTCCAGCAGTCCAGCTTCGATCTACCTTACTGCCTTCCTGCTAACCAGGGCGCAAAAGTGCTCTAAGAGATGAATCGTGGTCATTTCCAACATCTACTATAAGTAGGTTAGAAAACTATCTCCTTTTCTTTTAAGTGTAACCTGAAACTCTGGTTTCCGGGATACTTTTACTTGCCCCCAACCTGTAGCTATAGAAAACCATTACATATAAAATCAGAAAATCCACACACAATCAATTTTTTCATTCTTAGAATAATTACGTAAGCAATTTTGGGAATGGAACTACGGAATCAATAAAACCAAAAAATGTTAAGTAATGAATCAATCGAAATAAGAGCGAATTTCTTTAGAAATTCTTACTATATATCATAGAAAACAAAAATGTAAAAATGAGGATTGTAACTTGGTTTTAAGAAACTAGAGTTAGTACTGTAAGTTCTCATTGGTGAGTATTACCAGTTTTTATTTCCTTTTTGTTGAGAAAATATAGTTATGTTGTTATTTTTTTATATAAATAAAATTTAAAATGTGTAAAAAAAGAGGATTTGTAATTAAATTTTCTTTAAATCGCACCTTTTTTTATGTATTTTCTCAAATGTGGAATATAATTTTCACAATTTTCCTTTTCTCGAAATATAAAATCGTCTATTTTTATATCTGAACTATATAAAACTGAAAGCAAATTCGGGAAATCTCAGTTACAATAAGGATTAGTAATGAATTAATTTAATGATTCAGAGATTCGTTTTACATCTCTCATTTAGAAAGGATATTTAAGATTTTTTTAAAATTTGGTTCGTTAGAAATTTTTTATTTACAAAAAACGCAATAAATGTGCTAGAGCCTTTTATTTTTCTGTTTAGGCTTGACGCAGAGCACATTTTTGGAGAGAAAAACGGTGTGTGAGTACACACCACACACACACATTACAATACATCTAAATTGATGATACCATCACAGAATGCTCTTGTTGTTTGATGGTTCTTTTCCTAAGCAATGAGGACATGGTAGTCTAGTGGTCAAGGTATCGGATCGTGGCTGGCATGTCACGAGTATCTGTAATTGAATAATTTTCTCGAAAACAATAAACACATTTTTTGGAATAAGGAATGAATATGCATTTCATCAAAAAGATTAAAGAATTTAATTTTTTCCTCAATTATGTTCAAGCTTTCCCTGTAGCAACAAACCGATTGAAACAGTTGAAGTCTTTCTTTTTGGAAGATATTGATTTGATTTAATGAAAAAGTTATCCAACAAATGTGCTAGATCCTTTTATTTTTCTGTTTAAGCTTGACGCAGAGCACATTTTTGGACAAAAAAAAAGCCTCTATTTTTATAAAAAATTGTGACATTGTAACTCATGCATTTGTTTATAATATGGTCTTTTTAAAATTTCAAAATATTTCATAAATAATTAGTTGTTCCTTTTAACATGTAAAAGGATAGCTCACTTAGCATTACGGTACAGCAGTGTTTCTCAAACTGTGGGGCGGGCCCCCTGGGGGGCGATAACCCTGCGAGGGAGACGCGAGCATATTGAAAATGAAAGGTTTAAAAAATACACGCTTTTATATTGAGTCGAGCTTAAAAGTAAAAAAATATAAAAATATATATTACTTAAAAGTAACATATACAAAATTTAATACTTATCTTGTTAATTTGTACTTTTTATAATTATGATCGTATTGTAGCTTTAGCACCCCCCCAAAGTGCATTATTATTGCATTCAATACATTATTATTTGTGGGGGGAGATAAAAATTATGATTGAAAATTGGGTCGCCAGTAGTGAAAGTTTGAGAACCACTGCGGTACAGGGAAAAAAAAGAAACGAGCCTTGCAGTAGTCGCATATGATGTGCAACATCTGAGATGTTGTCGTGGTAAATACGCAACAGTAACTTAAATCCTGAAAGAAATGATTCGAGTATGATTGGAAATAAATTTCTGTCGAGAATAATTATATCTTTAATGAAAATTTTATTTATTTAACACAAGGAGTAATGCAATTTTTTTATCAAAAAAATTTATTCTTGTTCAATTTGGGAAAGAGTGGATACATTAGACTTGAAAATGTGAAAACAGTACATATACATACGGTGGTATAACAGTAATGTATACGGTGGCCATATACATTTCTCCGAATCAAACGGTTAAAAAAATTAAAGATTTCCTGAATTTTGTACTTTTACCATATACCGCGCGAAAAGATGGTTCTACTCTTAAAAACAAACTATCACTCGCTTCCCATGATTTTGAGTGTGATTGAATTGAGTGAGATTGAATTGAGTTTTGAACCGAGTATGATTGGAAATAATTTTCTGTCGAATAATTATATCTTTAATGGGAATTTTATTTAGGAGTAATGCAATTTATTATCAAAAATATTTAATTATGAGCAAATTTTTTTCGGCTATACTCATCCAGTTTTTAATTTTCTTCACGTTTTTTTTTTTTTGCTTATTGTTCCTTTTCCCAAAATTCTCTCCTACAAATATTCGGTAAGCGAGAGGAAAGATGTTACATCAAGCCCGTAAGTATCTAAGTTTATACTGAATAAGAATTGCTGGTATTTGCGAAGTGGAAAACGAAATCGAGTTTTAAAATTCAAATCTTTTTGTAATGCTAACTTTAACAATATAATAAAACTACTAGAGTTGGATTTCGCATATATTCTGCTCTTGATCTGTAAATCACAAAATCAAGGAAATTTAATGAGCTTGGTAAATGATTATTTTTTAATCGAGAAAACTTTTTAAGCACAACTAAAAAATATTATATTGACAGCGACAGGAATTAACCAGAAACTATGAAAAAGATACGCACTAAAATATTCATTCGAATAATTCCATATTACTTACTCGTATTTTATTAAGAATGTTGAACTTTGTCAGACGCTTAACAGTAAATATAATTATTAATAAGTAAGTTTATCCTGAGAATAAGAATTTGAATCTTATAAAGACTGTAATCGAAGAATTATTACTTCGGTTAGAGCGCAGTTCAACTTTGTTTCATGGGTTTCAGATTCAAACTAATCAACATATTCAAAAAAAAAAAGATCACAGTTGCAATTACATTAAAACAGTTAACAGTATTAGAAAATAACTAGAGGTTTGCGTGCCTTTCCTCACACTCAAAATCATGGGAAGCGAGTGATAGTTTGTTTTTAAAAGATCAAAACCCCATCCAGATTGGCGTGGCATACGTTAAAACTGGTCTGAGGATTGGTGTACGCTCTCATTGGTCAAACCAAATAGCGCACGCTTACGTCTCTTTATGTTACTCATTTCCGTCCCTTTTCATGAAATCACTCCAACAAATATCCAGCAAGTAAGAGGAAAGATGTTACACATCAAAAATGCGAAACATATTTTATAAAAGAAAAAAAAGTGATGTACTTATGACCACACAATAGAAGTGATAACTTCAAATTTTGTAACGTTATTTCAGGAACTAGCTGAGAGAGAAAATAAAAAACAAGGGGATATATATTAGCATTGTCATATAAAATTATTTATTCTGATATGTCTGTACTTATAATGTAATAGTTTTTGAGAAATATACTATCATATTTGTGAATTCATTGTATTCTAAGAAGGAAACAATAGGTCAATGGTAGCTGTGAAATAGATTATAAATACTTTAGTTCAAAATTATTTAAATTTCTAAAAAAGAAACTCCGTCAAGCGTTGTTTCGTACTTTGTAGTGCTTTCATTTGGATCATTCGACATAATTAAATTAAATTTTGATTTTTTAAAAAAATCTACTAAAAAAAATCTTTTTGAAAAATCTGCATTAAAATCCCCCCTTAAAATAATAGGCAATTTGTTCAGAAGAGTTGATTCAACTTCTGTGTATACAAATAAATTTTGGTGAATGAATTCGATAATTTTTTTACACTTTAACTTGGTGAAATATAAATAGTAACCATTAGAATTATTTGTCCATTTTCTGCTCTACACTTCGCTGCATAAATTTCTCTAATGCATGACTCATTAAACCCAAATGATTCAGTAGTATTGCTACGAGTAGTGTTGTTACCATTGTTACGAGCGTTACAAACCCGCGAGCGTAACAATGCTTCGCTTTTTAAAAAGCATCATTCATGTTTACTCTAAAGCAAAACGCGCTTAAAAAAGTTATCACTTCAAAAATAAGTAGTATGATAAAATAAGAAGTTTTCCACACGATAGTGTGAAGCCAGAATACACTATTAACCCTCTAACCGGATAGCACGGAAAATTCCGTCAGTGCAAAGATGCTTCGAAAATGCACTGCACGGATTTTTCTGCCTTCAAGTAACGTTTTCAAAAGCGGATTAGCCGCACTTTTCTGTCGTCCTCCCGTTGGTGTGGTGTGGTAGTTAGGAGAGGGGGGTGCCAGCTCAGGTGTCGTCCACGTCACTTGACCATGGTTCAAAATTACGTGGTCCGTCGCCAAAAGCCCTCGTGTAGCTGAACAGTGCGACGTTAATATTCAATCAATCAACCCGCACTTTTCTGAAATCCTTTCCCCCTTTTAAAGGTTTAACCCTCCAACCGGATAGCACGGATTTTTCCGCCCTACTAGAGAGGCTTCGAAAACGGACCACACTGAATTTTTCGTAAGGCCGGGGAATCACCAAAAATGAACCAAATAGATTTTTTCCCCTTCAAGTAATGTGTTCAAAAACGTTAAAGTCGAGTTTTTCCGAATTCTTTTCCCCCTTCAAAGGTTTACGATCTTGAAAGATAATTAGAGACGGTCGGGTTGACACAATGGGCATTGAGGGGAAGTTTTATGGCTCACGGGGAGACCGGTTCCTGTAGCAATCGTAAAAAACTCTTTGAAGAATTTCTTTAAATCCTAAAGTGTAGGGAAGTAATCGAAAGTCAACGAGTTGAGAATTCTCATTTTTTTCTTTACCTTAAAATTCTCAAATGGAATTAAGTTTTTATAATGTATGTCTAAGTTTTTAAAAAATATCTGTAGTATTTTAATTCAAATTATATATTAAAACATTGAGGATAATTTACTGTTTCATTTTTCTTATTTTAATCAATACTTTCAGGGATTTTTTTAAAAATGATTATTTTGTTATGTGTCAAAAAATAAAAAAAAAAAAGGTTCAAAATTTAAAATCTTTTAAAATTTCGGACACTTCTAAACATGAATAATTTTTAAGCTTCTGTATTACATTATTTGCAAAAAATTTATATGTATTGTTAAAAAAACCCTATTTAAATCTTTTAGTTTTTCATAATTTTAAAGCCAGATATTCAGGGCATCTTACATAGAATCCCTTGTTTTGTATTGTTCAGATAACAAATTATATTTGAATTTTGAATGTCTGAACATTAATTTCATTCAAAGAGAACTTTAACTTCAAGTTTATATTTTTGAACTTGAATCTTCAAATAAAGAGTATTTAAAAGCATCTGGACAAATTTACAGTTAACATTTGCGCATATAAATAAATAAAAAGATCATTTTTAAATTCAAGTTAAAAAATATATGTTTATGCATAATCCCTCATAATTCATGTTCCAATAGTGGTTGACTGAAGAAAAAGTTATTACAATTTGGACATTTTTATAATCTTAACCATGCAAAACTAGGAATTTTGTATTAGCTCCACTGAAATTCTGCATTGGAATTTCGAAAAAGATATTTATGCGTGTCTCACATACTCAGTTGAAAAACATATATTTACCATAAATACTAAAAATTCTTTGGATATTTAAAATTATCATTAGATTAATTTTTAATATATATATATATATATATATATATATATATATATTCGACTTAAAATATTTTTCAAGTATTCCTTAAATTTCATATAATTTAATTAAGTGAGGGGATATTAAAGTCGCACTCTCTCTCTTCTCTACTCAACTACTTGAGGGCTTTTGGCGACGGACCTGTGGCCGGGGTACCAGGTGGTCAAGGTATCGAATCATGGTTGGCATGTCTCGAGTTCGAGCCCAGTGCCACAAAAGACCCGCCATGTAGGGCAGCGATGCACGTTAAATCTATCGAGAGCTGAAATGTCCTCTCGTTGGTGTGGTGTGGTAGTTAGGAGAGGGGGTGCCAGCTCAGGTGTCGCCCTCGTCATTTGACCATGCTTCAAAATTACGAGGTCCATCACTAAAAGCTCTCGTGTAGATGAACAGTGCGACGTTAATATTCACTCACTTGGCGACGGACCTCGTTATTTTAAACCATGGTCAAGTGACGAGGATGACGCTTGAGCATCGCGCTCTTACACGGCGGATCTTCAGTGGTGCTGAGGTCGAACTCATGACACGCCAGCTACGAGTTCGTTACTTTGACCATTAAGCTACCGCGGCCTCACATTGTGGTTGAAAACTGCATGTTATGAGTAAAAATATGCTGAAACATTTGATGAACTTATAATAGATTTTTGCATAGAAGATAGATGTGTGATATGCTAAAATGTCAATATGTAAAATTTATGAGAATATCGATGACAATTTTTGAAAAATTCAATTTAAGTTTCAGTTTGAAACTTATTCGGGTTTTTTTTCTAGCATTTAATATTAAATATAGTCGCGATAACAAATTAATGGTTTAACGCATTCATAGATTATAAAAAATAAAGGTATAAATGACATTGTTGGGAATAATAAGTTTTTATAGTTTTGAATTCAGACTTCTTTGCAGGAGTGTAGACTATTAAAAGGCTGATGTAGAAGTTAGAAAACTAATATTTAAAATATATGGAAAACAATATCTGCAATTCCATGATCTTGACGAGCAGAAGACTGCATTTTTACTTAGTAGGGCAGAGTAAGCATAACGTAGGAGCTTGTGGAGTAAACAACCAGGCCTCTGCAGTTTTGGCAGGTAATGAACTCCCATTTGTTGCTTTCAGTAAGGAATATAAAAATAACAAATACAAAAATAAGTCATGTAAAATTTTATATATTTTAATAACAATGAATTGTGAACTTAATTTCCAATTCATTGTCACGAGTTGGCAGTAACTACGGTACTCTATCGACTTACTTCTTATATATATATATATATATATATATATATATATATATATATATATATATATATATATATATATATATATATATATATATATATAAAGAAGTACGGTTGATAGAGTACCAATAATTTTAACGCAATTTTATATTTCGTTCTCGTAAACTTTACTCCTTTTAAAACATGTATTGCCAAAATACTCTCCTTTTGTATATTTATAAAATTTTAAAAATATAATGGTTATCTTACCCAACATTTAAATCAGGGGCGGCAACTGTGTAGCTAAGACGTGCCAAACCAATCTGTCAGTATCATTCAGCGTGCCACATAGTAGGAAATTTTTGAAATCCTTCGATTCTTACGGTAATATTTGCAGATTTAAAGAATAGAGGTAAATAATTTAGATTTACAGTTTTATTTTATATTAATTATGGATCAATAAAATACATTTATTAACGTAAAAATAAACAATATAAAATGTTACTGTTTCTTCAACAAAGATAAAAAAAATTAAAAATGTATGTTTCCAACATATTTATTTAAATAAGAAATAGACAAAGTGAAATATAAATTATTCCCTTCATTATAGTTAAATAAAAATTGTAATGCGAATTAACTCTTTCACCACTCTTCTTTCATATCGCAAAACCAGGGGTATAATGCGTGACACGATTCTGAGCATTCAGTTGTTAAACAATTTCTTTGCGGAGTCGAAATATTTTTCCTATGAGGAAAGATCTTTTACTTTGATATGCCGAATCATAAGTGGAAAGCAGAGTACATGCAATTTTCTTTTTTCAACAATTAAATCCCCTAGCAATAACACTCAATTATTTACAAAATAGCTGTAAATTTATCCTTAGAATTATCTTTCATATTATTTTGTAGTTCCATAAATGTCCATAACTCTCAGAAGATGTTTGTCAAATAAAGTCTATTATCAACTTCCATCCACTCAAGAATTGACAAATTTGTAGAGTAGTGCTGAGTGCCACTAAGAATTGTACCACGTGCCACATGTCCATAGATTGCCGACACGTTTTAAATGTTCTTATTAACTAACCATCTCCTATTCAATCACAATTTATATGATAAAAAAGGGTTTTCATTCATTTTATATGGAATTGTATTAGATTCAACCATAAGTATTTTTGTGTATCAAAAAAATTACATTGTTTCGGGAATCCCCTTAGAGCAAAATGAAAGGAATTTGACATAATTATAGTAAGTTTCTCTAAAAGGGGAAACGTTCACTTTCAAAATACACTGCATAAAGTGGTTTTAGGTGTACGAAGTTATATTCACTATTATTCCTAAAATAAATTTTGATATTTTGGTTTTTCGTTAAGTTTTGAAGTTATTTCTTCAAATATACTTCTCCATTACATTTCTTTCAAACTTGCTATTTTCTTTTGCGGCTACGGTAGCCTGATGGTCATGGTTATGAACTCGTGTCCAGTGTTCGAGCCCTGGTACCACAAAAGTTTAGCGTTGAAGAGGAGCTGATGCACGTTAAACACGTCGAGGTCAAAAGTTCTCACGTTGGTGTGATGTGGAAGTTTGGAAGGGGATTTATCAGCTCAGGTATCGTCCTCGTCACTTAACCGCGGTTCAAAATTACGTAGTCGCTCGTCAGTAGCCACCGTGTTGACTTAGAATGCAATATAAACCCTTGACGTGTGCACTTGAGTTAATTCGAGTACGCTAAACAGTTCCAAATATGCACATTAGATATAATTCAAACGAGGTAAGGATTTTAAAATGGCGGGATTTTAAATCATATTGGTTTTCGAATGAAACTGATAGAACGATTGATAGAAGAAGGAGGTAGTAATTCTAGTTCTCGAAACTTTGTTTCCCCTAAAATTTCTGAAAATGTAGTCCACTTAATTGGCAGGCACTTCCCTTCATATGTAGAAAGTGACTGTTCAAAAAAAAAACATCGCGAAAATGTGTGGTATGCAACCTTAAGATAAATCATGATGGAAAACGCATTCGAAAAGAAACTCGTTTTCAATGTAAAGACTGTAATGTTGGACTGTGTGCAGTGCCGTGTTTCGAAAAATATC
This sequence comes from Trichonephila clavipes, assembly GCA_019973935.1. NCBI lineage: Eukaryota > Metazoa > Arthropoda > Arachnida > Araneae > Nephilidae > Trichonephila > Trichonephila clavipes. The sequence goes on along the minus strand of BMAU01002027.1, from coordinate 278,619 downwards.
ACACTGTGACATTTCTGTAAACGACATGTATGTGTCTTTCTCATACTTCTTTGATATTTTTTGCTTTTATACCTGTTAAAATTATTTTTTATAAAAGGTTTTTTGTAATTAATTGTAAATTGAATAAAACCTTTTCTTACAATTATATGTATTTGAGGATGAAATCTGATTTACTTTATTAAGGAAATTTTTAGTAAATTTCATTTTCTTAGCCAACTTATTTCTTTTAAAACATGCATATTTGTGTATTATATAATTAAATTTCTAACTATCTAAAATTATGTCTGGCTTTTTTCTTCATTAAAATCTTTCAGGATTTTACAAATTATCTTGCCATTATTCATTATGTACTTAATAAGGAAAAATATATCTAAATATAAATAAATTCTGGCCTAATAAACATATAATTGTTTTTAGCTACAGTTTGGAAAATGCATTGCATTGAAATTTGTATCGGGACAGGATTTTAACATATTATGAATGTGTTTTTGACTGCCACTATGTTATATATTTATCTTTCATTCTTTTTACAGTATGAGTCGTAACAGTTTTGTCACAGTAAAATTAATTTTTGTTTTATATTCAAATTATACTATTATATTGATTCTGAAAATAATAGGTTAGTTTGACAAGCCATTATTTCACAATTTTAAAGCATTGAACAGTTTTGAAATTTTTAAAACTTTTCTAAAATGTTAAATTATTAAAAATATTTAATTATTGTAAGTGATTAATATTTCTTAGATTATTGGAAACAAAAAGTATAAAATTTAAAATATATCTCTTTGTTGAATTTTAATAATTATTTTTATGGCTAAACCTGGAAAAAAACCCAATTTTTTAAAAATATTAACATTAAGATATTTTAAAAAAAAATAACTAGAGCTCTCAGACCTAAATCCATATGAACTTTTTATAGAACATATGTAAGGGAACATTTACAAGATATTTCAAGACTCTATCTTGAACAGGAAAAACGCCTTAGGGATTAGAAAACACTCTCATCTTCAAAATTAAAAATCTGAGAAAAACATATTTAAAATTTGTAAAGGCATAAAAAAATATTCCAATGCCTGTAAAGCTTCAATTTTTTAATCTGTTACTATCCAACTTATGCTCTACATGAAAATTCTACTTGAAATAGATATGACTGAAATATCTTTTTTAATTCAAAATATTCTAAGACATAACATTGATAACAACTGTTAATTTGATCAATTATTCACTTTTATCAGAACCTTATATATTCGCAAGAGTTTTAAATGCAAAATATTTATATAGAAATTAGTAGTTATACAAACGTAATCCAGAAATCACCAAGTTTGTAAATAATATCTATTTTTTTCTCAGTTCCCCCCATCGTGGCAGTTAAGCAAGTTTAAGTTTTTGTTGCATGACTTTAAAATACTGCAGTGTAGTACTACAATAGATTTACTATAATGTAGTTTGTGGTACATCAGGAAAATATTTAGTTCATTCTGCAACATTTGTATTCTGTAGTCTAATTGTAATATTACCTGAAAAAGCTGCATTTTAGATTTACCATTTTCAGTCATTTTCCATCCCTTTCAAGTATTATTTCTCACAGTACCCTGCGTACATTTTGGTCATGGCATTTTTCAAAAGAAAAAATTAATGAAGACAAAGTATAGAGCTTTTAAATTATATAAACTATGTGTCAAAAAATATATTGGTCTTTAAATCAATCTTAATTAAGTAAATGTGAGAAAACTCAAAAACTTAAAAACATGAGCAAACAGAAATGATTTTAGAAATTTAAATTGTAGTTAATAGCCATTTCACACGAAATATTGGATTGTGTTAAAAAATATTTTTAATTAATTCAATCTAGGAATGCCAAAATGCTTTAAAATGAAACCGAATTTAAAATCAAAACTCAGAGAATTAAAATTTCTTAAAACCTAATTGGTTTCTAGATCAGAAATTGAGCAAGTTTTCCAAATATATGAAATATATATTTGCAATAAATCGGGTGAAGTTTCTGTTGGCCATGAAGTGGAGAAAATGTCCATTTCACAATCCTCGCCCTAGGCCACAGCTGTGAATGAGAAACCTCCCGTTTCGAACAACACAGAGACATAAAAGCAATAAAATCATCCCCTGCAAAACCATTTCAGGACCTCCTGCAGTTTTAACAGGGGAAGGCATTAAACTGCTGTGCGTTTTCGAAGTTTTTGAAGCATTTATCTGAAACGTTTTGAATACCGCTAGCTTTGAAAAAGTAGACCGCTTTCGAAGTGAAATTCAATTAGAGGGTCATCCACTCAGAGGGTTAACATCTTGAAAGATAATTGGGGACGGTGGAAGCAACACAGCAGGACACTGATAGGAAGTTTTATGGCTCGCAGGAAACCCCGTGTTTTGACCCTGGGGCAGTCGTAAAAAATCGAAGGGAAATTTCTTTAGACCCCAGGAAGTGTTTATTTGTTACATCGTATTTTAAAAGTTTTGAAAAGTCCCAACGCATAAGTAAAATATGTTACAATTCCCTTTTGGTTTCATATTAATTTGAAACTGTAACAAGTTGGGGCGTGTCAGTGCAATCTGCTATTTTATATAGTTAGACAAATTATCTTTTTTTAAGTATATTCTTTCGCTTCATTTTTCTTATTTTAATCAAAGCTTTCAGTTTTTGAAACATGATTATTTTATTATAAGATACCGAAAAAATTAATAAAACACCAAACTCTTTAAAATTTGAAATATTTTCAATTTTCCAGCCACTAAAAATGAATAATTTTAAACTTCATCAAATCATTTGAAACATTTTTTTACACTTTGATAAAAATAATAACGAAAAAAAACTAATTAAGATTTATTAGTTTTTTTTTTTTAGATTTCAAAGCCCAAGTGTTCAGGGAAGTTTAAGTACACTGCCTAGTTATATATTGTTAAAATACACTGAATTATATTTGAATTTTAAGTTCTTGAACTTCAGTTTACATCAAAGACAACATGAATGAAGATTTTCACACATTTTTTTTATAACTTGAATGTTTGAATAAATAGTAATCAAAAATATACGGAAACATTTACAGTAGACATTTATGCATATAAATAAACATAAAAATCAATTTTAACTTCGAGCTATTCAAAAACATTCGAATTATTGTTCAAAAATATCTATTTATACAAAATACCTCAACATTTATCTTTTTTAAAGGCTAACTGAATAAGTAATTAAAATCTGTATATTTTTTGAAATCTCGACCGTATAAAGCTAGAAATTTTATGTTAGAAATTCCATTTGAAATTTCGAAAAAAAAAAATGCATCGCAAGTTAAAAATTATTTACCATAAGTTCTAGCAACTCTTTGAGTATAATATAAATTCCAAATTTTTTATTATATAGCTTCTTTGGTATTTTTTAATATATTTCGAAGATTTCATACAATTCAGTTGAAAAATGCATGCTAAGAGCAAAAAATATACTAAAAAAACCGACGAATATACAATAAAGTTTTACATAGAAGCAAAACTGAGAAGCTAAAGCGTAGGAATGAAAAATTTTGAGTATATCTGAAGTAGTTTTCGAAATATTTATTTAAAATTCAGAAAATTTGTGTGCGTTATGTTATACTTAATATTAATTAAATAGTTATAATAATATATGTTAATATTAGTCATGTAATCGTTTGATGACACATTCATATACTAATAAAAATTATCATGGTCTTTGATGCGAATGTCAAGAATTTTATGTAATTTTAAATTCAGACATTAAGATATTGATATAGAAAATATAAAACGACCATCTAAAATACATGAAAAATGCAGTCTGCTATAAAATGATCTTGACAAACAAAATCCGGCATTTTCACTTACTATGGCAGAGCCGGCTTAGTCAGGGGCGATCTGGAAAAACAGAGAGAGAACCGCGGTTTTGATGGATGCCGAATAGCTTTTAAAGTTCACAGGAAAAATTATATATATATATATAAATTACAAATGCAAAAATAAATCTTGTAATTTTCCATACATTTTTATAACAACGAATTGTGGAATTAGCTTACAATACATTGTTGTATTTGACATTATGTAAGGTAACCAATCCTACTTTAGATAGATTTGTACTACTTTTTCGTAACCGTATTCCTTTTAAAATTAATTCGTGCAGCTGAAATACACTTTTGCACCCTTAAAAATTTATGTAAACTATAACGGTTAATTTTAATTTATGCAACTTGTGAAATGTTCATAATTAACCATTTCCGTCTAAACAGTTTACATGAAAAAAAAGTTTGGACTCCCTCATTCATTAGGGATTTATACACTGCTGGACAATTGCTAAGGACGGATAACACTATCATCCATAGCAACCACAAAATGAAAGGAAGCAAAATGTGGAAAATTAGAATAAGTGCGGGATATTAGTAAGAATAAGTATGAGTATATATGCAAAATTTTTTCCCACGTCTGTTCAACATGTGATAGCGTTCATAAGTGCTTTAAAGGTTTTGACGCGTGTGGACAGTTGTTGTTTCAAGTCAAAGTTTTACAGGAAAGATTTAATAGACGAACTTAAAATTTTTGGCATGTCTTCCCGACATCACATAGATGATTTTATGCGTAGCCGAATTATTGGAAAGATCGAAGAAGGGCGAAAAATAACAGATGTTGCCAGGGAGTTTGACATCGCTCACAGCGTTGTTTCATGGCTGTGGAAGTCATTTAAAACAACTGGAATGTGTAGTAGACGGCACAGGGGAGGTCGTGTTAGAAATACGACGCCTGCAGAAGACAGATATATGGTCCTATCAGCAAAAAGGAACAGGTGAACCACAGCTCAGCAGGTGGCAAATCAGTTTCTTGCTGCCTCAGGAAAGCAGATCTCCCGAAAAACTGTTGCCAGACGTTTGAGGGGAGGAGGACTATACGCACGCAGACCTGTTGTGTGTGTCCCATTGACCAGACAGCACCGTACTGCCCGTTTGCAATGGTGTCGTGAGCATCACAATTGGACTGAACAGGACTGGGCATGCGTACTATTCTCAGATGAGAGTAGGTTCGGTCTGTCATCGGATTGTAGACGCCAACTGATCTGGCGCGAGAGTGGTACTGCTTATCGTCCAGAAAATATCCAGGAAAAGGACCGATATCCGACATGCAGTATCATGGTGTGGGCCGGCATCAGGATCATTGGCCGCACGCGCCTACATGTGGTTGCGAATGGAACTATGACGGGCCAACGATACATTGATGAAGTTCTACTTCCTCATGTTCGTCTTTTCCGTGGTGCTGTTGGTGATAAGTTTGTTTTTATGGACGACAACGCAACATGTCATCGAAAACTCGCTGTTCAGGATTGTCTAGACAGCGAGTTTATTCAACATCTCGTATCGCCAGCGCGTTCTCCAGATCTAACCCCCATTGAAAATGTGTGGTATGCTTTGGGGAGGCAAGTTGCTGGTCGAAACTATCCTCCGACAAACAAGAACACCCTCATCCGTGCACTCACAGAGGAATGGGATAAATTGCCTCAACAGCTGCTGGATAATGTTGTGCAAAGTATGGTACGACGTGTGGAATGTTGCATCACACTCCACGGTGGACATATCCCGTACTGATACCTTTTTTTAAGGTGCCTGCTGACTTTTAGATGCATTGTTCCATTTCTCCGTACGCAGATCAAATGAACATTTTTTTTCTTTCAGATGTTTCACAGCTTTTGTACTTTCCAGAACAATAAATATTCTTTATTCTAATGTCTGAACAGTGTGGCAACTATATTTTATCCTACTAGGCCTCATGTCTTGCTTAATGTTATGCTACATAGCAATTTGTGATCCGTCCTTAGCAATTGTCCAGCAGTGTATAAGTTTCTAACATTAAATTTTATTTTTCACCGAATAGGATCGAATGGTAGTGTATAGTGCTTCCCCACCACAGGTCTGGGGTTCTATTAACGGGCTGCGCAAGGTCGATTCTGCCTTTCATCCCCGCTACATTGTGTCGATAAATGAGTACCAAGCTTGCTTCGGGTCTTAAACACTGAAGGTCTCTCTTCAGACAGACCACCAAATCGGGACATCTGTTCATGTACCTCAGCGTCCAATGGTCACGTGTATTATGATGGGCAAAGTAGTTCCTGGCCCTCATGGATTGTTGTGCCACTGAGTTTGAGTCTTAAGTTTGAGGATTACCTCACTTTAGGGATACCCCTTAGATAAACATGTATTTCCACTCATTTGCAATTAAACATTTTTCTTTCAATTACGTTTATTTCAGAAGGAAGTTTGATTTTTCAAATGTATTTGCTTAATAACATGTATATTTGTGTATTATATTAAAAATTTGATCAATCCAAAATTACATATTTTTAGCTCCTCTAAAAGCTTGTAGGATTTTACAACTGATCTTACAATCCATATACGTTTTATAGTAGTATATTTAAAAATGATAAAGACATTTTTACGATTGTGTGAGCTGTTGTGCCTCGTTTATAAATATAAAAAATTGCATTCAGCTACAGTTTTTAAAATGTACAGAAATAAGTGGGGAAATAGGATACTTACATATTATGAATATTTTTGACTGCAGTAAGATATATTTATATTTCAGTTTCTTTACAATTTGAATAGAAGTTGTAAGCCATTTTGCGAATAGTTTGATATTGAGTATAAACTCATAGGTTGTTTAATATTGGAAAGTGTTTTACTTTGATACCAGCACACACTAAAATAAGGCTCATTTGCAGTTATATGATCAGCTTCAGTGATATTTAAATTTTCAAAAATAGTCTACACGTACGAAAACATTCTTTCACAACCGCACACCACATCTCATACTATATCTTCCCTACAGCAGGAAATATTTGTGTATACTGAAAAAAATTTAATACTGGATACATTTCCAAGTGTTAAATTTGTTTTTAAAATTTGGTATAAATACATTGTGGAACGGTCGGTTAACTTCACTGAACAAAATTGTTTTAAGTGTACTGTTTTGAAAGACAAAATTAATCAGGGAGAATTTTTCTCACAATAGAATTTGTAATGACTGAATTGTGTGAAAAATTTCTTTTATTACATTTTTCCTTGTAATAAAAGAAACAGAAAGATAAGAAATTTAACTTGAGTAGAAAATGGTTAGAAGCACTGTCATGCGCATTTGAAGAAGTATATCCCCCATTAAAATTAAAAATTATTGACTGAATGTGTGTTATGTCCATCACAAATGCCGATGTAGAAAATATATTTTTATTTAATACAAGGAGTTCGAAAAGGAGAGCACTAGGAATGAAAATTTAGATTTTCCCCGAAAAATATTCAGTTAACATAAAAATATCATTTATATGATTTAAATTTAAATAAATTAAAAGTATTGAAATCATTTTTTATGTTATTCTAAATTAAAAATATAATTGAATAGAGATAGATCTGTTTTATTTCATAAATATGCACCATTTATTGTCTTAATGTTTTAAAAAAAAGGATAGGACCTTTACTCTTTTTACCTCAAAACTTTTTTTAAAAACAGGAAAGTGAGCGCGTTTTCTTACTCTCATATTCAAAAATGAATACAGGATGCTTTTTTCTGGTTCAAATCGCAATACCAAAATATTTTTTTTTTAATTTTTAAAAAATGACAGAAAAATAAATTTTGTTTGAAGAAAATATAACTATTTTTCAACTTTTAACACGCCTTTTATTTCATGTTTTTTTTACCCTGCATTTTGTTTTAAGTTTACTATGACTGAATCTATGGGGAAAACGACAGAGTAGAACTACGGTTTTCATACAAGATTGCCCAAGGCAACTTAACAGCTAGCTGTAAACGATTGATCTCTTGGTTCTTACTTTCAAAGGGACTGAACTGGGTCATAAAATTGTCCCCGTTTGACCTCCCAAGTTCTAAAAGGGGGAAAGAATTGAAGTCTGTTGCATTTTTGAAGGGAATAGCAAAATAAGAGTAAAACGTTTTCGGAATAACTTTTCAGGAGGAAGGTATCCACCTAGAGGGTTAATGCTTGGGTATTTTTATATCTGAAAAAATATTCCTAATTTGGTCTCTATTCTTTAACATTAGTCGAAGACAGCCTTAAACCAAAATTACATATTTCCCATTGACATTTAACTAAAGAAACATTATAATTAAATTAATATTGACTGCTTTGCAGGCATTTAGTTTTTATTCTGTTTCATCGACTGCATTAGATTGTGACATCCCATGCTCATTTTCCGATGTGGTCAGTAAAAATATGTGTAGCACTGAAATGAACTAGCTTTGAATTCAGTACATCTCTCAGAACCAATTAAAAGTAGGTAAAAACAGGGGGAAAAAAGAGAGTTTTAGTGGTGGTGATACTAAGGGTATGAAAGAATATACTCCGTTAAGAAGTCATAGGATTATATTTTAATTTTGAAAAATATGAAAAAATAGAGATTCTAATTCTAAATCAAACACATTATGAAATGTGTATCGCAACATATTTACTAACATATTCAACATTTTGAATAATGCAATAAGGATTGAATTAACAAAAGTATTAGAAACCAATGAATTGACCACATGTCTAAAAAGCAAATAAGAAAGTATGAAAATTAATATGATATCGACCCCTTGTTTTTCTTAAGAGCATACAAACTTTCCTAATAGCCTGCCTTTAAAAAACAATTTTTAAGTGAAATTCCTATTATAATCAATATTTTCGCATATATTGGAAATGTTAATGAATTACAATAATTTTTGGTCAAATTATAGCAAATAAATCAAATGACATAATTTTGACGATAAATATAATAAATAGCACACAACAATATTAAAAACTTTTATCAACTTTCATGAATTCCATGTCCCTCAAAATCCTTAGAATTTCAAAAATCTTTTACAGTGTGGTATATATGAACTGCAAAATTACAAAAATCCGACAAACGGCGCTAAACTACCCAACTTTACACAGGGAAATATCACCATGTATTGGAATAAAGGTAAATTACATATTACGAACTACACGAACCGAGTTCGAGCTTCATGGGATTGAAAAACTAATTTTCAATTGCCCGAACTCAGATCGGGCATTCCAAAATTTGCTCATTTGCGTTGCTCGAACTGAGTTCGGGAGTCACACAGGCAAAGGGTTAAACCATTGGTTTTTTCACGTATAATCGAACCCCGTTTAGCCTTTATGGTGCAGTAAAATGGCTAACTCGAATTTCTCGCAACCTGAAGTTTTTAAACCAATTCTCGTGTAATGGCTTCCTTTGCAGATTTTTTTTATTGAGAACATTTATAACCTCATGCACCACAAAGTATCACAAGGGGGCTTACATAGAAGTAAGCGTTAAATACGCATCGCAAAGAAGAGAAGGATTATAACACACAAACATCCATGTCTTACCCGGGATTCAAACCCAGACCCCACGACAACGCAGTCAGCATCACTAACTACTGTACCGGATGGGCAACTTCGCAGATTCTTTGAGCCAGCAATGACAGAAAACGGTCTTCGTATTCAATTGTAGCTCTTGATCGCTTTTGACTACACTGTCTATCAGCTCATTCATTGCTTAAGAAGCGGCTCTAAACTCATCATATGACACTTTAAGGCATATACAAATCTTGAGTGACCTATGTTCCCCTTTAAATTCCTTTGATTCTACCGATTGTTTGACCTTCATTTAAACGATGGCTTTGACCCATAACTAACGAATACCGATTACTCAAAGAAACCACATTCACTTAAAACAACACCACAGACTGGATTTCCAACATTCGTCTATTGCACATTACATTGTCAGTTACTTAATTAGCATGTTTCCGGTACTAGCTTATGCATGGAAGTGCAATTTTCTGTTCAATTGTATTTAATGGGTTCAATTCATGACGATCACGTGATAAAGGAAAACACGTATTCTCCATTGAATTCAAAACAGATATTAAGCTAATTGCACTCGTTGTTCTATTTGTGAAACATAAACAAAAGTTGAAATTTCAAAATTTAGTAAAGATGTTCAAAGGTTATGAAAAAAAAAAGATTTTAGAATTAAAAAAAATTTACTTTATGCATATACTTTTAAACAAAATGCATTTTGTATATATATATATATATATATGTGTGTGTGTGTAGTATATATATATAAATGCGTTAATATTGTTGAAAAATATGTACTTTTTAAGAAAAAGTTCCTGCAAAGAGCAAAAGTTGGTAACAACGAAGCCCATGCAATGATTTGCTGGAAACACATGATCACTTTTGTGGTGTTACTATGATGTCACGTGAGTTTTTTAACTGATTGGCTAGAAACACATGGTTATCATTATCATGTGACTCTGACGTCACATGAATTCAGTTTATTAACATAAGGAACTTCAGCACTGGGCATTAGTTGTAACATTAACTTAGTAATCCTACTTTTTCTTATTATCATTTAATTTTGATTACCGATGTATGTTTATATATAGCAGAAAAGTGACTCACACATTCACGCATTCATTACAATATCTCCGAAACTATCAAATCGACAGACTTGAAATTTAGCTCATATGTCCCTTTTGTTGAGTACAGATCCGCTAAAAAAGTGTTTTACAAAATTTAACTTCAAGGAGGATCACAGGGGCATTATAGCTAAGAAAGATTCCCGTTTTTTTAACTATTAGGTGTACTTACTTGAAAATTGGTAAGCATGTTTCTTTTGTTAAGTATAGATCAGCTTAAAACGAGTTTTGAGGAAATAGACTTCAAGATGGGAGATGAAGGGTCATAAGAAATAAATATGCTCCCGCTTTAAAATTTCAAGTCATGCCCTTTCTTTAAATCAAGAAGCGACGGCTATAAAAATGTTTTTCCATACAATCGAAAGCTTAATGCTAGGACCTAGATATCAAAAACTTAAACACAATAAATAATCATACTACATCATGAAATACCAAGCGAAGCGGGCAGGTAACGGCTTGTAACAAAACAACAGAATAATTATGATTAATTTGTTTGTATCTTTACATATCTTTTATATTTAAAAGTTTTGAAAATCTTTTTAGTTTACTGAAATGTTAATCGATTTTTAACTCACTCGCATGTACTCGTCTCAAAGGGTTTTTATTATGATTTTGTTATGATTTATAAAGTTAATGATTGTTTTAAAGATTAAATCATTGCAGGAACATCATTATAAAACATTAGAAGTGATGAGTATCAATCCTATGTGCATTAAATTCCTTCTTGCTTCCAGAAAATTACTTAGTTAAAAAGGAAAGGTGCATTAGAATATTAAATAAGTGATTAAATGAAACGATTGATAAAATTTATATTCAGCAAACGTATACTTGATTAATTAATAATTGAGGCAATGTAACGTTTCTTTCTGGAGCATGAATATTCAAAAGAAAATGCAAAAGTGTCTCTTCTTTTCTTATGGAACTCATCCTCGTAGCTTTTTCTTATTACCTGTCAAATCACGAAAAATTTCGTTTTATTATTTTTTCGGTTTTCTGTGCTGTGTTTAAAATGCTTAAGTTATCCGACTACTTGCGATAACTTTTTTTTTTTTAAAAAAAATGGAGGTATGGGGATTTTTGTGTGATTTTTAGATTTAATTACCGTAAAATCCGAAGTATAACGCACACCTCTACTTTCAAGCTAATTTTTTTAAAATTAGGTACATTCGCCGTATAACACGCACCCCGTTTTTAACGAAGAAATCTGAAATATTAGTATACATTGCTCTTATATTTTGAAGTCATTTATTTCAGGTATTACCCTAGATTTTTGAAAAAATAGAATACTTCTATATAGAACTACAACTCTTTTAATTCATGAGGCATTTCTTTTCAATGAACAGTATTTCGATTCATACAGAAGTAATTTTTTTATATATAGGCTCATCTCTTTTGTTATTTTTAAAGTGATTGTTTTTATACCCGATGTATAACGTGCACCCTTACGTTTCGATCTTAAGTTTTGTACTAAAAGTGCGCATTATACGCGGATTTTACGGTAGTTCATTTTAAGAAAAATATGCTAAAATTAAGAAAAGAAAAAGAAATTATTATTACTAAAATGGGGAAAAGTAGGTAAAAATTCACAAAAATTACATAAATGGGGTCATTCTGTACAAAACGTTTATGAACAAATTTTCATTTTTTTTTTTTTCTATTTTGATGTATTGCTTTTCTATTCAATTTTGAAATAACCTTCAGGTGAGATATTTTAATTTTTGCAAAAATTAGAGCTCTTTATCTTAGTTATTATATGAAATTGCTTAAAAAACAGTGATTTTATATTCTCACAAAGGACTATAAATTTTGTAATAAAGCAGTGATTGATAAATCTGAAGGTTGTAAAACATTTCTTGTATTATACAGAATTTGCCCAAAAAATTTCAGGTAATTATTTCAAAAACTTTTTGAGCAATCGCTGTCCTCGTTTGAGCATTTTCAAAAAAACATATTTCGCGTAAAACGCATTTTAAAGTATGACATCCTGCTTAAGGTCGTGGCATCTGTTTTTACTAAAAGACTTATAGTTTTTGTTCTAGTGAATGAAAAATAATAAACTTGGTATATTTTTATAAAGCTAATAAAATGGCCTATAAAATTAAACCACTAAAAATTGTCAATTTTTGGCAAAAATCACAATTTTAGGGTAGTCGGATACCGTAACTCGTTTGCCCGAACGGGCTACAGAAAGTTGGCTTTTTGAAAATAAATATAATAGACTGTAACAAGAAATTGTTTATAGAAAATTAAAATATTTTAGTTTAAAATCAATTCGCTTATTGATGCGACTTCCAACATAAAATCTTTCGACTGAATTGGTATCTTTTTACAAGCATTAGAGTTGAGACAAAACATTGCGACAACATTATGCTTTGCTATTACTGGTTTATAATTTATAAGAGCTTTAAAATTAACGGATCACGAAACTGTGGCGCCAATACGCCAAAATGGATGTTCACATGGGTATTAACACTGGCTACAACCGGTTTTCTCGTACAGCGTATGGACACTAATATGTTCTTCTTCCTATTTTTGATTTGCGCATATTTTTAATTCTTTTAGTAAAATTATTAGTGTCAGTGTTTTTAATAGATGCAATATGTCCAAGGTACTGAAATACTTCTCATCCAGTATTTTCTTTGTGGAGGAGAGAATTTTTCATTGAAGACAATAATTTAGACCTTGAAAGTATTTGTTAATGAACAGGGATTGACAAGACAGTATGCAATTTGTTACTTGAGAAAAATTGAAAATGGAAAGATAATCCAAAAAAGCTGATATTATCTCTGTCCCCATTGCAATGTAAGACTTTGTCTTACACCATGCTTCAAACTGTGTGTGCATTTTTAAATGCAAACACACAAAATCCTCAATTGTTTGAAAAAGAGGTAAGAACATGAAATTTTTTTTTTGTAAGTATGAGAGAAATTCTCTTGTAATACTTATGTATGTAAATACATACGTTTGTATGTTGAAATTCTTCATAGCGTACAGAGTGCACTTATAAAAAGCCAACATTTAGGATTTTATGCATTCCCCAATAATAAAATAAAAAATAGAATGAGAACTTTTAAATTGAAAATTTAAATAAAATTTTTCCATTTTATCATTCTATGTTTAGTATACTTAAACATATATAATAAAAAATGTGCCCTTTTTGAAACATTTTGCACACAAAAAAATTGACAGCTTAAGGGGTTAACGTCGTTTTTTGAAGCTTCACGAAGACATTTGGGGATTCATGGAAAGATCTAAGGTCATGGAAAGATCTAAGGTCCTGGAAAGAATGATCACTTCTCGACTCGACTGGTACCTCGAAACTAATAATCTCCTGACCTCTTCTCAGGCTGGCTTTAGAAAAAGTCAGTCCACAAACCAACAAGTTGTTTTTCTTGGCCAGTCCATCAAGGACGCCCTTGATCAGAGACACTCTGCTCTTGCTCTATTTGTGGATTTTGAAGCAGCCTTTGATAAAGTTTGGCGGCTTAAATGTATTCAAAAATTGTAGACCCTGGGTGTGTGCGATAATATGCTTATGTGGATAAGGAACTTCATTTCTCAGCGTTTCTCGGCCGTTCGTTTTGGAAATGCTATTTCCAGTTTTAAACAAAGTGAAACTGGCCTGCCCTAAGGCACTGTGATTAGTCCTATCTTATTCAACATCTTTATTAATGATCTCCCTGATCTCTTGGCATCTGATGGACTGACCAATACGGCTCTATTTGCGGATGACCTTGCCATCTGGTGCAGCACACCAAAGAGGGATCAGTCCAAACTAAATACCATCCTAAATCTGACCCTTGAAAGATTACACCTTTGGTGTATTGAAAATAATATGTCTGTAAACCTAAAGAAGACTACTTGTCAGTTCTTCACTTTAAATAGACAACCATTCAGTCCCCAATTGGTTTATAAGTATGCCTGTTCAACAGAGTGATGTTTCAATTTATTTGGGTTGCGCTCTTGATAACAAATTGAAATGGACTAAACATGCTGAGCTTGTTGTTTCTAAGGCCAGAAAGCGACTCTCCATTCTTAAAAGATTGACCGGAGTTAAATGGGGATGCAATAGGGATACCTTAAATACAACTTACAAGACATATATTCAACCAGTTCTAAATTATTGCAATGAGGTGCTGATCTCTCTCTGCCTCAGAGAACGTTAGAAAACTTCTTGACACTTTCCATAACCAAGCCCTTCGCATGATCACTGGCGGAGTTCAAACTACTCCAGTACTTGCCATGCAGTTACTTTGCGACCTTCAGCCATTCACTAATAATTGAGAAGAATGCTGCTATTCTCTTCAATAGACTTATTAGACTCCCAAATAATTCATTCTGGCGGGGCTATGATTCCGATTGAGGACGTAATCTTAAGTCTCAAAAGGGCTTTATTCAATGTGTTCGTGAGAACATTCAATATAAAGTCATTAATGATGTGCCCTTTGAATTACTGTCTTTTGCTAACCCACTCGACTACGCAATACTCGACATCAGATTGGACCTTGTTCTGAATGTGAGAAAACGTGATCTAAGTCCAACTGCTCTTCACGCTATAGCTTTGGAAACTATCAATACCCGCTTCCCACCGGAGGAGTGGCTTCACATTTACACAGATGGCTCACTCTTGGACTTTGCCCAAGGCGCTGGCATTGGTATTTTTAGTCACCTCTTCTCCTTCTATTTACACGCCGGCCCTTTGACAACTCACTTTGATGGTGAGGTTGAAGCTATACATATAGCCCTTCAGAAACTTGCTGTTCGTCCTCCCCCCATTGAAAGAGCTGTAATTCTTTCAGATTCTACTTCTGACCTTCAGGCTTTGTCCAACTATAATGAGAATAATTGTTCACGTGTGCAGAACTGTAGAGAACTCCTGGGAAAGTTAAAAGGAAAGATCGTCTTTCAATGGGTACCATCCCACTGTGGTCTTTGGGGAAATGAGAGGGCAGACTTTTTGGCAAAAAAGGGAACGGGTATCCTTCAGAACTTTCGCAGAGACCTGACACTTCATTCTGCCAAACTGGAAATTAAAAGGATTTTTAGGGAATCATTTCGCCTTACAGCTTCTCGTGTTGCTCGTGATAGGCCTTGGAGTACACTATGTAAGAAATCCCACGGTATTCCAAGTTCTCCTCGTGCTGCTGCTGTGGCTAAATTTAGACTTTTAATCGGACATGACTGCCTTTGTGCTCATCTGTTTCGTTTTAATTTAGTGACTTCACCTATCTGCGTTTTGTGTGACACTGGACAAGACATGACTGCCGCTCATTTGGACGAGTGCTCTGCACTGAATGGTCTTAACTGCATTGTAAAAAGGTATTGGAGAGCCCGTTGCCTAATGACCTGATGGTCAATGGCCGGGCATTTGTAAAATAAATAAATAAATAACATTTGGGGAATCTAACTTGAGGACTTTGAGCCTCGACAGATTTAATGCGCTTCAGCCCCTCTACACAATGGATCTTCATTGGAACTAGGGCGCAAACTCATGAGATGATAGCCATGAGATCATTACCATATCCATCAAGCTACCACGGTCATTTAGGGACTCAAAATCCACATTGAAAGAGACAGTAAATGTGATCAGTAAGAATTCATTATTATTTCAATCCATTTTATTGAGCTTATAAAGAGCATCGGAATATTTGTAAACAATTCTGAATTAGCAAATAATGTAGCAGAATCATTAACTGTCTTTCCCATTATTGTTGTTGAATTATTAATTACATTAAGAGAGGGTCATTTAAAGGTCGCATAAGTTTTTAAAATCACAGTTTAATCAATTTTTATAATTAAGTATAATTTTTTCAGATATTTATTTCTAAAAGTTATAATTAATTAATTTACTTATTTTTGGCGTTTACTATTTATCGTTAAGGAGAATGAATTCGAGGAGGATGTTAATCCCTTAAGCGGGCAATTTTTTTTGTCCAAAATATTTTTTAAAAAAGGAACCTTTTTCTTGCATATAATAAAGCATAATACTTAGCAGAAGGCGAAAATGGATGAATTTTATTTTAATTTTCAGTTTTACAATTTTCACACAATTTTTTTATTATTGTGGAGCACAACCCCGTCCCCCCTAAAAAAGTACACACTGCATGTGATACCCCCCTTCCTGGGGGTACCATCTCTTCATCTATTGGACCTAGATTTGTGGGAGGTAATGATTGATGACCCAAGCTAGCCACAATAAAACCAATTTATTATTATCCAATTATATTGATCAACGACAGTCTTACTATAGGAAGGAAATCAGGAATGATATATCGTAACCCTAAATCTTGTGTGATTAAGCGCCTGGAATTCTAACTCTAAATAAAGTTATCCTATGAATATCAATCTTCCTTACTTTATTTGAATAGCTAAAGCCCATTCTATAATTAGGCGTCTAAGACTAGATCCTTACCATGAGCTCACGGTGTTCATCATCACAGCTTCCTTTCCCTCCTTCTTTTTCTACGATTACTAAACCTCCACTATATATAGACTAACTTATCTGAATACCGAGGTTTCTTCTTGAAAGGGCTAGCTGTGAAATAACTCAATGATGGCCCCAAAGATTCCCCAAGAGGACTAGTAGGGAAAACTCGGTAAAGCTTCGTCACATGCATGCTATTCAAAATGTTTCATATATCTTAAGAGCATTTCTCTCAAATGAACGAAAGAAATTTCCTGTTCGTACTTCTTTTTCAAACGGTCGAGGAGTTTGTGTGTGGGTGCATATATATACAGGGTGATTCGCTATCAGATCGACACACTTGCAGGGTGTGTAGCAGGTACAGAGACGACTAGGAATCACATAGGAATGCAGGGTCACAACTGCCGTAGTTGCGAGATACTGTGCAAAGAAACATAGAAAAAGAACAGAAACAATAACACATTAATGGAACAGAAAACATTTTATTGAAAGGTTGCACTGCAACAAGGTGCTCGAAATTACCACTAGAAGTCGTCTAGCAAGCCTAACAGTGGTGCTGCAAGGAATTTCTTACGTTTTGAAAGATTCCTGATACGTCACATATCCTCTTGGCAGCTACAGATATTTGTGGAATGAGGTCTTTAAGTGAAGGAACTGGCATCTTGTACACCAAATACTTTATGTAGCTCCAGAAGAAGAAGTCCATGCACTTTCAAACACCTGCTGTAGTACAACTTTTCAATAAAATACTTTCTGTCCCATTATTGTGCTGCTGCTTCTGTTCTTTTTCTTTGATTCTTTGCCCCATAGCTCGTAACTACGGCATTTGCGGCCCTGCATTCCTATGTGATGTGATTCCTAGTCGAATCTGTGTGTGTACCCCTACACTCTCAGTAAGTTTGTCGTTAGCGAATTGCCCTGTATATGTATATATGCACACGCAATTTGAAGCATGGTATAATACTCAGTCTTGCATTGCAATGGAAACATAAATAATATAGGCTTTTTCACAAGCAACAAATTGCCAATCCCTGTTCTTTAACGAACATTTCAAAAATCTAAATTCCTGCCTTCAAAGAAAACTTTCCACCTTCTCTATAAAGAAGATCCCGGATGAGAAGTATTTCAGTACCCTGGACCAATTGCATCTCTTAAAAACAGTAGTACATAATGAAAATTATAAATGTGTGCAAAATAACGATAGAAAGAAGAAAATATCAATGCCTTTACAGCGTACGAACAAACTGGTTGTGGCCAGCTTTCGGTAGCCCGTACAGTGTATGGGCAAACCAGTTCAGGGGTTAAAATTGAAATATTAGATAATATAGTGATAGTTTAAATTATATTTGTGAAAGTCACTTTGCGGAATACCTGCGTATTTTTGCATAAAACTTGCAGTTTTATTATTATTGTTAGGAGGTCTACGGGAATTCGGTTACAGAGAGTCTCTCTGACTTCATCTTGTAAGTAATATTTGTTATAAATAATTTAGAGGGTATTTTTTCCCTTCCATTAGCTAATTGTGACAATTTGGAGTAGTACTTAGAATAAATAAAAGTCAATGATTTGGCAAAATTTCTCTTCCGTTTTCTCTATCACTAATACTAACTCAGATTCGCCACATATCTCTATACTAATTCCAGATGAGATTTAACTGTTTTAAACTTAAAGCGAGCGACTTACAAAAATGAATTTAGATTCAAATGAACTTCTCGAATCTTTTAGTTGAAAATTGCATAATCATGTTGCGTTTTCTTGGTTAATTCATTTATTTATATCATATAGTTAGATTTATTATTAATATATCTTTCAAGATGTGTGTGAGAATCTTATGAATTTATCGAGTGAATTTATCTATGAATTGGAACAATTGCTTAGGTGATCAGTGCCTCTTTTGTCAGTTTGGCACTTTTCATCGACCATGGAAATACGTAAATGATTCATATTACGTAAAAGTTAAGTGGTTAAGCATATTGCTTCAAAGTGACATTGGTACGGAAATTAATTTATTGCTGCTAATCGCTGCCTTCATATTCTAAGAGCTTTATTGAAGTCAAAATTGGTTAAAAGACGAACAAAAATTACTATATTGTGTAAAATAATCACATCAGACTCGTTTTTACCTATGTATCCGAAACTTGAACTTTGACTAAATCGCTGAGTGAATAGGTAGTCATCCTTGAGAGAAAAGTTTTTAGGTGCAATGCATGAGAATGGACTGAGGAAATAACGACATAATTTTGTGTGTGTGTGTGTGAATTACATAAGCTATTTAAGGAAGCAGATGTCATTAAATCCATTAGGATTGGTCGTGCCACATCTGCCGTAAGGACCCCTTATCCTTGACGCTCAGAATTTCCAATTACAAACCAGTAGTGGTGGTATCTTCACCAGCCAATAACAGCCTCCAGATAAGGGGAATCACTTTTGTCTAGTGGTCATGTTACTGGGCTTCAAATCCATAGGTCGCGGGTTCTGTCCTCCGGATATGCACCAAACCTATTGGAACTAGAACTAGGGTTAGGCCCGAGCTAGGCTGCTAGTGTGGAGGATGATTTTAAGAAGAAATAATTAGAAAACTGTTGCTAAGCGGAGATCGGAATGAGGAAGAAGGTTCTTGAGAAGGTCTTGGCCCATCCAGAGCTGTTGAGTTATTAGAAGAAGAAGCATATTGCTTTCTTATGTATCCTTTCTCATACGTAAAATATAAAACTTGTTTTCTGTCAAAAAATTTTAAAAAACGTGAGTAAAATTTAATGTTTAGAAGAAATATTCATTAACCAGAAGCATATTTTTCTGTAAAAAAAGAAGTCAATAAACAGCTATTATTACATAGAAGTTTAAAATTTCTTGTATGGTATTTTATTTCTTTTTTTATTTTAACCGTAATGAGGAAGTCATCAAATAAAGATATAAATCTAAAAGATAATGATATTTGTCTATAATTTGTGTAGCAAGGTAATTTATAACCGCAAGATTAATCGTATCTGTAATAATAATCTATAAGAAAAAAAAACTGAGATCAATGTTTTATTTCGTTTAAATGTCTTTTCTACGTGCGTTGAAAATATTTCCCAAACATTTATTAATTATTGGCAATGAAAAAAATAGAATTTTATGAAATCTTAACATGTTAACACAGGAAATTGATGTTAATAAAATCAGTATGTAGCTTCTTATAAATAACTCATTTCTGTATCCGTAAGAAAAATCTCTTCATTCACATACTGTTTCCGTACAATCGACACTATTTATTAAAACTCACCTGCCATCTACATGACAGCAAAAATGTTTGTTATTTTTTTAGCGATTGTTTTTTGTTAAAAATGGCTTAATTAGGCTCAACATTTACAAAATATTGTGTGTTAAGTTTTTCAAAGGTAGATTTCTTTTATTTACAAGTACATGTTAATTACTTCATTCGCAAGAAATTACTAATTAAAAGATTTCAAAAACCAAGTTGGTTTACTGGTACCGATAATTTACATTTTAGGAAATATAACAATTATATGCGTTATCTTTAATCATTATAAATTTAACTGTAAAAAAATATAATTTTTTTCGGAATATTATTTTTTTACATTATTGTTACTAATACACGTGCAAATATGTGCAGTACATACTACAATATACTGTTTGATGTACCACAATGTACAATTTGTTGTGCTGTATGCAGTGGTGCACACAAAGGAAGGGTTCCTCGGGTCCGAAGCCCGCAAAACCCTTGATTTTTTTTCCCCGGTCGATTATAATTCTATGTATATGGTACGTAAAATTTAATTAAGTATTTATTAATAATTAATTTTATTAATTAATGCGAATTATTTATTCAATAATTAATTTGTTACTGTTTTCTTTTGTTCCCCCAAATCTACAAAATCAAAGAATATGTTGGGCTGTGCATTGGAGCATGTGAGAATGGTGGACTTCCGACCCTGGACCCCCCCCTTGAAAAATTCCTGTGTGTGCCAGTGGCTGTATGCAGTGACGTAAGGTACAGCCCCTCAACCCCCGGATTTCGGGAAAGCCAAGGGTTCTGAAAGGCCCAAAGCCTGAATGACGCCAAGTACGTATTAGGGCTAGGAGCCCAAAGTCGGACTTTGCAGGGAGGCCCTAATATTATCCGTTACGCCCATGGTTGTATGTTTTACATCCTACAATGTACTTTACAACGTACTGCCTTAGCATAATAATACATTATGAAGACTTTCCTGTACTATTATATTTTGTAATAAAAAACAAGTAGTCATAAATAAATTCTATTTTTAATCACTCGATGCAATTAAATTTTCGAATATTTAATATTAGTGATAAAAAAACATATATAGTTTTAAATATAAATAATATAATACATTAAATTTATACAGCATTAAATGAAAAGAAAATATGGAAATATGTCAGCATATTTCTCATCACAACAAACATTCTTTTTGAGCAAGAATGCATATTTTGTGTAAAAATGTTCATGGTAATCTTTAAGGGATATTTTTTTTAAATATATCTCGATATTTATTCTTATTATTGCTTTTTTTCTTATTCATTTTGCCCTTATGGCTGTCATTTAAACTAAATGAGTTTCAGAGTATGATGCTGAATTTTAGTGACTTCATTGACTCCCTGATGGTCTCTGTTCAATCAGAAACCAATTGCATCGCAATCATTATTAATGACTTTATTGGATCATGATTAGCGAAACCATTACATCCTATATAAATGATACAAAATGATTTATTTCTCCTTTCTGCAATTAAATAGGTAGAGGGTATAGTAGAAACTAAATACTAAGTAGAGGGAAACTCTTTCTCGAATAAAAAAAAGGAACGAAACGGAAAAAATGGCTTTGATTGTTGACACAGAATCTCTTAGATTTTTTTTCAATACTAACTATATGTATTTTTAGTACATGAGAAAGAAATAATAATAAATGCAAAATAACCTTCATAGTATTGTAGTAAAAATAGCGCAATTTGGTTGCCATGGACACGATCCACTGTTCGGACTCACGCGCCTGGCTGAGGCCGACTTGCCAAAATAACTTGTGTTCTTTATATAAACTTCAATTTTTGTGTCTAATTCTTATTTTTTTATTAATTGTAGTTCTTCCTTTTTCTCGTGCTCTTATTATTAATTATACTTGTATTTATAAAAGTTATCTGTAATTATAGTTATAGAAATTTCAGGACCTTTCAATGACAATATATGTAAGGAAATTAAATATTCAGTTCATAGAATAAAGTCTCGAGTTGTGTCTAGCAAGAATTGTTGTCATTTTACTGAAGCATCGAATTACTATATTAATTTAATCTCTCTCTAATCGACAATATATACTCGAAATGAAAATAACCATAGAACCAATGCATTTGTAGAGCAAAGTTAATTCAAACTAAATTACATTTAATCAATATTGCGGAGCTAAACACACACAAAAGTAACAATTATTTCTTAACTCTTTTTTGACTAAGAGAGGATCATTTTTTTTCATTTTAAAATTGGCATACATATATATAATCGTCGTATTTAATCATTACCATAACTGCATTTTTTTAAAAAAAATACACGAGTCAAAACAAAACACATGCCAAACGTAAATACGTAAACAGGAACTTTAAAAATAACTGTCAAATCAAGTGGTGCCAATGATAAAACATTCACGAGCTGTATTCATATGCAAATCACTTGTTTCAGTTTATTGTGTCATGTATGATTATATTACTCTTTTTCAATTCCTACTATTAGCTCACACTCTTCATATATTTATTTATCTTGGTGGAATTTTCAATCTCTAATAAAATACATTTTAAAGCGCTCAATTGAGCTGAAATTTTATATACATGATTATTTTGGATGACAATACAATAATTTAATTATAATTACTAAAAATTAATTGATTAAAACGAATTATTTAAAGAATTATAAATATAGCCAAGTTGACATCATTTTTGGTGACTTGTGTCAAAACTTGAAAAGGTTTTTTTTCTCACGTCTTAAAGCATTCAATTGAACTGAAATTTTATATAGACGATTGTTTTGGATGACAATACGATACTTTAATGGTAATTAATAAAAATTAATTACCACTTAATGTTATGTGTCATATGTATATACATATTTATATTAATTGTAACTATTTAATAAAAAGTAGCTAAAATAAAAAAAATTTTGGTGATCTAAATAGGAATCGACTTAAGAGTTTTTTTATATTACTTGTGTGTTTATTTAATAATTGTGGAGCACAAAATCCCCTAATGTTTGCTTTTTATAAGTACACTCTGCATGCTATGAAGAATGTTTCATATATCTGAAGAGATACTCACATACTCACAAAGAATTTCATGTTCGTACTTCTTTTTCTAACGGTTGAAGATTTTGTGCATGTGGACAGGCACACGCGATTTGAAGCATGGTGTAATATTAAGCCTTACATTGAAGTGGCGACAGAGATGATATTGGCTTTTTTGGATCATCTTTCCATTTTCATTTCTTCTCAAGCAACAAATTGCACATTGCCTTGCCAATTCTTGTTCTTTATCGAATATTTTCAAGAATCTAAAAATTCCTGTGTTTAATCAAAAATTCCCTCCTTTACCACAAAGAAAATCCCAGAAGCGAAGTATTTCAGTACCATGGACAAACTATCTCTTTTTAAAAACACTAGCCCAAATAATCTACCTATGAGAATTGAAAATCTGGGCAAATTAAAATAAAAGATAGAAAAAAGAAAATATCAGTGCCTGTGTACAGCGTAAGGGAAAACCAGGATTAATATTTTTACTCTTAGCAACTTTATAGCCATGCAAGAATAAATGTTCATTTTTCCAAAGCTTTAATTTTTTTACAAAATTAATACATATGTAAAAAATTTTGTAATATTATTTGCACTATATGCTAGTAAATTCATGATTCAAAAAATTATTCTTTGAAAAATAAAACACATTAAAAAATATGTGCGATCTTACTAGACTATTTTAATTTCCAACTCTTTATTCTCATGGAAACTGATTCAGTGTTCCTCACAACCTTTATTTTAACCTCTTAACCATGTAAACCAAAAAGCAAAATTTTGTGAACTAGAGTGAAGGGTAAATGTAACTTTTCCTTCCTTAAGCATCATCAATATTGTGGAATCCCTTGAGGATTCGCAATGGGCCGCGACCCCGTCTCTGATTTTTAGCAACCTCTTAACATTTGACTCATTGGAGGGGCGAATAAGTGACTTCAAACAATTAATTGGCCTTGATCGATGACTTGGTGTTACTGTAGAATCATTTTAAGTGAATCAGAAGCATTGATGGATTGTTCTTTTAGTCCCAGTAGTTTAAAATCGATACTCGTGAGGAGGAAAATATTCTGTTCATCAAAATAGGTTTGATACTATTTACTTTGTAGGAAGTAACAATGTTCAGTATAATATTTATTAATTATAATGACTTATATATATATATATATATATATATATATATATATATATATATATATATATATATATATATATATATGTATTATTGTCATTTACTCAAATACAATCTTAAAATGATAATTTTTCTAAGGTACCCAACTATCTTCGGAACTTTTATTTTGCAAAAGCTTATAAATGGATATTTTTTTAATATTTAGTGTCACTTAACCCTTTATCTACCGACGGTACTTATAAGTACCACTCACTTTAAAATAACATACAATAAACAATTTTACGAAAATTCTGACAATACTTAGCAGGAATATTCTTTGAAATTCACTCTTCCAAGATATATGGCAGCACGAGTTCTATGATGAGTATTTTAACGGGGAAGGCGAATAGTTTTATAGCAGAAATTGCCTTTTCAGTTGACGACGTTTTCAGTGGATTGCGAAGATTATCATTTTTGTCCCTAAAAAATAAGCACTTTAAGTGTCTTATTTTCATTTCTCTTTTCTTTTCTTTCTTTTTTTTTTTTTTTGTATGTCAATGAAGACCTTAGAAAACGCGATTTGACTGTTTATTTTAAGTGAACAGTATATATTATTAATTTTACAGTTGAACATCTTTAAATAATTAATTAGCTCTAACTTATCAAATTTCCCAAAGTTGAGTATTTTGTTTATGTATATTCCTTAATTTTCAATGTAGGGATTCAAAAAAAGATATTGCATGAAAAAAACTGCAGTAAATCATAATGCGGTAGATAGAGGGTTAAATTAGAAACATGTATCAAATTGTTTTAAGAATATTATTACAGTAAAAAAAATTTTTAGATGCAATATTTTGGCAAAAAATGAACATAGAACGACCTATTTTCAAAACATTTTCCCCTTTAATGGAAAATTCCTCTATAATAATAATACTTTGTCTACATATATCTCAGACCTCTGTACAGATATATAACTTAGAAGTGGATTCATCCATATATTTTAATACAACAGGTTGGAGAAATATTAAATAAAAAAACACCGATAATTATTTCAATTGGTAGTAAGTCTGAAAATAATGTGAATTTCTCAAAAATCCTAGTTTAGACCCTCTGGAGAAATCTTTACTTTACATAAGCAAAATCCTATTATTATAGAAGCATTTTTCATGAAAGAATGTTTTGAAAATAGGTCATTCTAAGTTAATTTTTTGCCAAAATATTGCAGTTAAATATAATTTTTAATTCTAATAATATTCTTAAAACAATTTTATACGAGTATTCTAATCCAAGTGACAGTAAATATCATGAAAATTATCTTTTTTTTTAAATCATGGTTCCAAATGTAATGGGATTCCTTAAGTTTGGGATGGATTGAAAATTAATTTGACATAGTAAAGTTTTTAGTTACTGTGCTTAAAATAATTTCATCATTATTTTAAAATGTAGGAAATAAATAAAAAATTTATAACACCGCTTAAAATGTCTAGTTATTTTTTCTCTCATTTGTGCTGGTAAAAATTGAAAATATTTAATTGTACATACTTTGAATAAAACAGTTTCAAAGATATTTTTATGGCATAGTAAATTATGCCTACTTGTTACTTTTTGTTTTACAATTGTTTTTGGTGGTTCTTTATTATCAAAATTTTGCTATAAAAACATAATATAATTGTATATTCATAATAATATGGTTTAAGAGATGAGTCTTAACTGTTTTACTAATAAAAAGCAATATACTCTTTAAATTAAATTTAACCAATAAGTAAACCCTGCATGAATTAATTCATAAATTTATAAAACAATTTAAAAATCTGTACAACTTAATCGATTAAGATACATTTAAATAAGATTTTAAAGCTTAAATGGATACCATATATTTTAAATTAAAGACATCATGTTTATTTGTTTTTTCCTCATATTATTAAATAACAATGCACCAAAGAGGCAAATATCCCTGTAAGAAATTTTACAATTCAATATTTGTAGGTGCGTTTATTTTGAAACTTTATAATCATCTAATTATTATCTATTAGCAATAAATAGAAATTTATGAGATGAATACTTTAGACGTTTCACAAAATACATAAAACCCCTAAAGCGACAATCTTTATATATAAAGATTTATGCTAATATTAGGCAATTAACATTAGTAGTATAATTTTAAATTTACATAATAGATAAACAAAAAAGAAAAAAAAAGAATTCAAACTTATTCGGTAACAAAATACAAATAATCTGATTACGCCACAAAGTAATCAAACTTTGCATTGTGCGTGCTTTGACAGAACATCTGCATCGACAGTATAATCGACGTTGCCATTCATTTCTTTGAAAACACAACCTCTCTTCCGGAGAAATATCAGCAAAAAATTGCAATTCCCTTATCTATTACCCTATGATTTCATTCCCTATCATCGGCAACAATGTTTATCGATAAACATAGTCTTTTCGATTGCCCCAGGACAAGCATCTGTTCATATAAAGAATATCGATTCTTCAGCAATTTAATGCGACGATCATCGGGAGGGGGGTATAATTGCCCATCAGCTCGACATTCGGAGAGAGGAACGTCAAATTTATATAAATAGATGGGATTTGACGCGGTTCCAATTACGTCTTATTATCAAGCAATTAATTCTTTTTTTTTTTTATTCTTTCTTTTTTTACTTCAGCGTTAGAATGCTAGTCTTTATCTCATTCATCACAGGTAACAGACGATAATGCCTTAGGAGAATTCGATAAATTTATTCGCTTTCATACAGATGGCAACACTGCGAATGTCAGCCTGGAATTAAATTCGTCGTTATTCGAAGAAATATATCTTCATTTATGGGTTCTTGATATGTTCATTTATTAATATAAATTGCCTCAAGTTAGTGTTACAAGATTGGAATTTTTAGTGGAACGCTGAAAGAATCAATTTTCTTAATATTTATAAATATTTCTGTTCAGATTGTCAATGAATTTTTCGTTGTCAAGCTAAACTTGTGTAATAGATGATAAAACATGTATATGTACAAATGAATCAGAAAATATCAAGAATTTGTTACATCATGTAAAATAAAATAAGGTTACATTTGAAATGGAATCAGAATATAGTATTTAATACATTTTAACTGAAAATTCAGCAATTATTTTTGAATATTCGCATTTGATTTTTGTTTAATTGGACAAATATCAATATTTTCAAGGATTAGTTTAGTCTTTTAAAAGTATTTAAATAAATCTTAAGAATTCTACATTTTTATAATATAATTATTTTCAATTAATTCTCTCAGCTTGTACTTAATTTAATTCCAAAATGGTCGAAATACCTCTGAATAATTATCTTACTTATACATCGCCCTTCATGTCATTCATAAGAAATAACTTATGTTATGTATTAATAAACTAATTGAAAGTTATTTTTAGTTTGTATTTATATTATCATTATTTCTAAACCATGTATAAGACTCAGAACGAAAAGATTAAGATTTGTAAATTGACTGTATAAAAGAAAAAAGAAATTCAAGCCTATTCAAACAAAAAAAACTATCATCAAATGAAATAAAAGATAAACCCTGTGCTTAAAAAACTATTCAAAAATAAATTTATCATAAACAAGCTTTGAATTCAATATTTTATTATAAACTCAATAAACGTTTTGTTTTTCAAAAAATTTGAAAAATTTGTATTACCTTCTTTTTTTTGTGAATGTTTTTGTTTCATTGATTTTTATTAATCAATGTAGACAGAAATACAAACCTATAAAAATAACAAAAAAATTGTAATAAACCTAATTTTTTTTAATTATGGTATTTTTGCAATATCCTTAACACACGAAATTCTTTTAACACGAAAAAATATTTCAGTCCCTCCAGTTTCATCTTCAGCGATTTTCACTTTATTTTTAAAAGAAAATCTCAGTATTTCATTCGAATTTTTAATAACATTTCAGAAACAACGAGTTTGTTTTCGTATTTACTATTTATTTCAAAATCAGTTGCTTAGCTACAGTCAGTCTTTCATTTTACGAATTTCTAATTTTTCCTTGATCCAAGAACATTGCACTATTTTCTTCGTTAAATAACCTCCAAATAGCGAAGTGCATTTTCTATTTAACAAGCTTTTCGGTTGGGATTCAATTTTTTCCCTCCCTATACTTAAAACATTTCTAGACATTTTGAATTTTTCTCTATTTTAACGCATTTTATGGTGATTAATGACCTTGAACTGGTATTCACAGGTGCTTTCACTCACCTAGAGCAATAAAATATTATTGTAATTTTTCAAACACAAAACTCAAATAAAGTTAACAAATTTTATTCGTAATTACATTAAAGGTATCCGACTACGTTCGAAACCGTGATTTTCAAAAGCGCATAAATGGATAATTTTCATGATATTTAGTGTCATTTAGATTAGAATATATGCATAAAATTGTTTTAAGGACATTTTGACAAAAAATTTTATTTAAATACAATATTTTGGCAAAAAATTAACTTAGAATAATCTTTTTTCCAAATGTTCTCCTTTTGTAAAAAATGCTTCTATTTTAATAATATTTCGCCTGTATATAGCTCCGACATCTGTTCAGAGGCTCAACTAGAATTTTTGAAATATATAATTTAGAAGTGGGTTTATGCATATTTTAAGGAAACAGATAGGAGCAATTTTAAGAAAAAAATGCGAATAATTATTTCAATTGGTGGTAACTCTGAAAATAGTGTGAATTTTTCAAAAATTCTAGTTGAGCCTCTGTAGAGAGGTCTGAGCTGTATACAGGCAAAATATTATTATAATAGAACCATTTTTCACAAAAGGAGAACATTTGGAAAAAAAGATTATTCTAAGTTAATCTCTTTTGCCAAAATATTACATTTAAATAATTTTTTTTTATCAAAATGTCCCCTTAAGACATGTATTCTAATCTGATTGACTCTAAATATCATGAAAATTATTCATTTATGTGCTTTTTTAAAATCACGATTTCGAACGTAGTCGGATACCTTAAGGGCACATATGATAATGTATGCTTAAAATTATTGGTTATAAAATGATGCACATGTTTGAATTCCCTTGTAGGCTTAAAATTTGGAAATGTTTTTAAAATTCATAAATTTTAATACAAAAATATTTTTTTAAATTGAAAATACAGTGTATTCATCAAAAATGCGTGTGTGTTTTTTCTTGCTTTCTTGTATATTATATCTTTTTGATAGATAAGATGTATAAAATAGATATTAATTTACAAAAAAATTGTGAATAATTACTTTTTTAAATTTATATTGTGTTTTTAAATTTAAAATTTGTTTTAAGAGGTTTGTAAAGTATACTGAAAGATGAATCTGTATTTAATGAATTTTCCTCATTACGTTTTTTCAGGATTCAGCGCCTTCGTTGAATAGAGGTCCGACAGTATTTTTTTACACATGCTCAAAAATTATTTTAGTAACAAATAATTGCGTCTGAGCATTCATTTAAAATAGCAGTAATTTTAGATGTCTAAGAATGGTCATCGAGGAAGAATGTAAAATGTTTATTTTTAATTAATTAATTCATAACTAATTTTCGTTGATACTTTCAAACAGCTAATGGCATTAAATATATTTTTGATTACTTTTGCTTACTTGTTTAGTTATAATTACTCAAAAACTATGTGCTTTTAGTATTAGGAAAGATCTAATAATTTTAAAAAGTAAGTTTGTCAAAGGATATATTATTATAAAATAAGATATATGCACATTTTTGGAAATTCTAGTGTATGTGCTATAGCATCGTATCACATTGCAAAAAAGTTACAAACAACAGTAAATAATTCGGGATTTCTTTCTCAAATTCCTTAAATCATTTTGATCAATGTATATTTGTTACTATAAAGTTTCATTAAATACTTTATTATTTCTCTTACTAATTTGTGGATTTTTATTTTCAAAAATCATTACATTTAAGTAACGTAAAATACCCCAGCTCTTATAACATGAGGAAAAGATTGCACTGTGTGTAATATATAATTGCAAATTTACAACATAGTTACGAGGTAATTATTATAATATAGTAAGCACTTTCTATGAAATAACTGCTCAATCTAAAATGAGCGAATGGAATTACTAGACTGATCATAGTACAATAGTTTACATAATGTAATTACAGTTTGTAATAATTTATATCATTACATGTGTTCATGAATGCAAATGTATTTAGGACCAAATTATTAATCTCTATATCTTCTCACAAACAATTTGGTTTATAAGTTTAAACAAGTAATTATAGTACTATATCTTGATAAAATAATAAATGTACTTTAAAATAAAAGGATATTATTTAATAAAAAATGTAAATTTCTTAGTAAAATCAATATTTTTAATAATTTTATTCGTAACTCATTCATTTAGGTGAAAGTGAAAATGTTCCAAAAAAAAAAAAAATATACATTCTCAACTCAATACCACATTTTTTGTGCATTACAAAAAAAGTGCTATGCAACTGTATTATGCATGATACAATTAAAGTGAACAAAAACGAAGAATCCTGTTTGAACGGAAAGTTCCGCCACTCAGATTACACAACGCATTCTTCATATATATTATGCCGTATATAATAATATAAATTGATAAATAAGATGTATAAATTTTGGGAACGTATACTAATTAGACTAAAAATTATCAAAAAGTGATTCCCCAGGAGCTAGTATCTCTTTTTAGTGTGGCACCATATAGATAGATACCAATTGCCACAAAGTGATTTTGGTACCCAGTTTCCTCCCCAGAGAGAGGGTCTTGAGCTCTGACGATGCGAAACTGTACTGGAAATTTAATTTTGACGAGAGCACTTACGCCAAACAGGCACTCTAAGGATCTTTAACATGGACGCAGTCAATTTTTGGCACCATGAAAATCCACCAACTTGGGCCAGGTCGAACCCACAAACTTGGGTATACAATGCCCTCGCCAAACCAACTAAGCCATCCAGCCGGCAATGTTGAATAAATTTTAGGACGCATAAAAATTGGTTTGAAAGTATCAAAATATGTCCCTTGATGGTTCAATTGACTGAAGTATGATAATCTCAAACAACTATACAAGCCACATAACTAACTCTTATAATATCAATGCATTTAGTTATAAATTATCGTAGCAACAGTTCTCATTCTTATGGGTTTCAATATCTGATGTAGTCAAATTTACTCACTCTTTGTGTTGTTATAAGTTGAAAAGAAGTAAAAAACGCAGACCTCCTAAAATATCTCTCATAAGTTTCGAATACTTCATCACTTTGGGAATTTTAGTAAGGAAACTTAAAGATATATATGACTAATCGGAGACGAGATAGAACCATACAACTTAGTTTTGCATCAAAAACGATTTCAGCAGCATATAGATCGATTCCCTTCATTTTAAAAGAAAGTTAGAAAAATTCAAATTGTCACTCGATAAAAAAATCATTAAAAATAACTTTGTGTTATGAATTTCCATTCTTTACTGAAAGAAATGTTTGTTTTTTGTTGAGTTCAAGAGTGATATATTGAGCTGTCATATGAGTTAAATGATCGGAAAAACATACTCTACTAATCACTAAATATGTAAGATCTTCCCTGATAGGCATTTTGATATTCTTGTTTCCGACACAAAATTAAAACTCTCTGACCAAGGGGCATGCATTAGTAGATAGCTATTCTGGTTACATGTTCTGGTATAGGATAGGATCGGCCGGGAAAGCTGGTGTTGATACACTTCACTTGAAACATGCTACAATTTGGGTAGTACTGTGAAGCTTTTTACAACTCGAGCGCAAAACGTTATTATCGGAAAATGCTTCCTTATAATATAAAGTATTAATTAATCTGTAGTATTACATAAATTTGTTCCGTTAATATAATGGAGATTTCAGTAGACATTTTATATTCGTGCAAGGAAAACCAATACTATCATTATGTACAATATTATCTTTGTCCTCATAAAAATTGCTTACAATGGCCTTTGAAATCACCCAAAGATGTTCCAAAAATGGCGAACTCTTTAGAGTACGTTGTGCAGAGCTTTCTTAAGACTCTTTGAGGCCCTGGTCCCAGCGAAATCTTAAGATTTTTGGGAACCCTGGGCCCCTATGAAAAGGTAGACCGTACCTGAGATCTTTAAAAGTAAACAGTATATAGCATGCATTGTCAAATACTCATTCAAAGGGTAATTTGAAACAAATAAATGTGCATGACTCACACAAATCTCAAAAACCTAGGCACAACCCGGCTTGACCAATGGCTGCATGCCTACTAAATGAGTTGAATGATTGTTTATGGTATTAGGCCTAGGCACGGACACGGAAAACGGTCATCACATAAATAATACAATCTTACCACTTTTTCCAGTTGATATGTAGTTTAACATTCCCTGTTTTTCGGAGAATACATTCGGGAATAATATTTGACCATTAAAATTATCCGGATCATAGCCTTAGCCTTATTAAGACAGAGTCGAGAACAAAACGAGGTAAGGCCCTGGGCCCAGAGCGCAGGCCTAGTTGTCTTATGCCTTAAGACGTTGTGGATAGCCTTTCATTATATTCTTTGCATTCAATTTTTGATTTCTCTAAGCTAAATAGAAATGTAGCAAAAATTGAGATAAAGGACCTTAAAGGAAGAGCTCCATGGATAAAAATAGATATTTGAACAATAAATACAACAGAAAAATACAAATAATGACTCTAATGCAATAATTGAAGTAAAATTATATTATAATATGAATACTATATTTTGAAGATACCCATGGATGATGAGCCATAAAAACTGTTTGAGTATCATTAGGATCTGTTTGAATGCTATTTAAAGTGGACATCCTTATTCTGAAATACGATTAAACTCGAGGTCAATACCTGAGTTAATAGTTCTCCATTTTAATTTTTGCTCAATATAAAAGAACTAGAAGTTAAATTCTAGTTAACATGCATCAGAACCATTACTTAATATGACAGGTCTCTGAAAAAATTAGTTTAACTTGCGAATGAATTTAAAAATTGCTGCTAACGAAACACAGAAGCTTAACTGCTGAACCACTGCAACCGAAGCTTATATCTTGGCAGCAAAGGATAACTTTCAAATGAATATGAACCTAATAAGAAAATGTAATGTGTAACTTTTCTAAGAAATTTTCTGGAAAATTTCAATTTATGAGGTATTATTTTATTCTTCCCTGTAAGAATTTTAAGATCTAATTAAATTTAAGGTATAGTCACGTTTATTTATCTAACAATATTAAAAAAACAGTGCAGCGATTAATTCTAATGTTTATGTTTAAACCTACTGAAACGTCAAGTCATACTTTTGTTCAAGATACATTAAGAAAAAATTTTCAAGTAAAGGTTGAAATGGAAAATAATCTCATCATATCTAGTATATCTAATCATATGATGATTTTACGAGATAAGTTCTAACATTATTACAATTTCGTGAGAGCTTTCACTTTTATTATCAGACACCAATAGTGAGAGTGTGTGTAACATATAATTTGTCTGGAAGTAACTGATGTAACTGAAAGGAAAATATTTGCTTGCTGTTGAAATTCATCACATGTGTATTGTGTAAATGAAAGTAAGTACAACTATTAAGATTCTAATAATATGTGTGTGTATGTGTATTTAAAATCTGGAACCACCCTTTAACTTCTCTACGAGGAATCGACTGTTCCTTTTGTATGAATTCTTCCCCCTTCCTTCTCGCTCCCGTGAAAATTACGGGGTGAAATTTTCCCCCTTTATTTCTCGCGTCCGTGATATTTCCGGGCTGAAGTGTTCAAAAGTAACGCACTAAAAACAAAGGGGCCTCAAGGGTGTTAACTTTTTCTAGAGGGCTGAAAATATAAACGATATTGAAATATATATATAACTCTTTGAAATTAAAATTAAAGAATTCGAATCTTTTACACATTATTCATAAAGGAATGGGGTTTCAGAAAAGTATAAAATGTTTTAAATATAATCATAATTTTAAAAATTATAAGTATATGAAAATAAGAAACATTTCTATAAGAAATATTAGTTAAGTTGTACGCTGCGCATGCAATTTTCTAAAATAGCAGCTTTAATTAATAGCTATAAGTTGATTTATAAAGTTAAGCGTATCCTTATTACACTGTAGTAATTTTATATTAGTAGAATAATAGATTATATTTCTTAAAAAATAAAAAAATACATTTTATATATATATATATATATATATATATATATATATAATTTTTTTAAAAAATTTCAATATTTTTCAAATATTTTGAAATACAAAAGATATATTATTCTTAAATGATGTAGGGTTTAAAGAGTATGATACATTTTATAATTCTATAAAGTTTTGTACATAAGAGGGGCTACTATTTTAGAAAATAGCGTGCGCAACGCAAAAATTATTTAATATTTATTACATATTCTTATATGCTTATAATTTTTAAAATTATGATTATGTTTCAAGCATTTTGTACTTTTTTGAAGCCAAAGTCCTTTGTAAACAATGTAAAAAAGATTCGAATTATTTAATTTAAATTTAAAGAATTATACTTGTTTGAAAATTGTTTATATTTTCACTCCTCGAGACAAAGTTAACACCCCTGATACCCCTTTTAAAACTATCTATTGCTTATGCACGCAATCATATTTATTTCTCACCAGATGACAGTACCAGATTATTAGTAACATGTTTAGAGACAGTAATTTTATTTTAAACTAGATGTTAGCCCAATAAAACATATATATTAGCAATACGTTTTTGTAACCTTAGATCAGTTACTTAGTTCCACTTTTCGTGAATACACGTGGGTTGCGTTCTGTGATAAATATATATATATATATATATATATATATATATATATATATATATTTAGTATTGTATATATTATGGAGTTAGTCTGGAAGTGAATCGGATTCTATACTTTAAGTATAAATGGATCTGAGAGTGATTCTGAAATAACTGATTGTTTTGAAAGTTCGGTTAGTGAACCTGAGAGCATTGTTGATGGATCTGTACTGTTGCTTGTGATGTTGATCTTTTTATCTCATGCTTTGAAATTTATCTCATAAGAAAAAATTACAAATGTGTTTTTACATTTTGCAAAATTGTAATAAAATTCTCCTTTATTGTTTAAAAGACGTGTTTTTAATCTTTTCTCTTTGCTGGATAACCAACATTGTCATAATACCCCTAAATGTTGGCTTTTCTCAGAAATTAAATCTTTTGTATTTCAAGCTAAAAATTTGTCCAAAATTAAAAAACAAATACATATATTGAACATGCATTTAGTTTTGTATAATTTTCTTGAGTAAAAAAAAAGGCACTTTTTTATGACCCTTTTCTTCAAAATTATGCGACCATTAAGTGGATTTGAGAGTAATTTTTAGGAGCGTATTTGTGTAAAATGATTTTCACGCATCTTAAATAAAATTTTAGAAAATAGTTCGCATTGCTATCATATCATGAATGATAATAACGATTAGATGTTTGCTGGAGTAAGAAAATCTATTTTTCTGCATATTTACCAGGCATAACTAATAGTTATAGTATATGAAGTTCGGAAATTTTTAACCGTAAAAGTGTTAGAAGTTCTTTTTAGTATTAAATGCCTTCCTTAAATAAAAAGAATTTGAATTTAACAAAAAGACGAATTTTATTTATAATGCACATACATATACTATATACAAAGGTTACATATATATATATGCTGATGAAACATACACAATTACATGAAACACATGTTTATCTTACGACGAAAAATCTGTACAATATTTATGAAAAACATACATTTTTTTCAACCTAATAATTCTTTTTTGTGGTATTGCTCTTAATCATATAAGAACCTATAAATCATACTAACAAATGTAAATAAAATTCCCCATCACTGACACAGAAAATCCTTTTTCATCACATATTTTCCGTAGATTTTTGATAAATTAAGTAAATAAACATGACTTAATTAAAAGTAAGATTTTAAACGCAAAACTCAAGAAGCATGATATTTTTAAAAACTCCTACATTTCATGTTCAAGATCAGGGATGAGGAACCATTTTACATGTGATAATCACATTAAAAATGTTGTAATTAATTAAAATTACTATATTTGATGGATACAATCAAACAGTATAATAAACGCACTACAGTTAATTTTATTAAGCACATTATGTAATAAAAATAATATGATTATGTATATACCAAAATTGTATAGTTCATCTTTTTTCATCAGATTCGGAGTATGTGATTTCTCTCGTGATGAACACGAGATAAACCATACATACTTCCCAGAAATATCTATTGTATCTTCAAGAAATACAACAGACTTTTACATGACCTTCTGCATATTTATGGGAAACATGTATTCGTACGAGTACATTTTAATCACAGTAAGAAGAGTATAGAAAATGCCTAAGCATACACTTTGAATGTATACAATTACAAAATAAGTAGTTGTAATATATAGTCAAGCCTTAATTGTTCATTAATTTTAAATGAAAATGGTTTTAATGTATTAATAGAATTAAAAAATCTACTGCAAAATTTAAGTGTATTCATAACACCTTGTTTGAAAATCCTAAATTAAAAAAATCGACAAAATTTAAGCTGAGACAAAAGGCTTGAAAATAGAGCGGAGGAAAAAAAATCCTGCAGAATTAGAAATTACACTAAGAAAAATGCATTTGATGACCAAAAGGCCGTAGGTTCTCAAACATTTCCTACATTACGACAAATTTGGCAACCGATTAATTTAAATTTCAAAACTGGTTACATCAGAAAATAATTGTTAATTTTTATCTAATTTAATTCCATTTCTAACATACAGTTCTGACTCTTAAATGCATAGTGTTGCCAATTGTTTACATTCCATTTTCACTTAATTTTGTTCAAAACCTGAGAGTGTACATTTCCAAACGCTTGTTTATAACCTTCGACTATAAATCATGTGTGAAGGAAAAAACTTCAATGTTAATAAAGTTCAATGTGTTACTTGGCGAGATATTTTCCATTTTCCGAGTTTCCTATATAGGAGTGATTTATCTAATTGAAAAAAAATTACTTCTTATATTTGTTGTCAGGTAAGTTATCAATGATTGTTGTTGTATTTGAAAATTTTATTGGATATGTGCCAGAACTTTGGGAAATACTCTATGTTGAAAAACATCTACACACAACTTTTTTCGAAAAAAATACAGTGGGTGATCGGTTAAGGAACATAATCCGCTCCAAGACCTTGTTTGCTATCCGAATTGTTCGTTAACCGATCATCGATTCACCATAGACTTCTATGTAAAATCGATTAATTCGTTCTGGAGACCCTAAAAATTACATTTTAAAAAATGCATAATTTCTTAATAAGTTTTTAAAAAAATAATACATACATATAGTCTTGCATATTAATCAGTCCTTTTCATTTTTTACTTATGGGGCATTGGAGAACATGTCCAATGTCGATTGTTTTTCTCTCTTTTTCAGGATTTTCCGGAAGTAATTAATAGCATTTTCGCTGTAAAGATCCCCAACCCTACTGACATCAGCTTGGTTTGGGTGCCATTCTAAGACCATTGCTCTGACATCTTACCACTTTTTCAAAAGATTTTTAATGGCAGATGTCGGCATTGGTCCTCTTTTGTCTTCCTCTTGTTCAGAAGGAGACATATTTCATTGTGTTTCTTTTTGTTCTTCATTCAAAATTTCTTGGAGTTCTTCTATCGTCAGTTCATCTTCATGTCCCATTATGAGCTCTTCTATGTCATCCTCGTTCACCTCCAATTCCAGATCTCTAGCAGTTGGCAAAATTTCATCCATAATTTCAGGGGTGTCTCCCTGATGACCTCCGAATATGTATTCGTTGTCCAAACACAAAAAGTCTTTCTTGAAAGTGTTCGTTATCCGAACACACAAAAATCTTTCATGAAAGTGTTCGTTAACCGATTTTTTCGTTAACCGATCTGTTCGTTAATCGATCTGTTCATTAATCGATCTGTTCGTTAACCGATCACCCACTGTACTCAGTATGATTTTCCTGGATTTTTGTATTTTTTTTTCTTACGTAACCTATGTGACTACATTTTTATACAAAAGCTATTTTTGAAAACTGAAAACAAAAAGTCTTGCGTTTAAGGGCTGAATAAAATATTAATTGCAGGAAAAATTAATTTCTATAAAGTTGAGATATTTTCATGAATATGTAACAATTTTGAACTAGAGACAAACTTTTCAGAAATTTTTAATCCTGTTTTTTTCCCCCTTCTTTTATTTTTAAGAAATACTTCTGAATTTTTTAGTATAATCTAAGCACTTCTAACTTAAAAATGAAATGTTATATTTAATATTACTACTTCTTTAGTGTAGTTATTTTATAAGGGCTTTTCTCATTTCGTCTTTAATAATTGGGCTGCTTGGCCCACTAAGCCTTTGGATCACTGAAAAACAATTCTTGGAAATCGTCACGAAATTAGATTCTCTTTATTTAACACAATTTCTAGAACCTTTTTTACAATTTTCCCCTACGAATTAATTATTCATTAACTACCCTGATTTAATTAATAAATCAACTTTGCATTAAAAAAATAAATGCATCTCATTTGTTGTTTAATGGGAACGTAAATTACATTTTAGATTTAATGAAACTGCTGAAATTCAATTTAAGTAAATGGAATCTAATGATTAAAATTAAATACATCGCTACTTGGCTTTTGGATACTGTTAGTCTATTTTAATGAAGCTAATCAATAATGCTAATTTCCGTTTGATTAAGGTATCCGACTACGTTCGGAACTGTGATTAAAAAAAAGCGTATAAATGGATAATCTTCATGATATTTAGTGTCACTCAGATTAGAATACATGCATAAAATAGTTTTAAGGACATTTTGACAAAAAAAATTTATTTAAATATAATATTTTGGCAAAAAATGAACATAGAAGGGCCCATTTTCAAAATGTTCTCCTTTTGTGAAAAATGGTTCTATTATAATAATATTTTGCCTGTATATAGCTCCGACATCTGTTCAGAGGCTCAACTAGAATTTTTG
Organism: Trichonephila clavipes; assembly: GCA_019973935.1. Lineage (NCBI taxonomy): Eukaryota > Metazoa > Arthropoda > Arachnida > Araneae > Nephilidae > Trichonephila > Trichonephila clavipes. Next base: position 239,349 of record BMAU01002027.1, on the reverse strand, counting down.
AAATATATAACTTAGAAGTGGGTTTATTCATATTTTACGACAACAGAGGGGAGCAATTTTAAGAAAAAAATGCGAATAATTATTTCAATTGGTGGTAACTCTGAAAATAGTGTGAATTTTTCAAAAATTCTAGTTGATCCTCTGTAAAAAGGTCTGAGCTATATACAGGCAAAATATTATTATAATAGAAGCAATTTTCACAAAAGGAGAACATTTGGAAAAAAGATTATTCTAAGTTAATTTTTTGCCAAAATATTGTATTTATCATGAAAATTATCCATTTATTCGCCTTTGCAAAATCACGGTTCCGAACGTAGTCGGATACCTTAATTAAGAAATATTTCTTAAATGCTCCATAAAATGCTGAAATTATGAATTTGAATTAGATTTTAAAAGTTTTTACCTGTTTCTTATCCAAGACTGAAATTCCTGAAAATGTAATGAATTCGGTGTTGATGATCTACAAAACTAAAAATATACACATTCAGTTGTCTTTTCTAAACATTTATGTGTTATTTATTCTTTGCGGTTTTCTATCAAATAATTGCCCTAAATTAGAATGTAACACAAAAATAACTGTTATCACATTGTTACACACATTCTCATAATGAATGGTTTCATAATTATCATAGAGTTTTTAAAATATTGCGAGGGAATGATCTTAAGCACTTTATTATTAATTATTCTTAACTGCTGTGAGAGTTCGAATTTCCTTTTAAATTAAATTCGACACTTAAATTGATTTACATTCATATATAAAAGTGTAAAGTAGATTATCTCATTATATAATAACAGAGTAATTTATTCGTTAATTTTATTGTTATGGTAATTTGTTCGATTTTTTGTTAATTACGGTAATTTATATAGTCGAATATTACGCATTTAAATATAAAACATTTTGTTAATGTCTTCCTTTTTATGTGATATTGAAAACTTTTGCATAGAAATTTTTGAATTCAATCTAAATTTTCACTTATTGAATATTATTGCTTGATTTTTTTCTTCCAATTTAAATGAATTATTAAAATTTTTTGTAGGTCTATAGCATTTATCTCTAAACTGCAACTTTTTCAACAAACATTTTAAAATATAATAAATTCAAATATCTAGCTGAAATATGCTTTTTAAAAAAAATTTCGTTTCTGGCATCAACAATGTATTAAAACAGGAAGACCACCTGAAGGTTATTCAAATTCGTTTCTGAACTCAATTTTTTGTGACAGATATGAATATTTTAAATATTTAAGAAAGCCATTGTTAGACAGATATTTTTTATTGTCTACCACTATTATCAGACTATACCGATGCAATTTGTTAAATTAGGTTTTTAATGGACACTTAGTATAACTTAAAAAATATTCAACAAAATCATTTTATGATTAATTTTACTTTATCTCCATTGTGATTACCATCAGTTTTTTTTCAACAAGTTATCTTATTATAATAAGTTTTAATCAATTTATTTGAATCCGAAATTTTAAAATTACTATGAATGAAATTCCTTTAAAATGGAAGGATTACTCAAGTTTAAACAGTTTGTATGTTTCTTGTTATTGACATGCAAAGAATAATAGAACGACAATTACTTTATTCCTTAGGCTCTCTTAGCCATATTTTTCAATTATTTTACAATTGTAATAACACAATTTTTCAAATTATAAACTAAAAATGTTATTTTTAATTAAAAGCTTAATTGTTTTATATATTCTTCTACATAACAGACAATAACTATAAGAAACCACTTTTAAAAACAGTAAATCTTGTGATTTACAGGAAGTAAAGTTTAACTCTTTTCATATACACTCATGAACAAAAAAAATAGCGCACCAAGAAATAATTGCGGGATCACAACAAAACTTGGCATGAAGGTACATTTCGAGGAGATATGCAAATGATTAGAAACGCAGCGTTATTGCGCATTACGTATAGCCGGTAGAGGGCGTTTAACGTCGTTCTCCGTGGAGTATAAAACCGGTAACCAAAGCTTGTTTGAGTATGCTGAATCACTTACAAAGGAAGAGCTGAGGTACACATGCCATTACGCCGTTTTCGAAGACAATATGAGCAGCTGTCGCAGTTTGAGAGGGGGAGAATCATCAACATGATGGAAGCTGGGTGGTCAGCTAGGCGAGTAGCTCGTCAATTAGGCCGCTCTGATTGTGTTGTGAGAAGGTGTTGGGACCAGTGGATCCGAGAGATGTCATTTACACGAAGACCAGGCTCAGGACGCTCACAACAGACTAGTCGTCGAGAAGACCGCCACATCGTAAGAAATGCACGCGTAAAGCCAACTGCTTCTTCGACCGCCATCCAGGCACTGGTAGCACCTTCATTAGGAGCCCCTGTGTCTTCTCGAACCATACGAAGGCGCCTGGCTGAAGGACATTTGGGATCACAGCGTCCATTCGTGTGCTGTCCTTGACGCCCACCCATCGACGCCTCCATTTAGAGAGGGGACGTGCACGAGGAAACTGGACTGCAGTGGAAGGGAACCAGGTCGTCTTTAGCGACGAATCCAGGTTGAATCTCAGCTGTGATGACAATCGCTTTCGAGTGTGGAGACCCCCGTGGTGAACGCCTCAATCCTATCTTTGCTTTACAGCGACTGGTGTGATGGTATGGGATGTCATTGCCCACAATACACGGTCACCCTTAGTATTGATCTATGGCACCATGACAGCCCAGCGGTATGTCCATGACATCATGCAACCTCATGTGTTGCCACTCATGTAACGGCTCGCAGGAGCCATTTCTCAACAAGATAATGCTCGGCCTCACACGGCAAGGGTGTAACAAAACTGTCTACGCACTGTTACAATCCTTGCTTGGTCTGCCCGATCCCCAGATTTATCTCCAATCGAGCATATCTGGGATTATTTGGGATGGCGAATTGGGCATCCCACGAGTTTGAACGAACTAGAGGCAAGGTTACAGCAACTATGGAACGAAATGTCTCAAGACATTATACAGAACTTGTATGTCTCAATGCCCGATCGTATTGCATCGTGCATTCGCACTAGAGGGGGTTCAACAGGGTATTAAATCCTCCGTTCCTTTGCCTTTTTCTCTGAAACAAATGATCTTTTTTCTTTGATTTTCTAATCATTTACTTACATCAAAGTAGTCATTACGTATGTAAAATTTTGTTTCATTTTGATGACTCCTTCTTTGTGCGCTAATTTTTTGTCCATGAGTGTAATTAACTATCGTTTAAAATTCATCATAGTAATAGAAGCGGCATCGGACTAATTATGTGATTATGATGCATTAGTTTTTCACTTTTGCCTTTACATTAAAAATTTTGAACTGATTGATACCATTTAATAAATAAAATGAATTCGTATAATTGATTCCAGATTTACATTACGTATGGTATTCACTGTAAGCAAAATCAGCTTCACTTTCACAAAGTCAATGCACATTTAAAACAACATACGTATCGAAAGTAGAACTTGTACAGTATCAATTCTTTTGAAAATTGTCTAACATTGTTCATGGTACACGCACTTGTCAATATATATTCACCTGTTACATTAACTCTCAGTTTCCAAAGTCAATTTTTTCACAATTACACACCGAACAAACACCTTTACGACATCAGTTACAAAAGAAAGATTCATGAATAATGACCAGATAGATGTTGAATTCGGTGGACTTGGCAGAAGTGGAGGATATTGTGATTTACTTAGCCAGGATTCAGCAAGGAATGGGTCGTACCGTTAATAGAAGGCGAGGTCACTTCAAAGTCCTCTCTTTCTGGGCTAGTGGGAGAGGAACCACAGCTACTAGCACAACTGTCCGTGAGACTGGTCCTCCGATTGTTCGGTGACCTGTCTTCATTTCTCTGCGCGACTAGGAATCCGGCAGGTTGCTGTAGCAAGGTAGGATAAGGGTGTATCTGCCTGACTGTCTTTCTGCCGCAGTCTGAGGCCAGGATGTTGGCGATACTGAAAGGATTTTTGGACTTGTAATGGTTGTTGGTGGGTTCGATGCAGGATTGAGGGTGATCGTCAGTGTCGTTTGTGTCGTCCACGTCGTCGTCTGAGTAATACGTTTCGGGGTGATCCTTTCTTTCGGATGCGTAAGCAACAGCCTCTGCAATTGAAAATAATTCATAATTAGCTAGTTCATGCGATAAATAAGTTGTTCAGTTCATGCAGTTGCATGCGGTTATACTACATATCACCTGTGAAAAATGCGCAATCAAACACCTGTTGTCTCTGAATTCATCTTGACTTTCTTTACAGAAAAGTAAAAAAAAAAGAACGAAATATATAATTAAAAAGGAAAGTTAATAAAATATTTTGCTTGATGTTATCTGTATATATAGGAGATTTCTTTATCTCTCTCTCTCTCTCTCTCTATATATATGTGTGTGTGTGTGTGTGTGTGTGTGTGTGTGTGTGTGTGTGTGTGTGTGTGTGTGTGTGTGTGTGTGTGTGTGTGTGTGTGTGTGTGTGTGTGTGTGTGTGTGTGTGTGTGTGTGTGTGTGTGAGTGCGTGCGTGCGTGCGTGCGTGCGTTTCATTCACTTCCTCATCACGAGATCTCAGGAACTATATATATATATATATATTAGATCTCTCCAGATTTAAAGTTTGGTAAGTTCGTTTCTTATGTTGAGTAGAGATCCGCTAAAAACGGGTTTCACCGGAATCGACTCGGAAGGGATCGTAAAAGATAAACATACCATCATTTTAGAAATTCGAGTCATGTCCTTTTTAAATCAAAAGGCGAGGGCTATAAGAATATTTTTGTAGATAATCGAAAACTTAATGCTAGGACTTAAATGCGTGTGTGCGTGAATAACTTAAAAATAATATATAGTTATACAACAGCCTGAAATACCGAACGAAGTGAGTGGGTAATGACTAGTTTTTCATAAGCACAAAATTGTACAAAAGAAGGAAATTTACAATATAAAAAAGTTTCAATTAAATTACAATCCAACTACATTGTTTAGAATCACTTCATAAAATTAGTAGGTAGCACTATTTGATTTTATTATAGATATATATTTTTGTTATAGTATCGTTTATGCAGCATGGGTATAGTAAGTTTTTAAAGTATTTACATTATAATGTAACACCCCAGGAATCCGAAAGAAAGCTTGAAGTCAAATCAAGCTGGCAATCGTCCCTTAGGTAAAATATAATAAATTTAATAAAGATATTTTAACCCTTTCACGAGACAACGGGAAACATTTTCTCCCTTTTTAAAAATAGTGTGTGTGATTGTGGTACTTAATTCTAACCTTATTTGCCTTTTTTTTAAGTAGAATGTTAAAAAAGAATGTATGCCAAACGCAATTACGTAAACGGGCACGTTTAGAGAAAAAAGAACTGTCAAATCAATTAATTGACACCAATGATAAAAAGTTCGCGGACTGAATTTTTATTCTTATTACTTATTTCACTTTTTATTGTGTCATGTAATAATAGATTAGAGTAATTCCTCCCATGCTTTATGTTATTCGGTAAGTATACTTTTGTGCAATGATAAATATATTTGAGCAAATGAAAAGAAAAGTAACTAATAAAACTACACATTTTGTTATGTATTTTTCTTATGATTTTTATTTATATTTTAAGTCCAAACAAACTAAAATAATAAACAGTTACATACTAATATATACTCATCATATGTTCCTGTACAGGTATAACAATGTCTTTCCAATTTACTGAAGCTTTAAAAATATTAAATTATTTTTATCAATTTATAACAAAATATGTCAAATTCTATTGTATTTTCATAATATAACCACGCTATTGTTAAATAATCACATTAAATATACGTTTATTGAATATATAGTTAGTGGTTGTGTTCTACTAGTGTATAGTTCCCTCTCTACTGAATGATTTTATGACAAAACTATGAGAAATTTATGAAATACAACACATCACAACTTTAGTACACTGTTATTTACTATTCTTAGATATGTATATTTTATAATTACCTGCAACTTGGGGTATTCTAAGACCAAGGGATTCTAGCAAGTGATGCAGTTCTGTTCCCAGAAGAGACTGAGAATCCTTGTGCGGGCTTAGCCGAATCAGATCATTCAAAGTCTGTCTTGCAGATTCAGACATACCGCTCGAAGCTCCTTTACCTATATCATGCAAAATAAATAAAATTATCATTAATTATTGCTTATTGAAAGTAAAAGTTGTGATAGATTTGTAGAATTTAAATAAAAACTTCCTTTTCTTAACTTCTTGAGTGAAAAACTCCATTTTCTAAAATATTTTAAAGTAATTTCACTAAATCTCTGACACTTTTGAAAGTCGTTATAATTGCTCTTAGATTGAGGTATCCGACTACGTTCGGAACCGTGATATTCAAAACCACATAAATGGATAATTTTAATGATATTTAGTGTCACTAAGATTAGAATATATGCATAAATTTGTTTTAAGGACATTTTGACAAAAAAATTATTTAAATACAATATTTTGACAAAAAATGCACATAGAATGACCCATTTTCAAAATGTTCTCCTTTAGTGAAAAATGCTTCTATTTTAATAATATTCTGCCTGTAAATAGCTCAGACCTCTCTACAGAGGTTCAACTAGAATTTTTGAAATTTACGACTTAGAAGTGGGCTTATTCATATTTTACGTCAACAGAGGGGAGCAATTTTAAGAAAAAAATGGGAATAATTATTTCAATTGGTGGTAACTCTGAAAATAGTGTGAATTTTTCAAAAATTCTAGTTGAGCCTCTGTAGAGAGATTTGAGCTATATACAGGCAAAATATTATTATAATAGAACCATTTTTCACAAAAGGAGAACATTTGGAAGAAAGATTATTCTAAGTTAATTTTTTGCCAAAATATTATATTTAAATAAATTTTTTTTGTCAAAATATTCTTAAAACAATTTTATTCATGTATTCTAATCTGAGTGATACTAAATATCATGAAAATTATCCATTTATTCGCTTTTTTAAACTCCCGGTTCCGAACGTAGTTGCATACCTTAGATGCAGACAAAAAATTCTTGACATTATTGTATTGTATAAAAACTAACATTACTGGTAACTAAATATGTTTCAAATATGTTAAATTGTCTGCAATTAGAGTGATTAATTGATTGATTGCTTATTAACGTCATACCTTAAAAGCCATATTGGCTATGAACCTCCTAATTTTGAATCAGGATCAAGTGATGAAGATTGCACCTGATCTTGTTCCTTTCTCTTCAAACTTTCCCATCATACCAACGAGAGGAATCTGTTCCTCGTCAGATTTAATGTGCACAAGCACCTCTATACGACATGTTTTTAATAGTATCAGGAACCAAACAAATTACTCGATAAAAATAAAACCAGCCATGATTATGAAATGAAGTATTGTTATTATTACGTACTTCTACTCTTTCAATCGTAATAAATAATTTTTATACGTTTAGTTTTAATATATAATAAATAAATATTTTTTTAACATTAAAACATTGTAAGTTATAGCTTTTTTCGTACTGTAACATGAAATATTGCAGATTATTACTCGAGATTTTGATAATAAATCTCTTCAAACAATTACATTAAGCTCCTTTTTCAATTCCCACTATTGATTCACACTCTCCCTATATATATCTTGTTTAAGGTAACCGACTCCGTTCGGAACCGTGATTTTAAAAAAGCGCATAAATGGATAATTTTCATGATATTTAGTGTCACTCAGATTTAGAATATATGCATAAAATTGTTTTAAGGACATTTTGACAAAAAAAAATTATTTAAATACAATATTTTGGCAAAAAATTAACTTAGAATAATCTTTTTTCTAAATATTCTCCTTTTGTGAAAAATGCTTCGATTATAATAATATTTTGCCTGTATATAGCTCAGACCTCTGTTCAGAGGCTCAACTAGAATTTTTGAAATATATAACTTAGAAGTGGGTTTATTCATATTTTACGACAACAGAGGGGAGCAATTTTAAGAAAAAAACGTGAATAATTATTTCAATTGGTGATAACTCTGAAAATAATGTGAATTTTTCAAAAATTATAGTTGAACCTCTGTAGAGAGGCCTGAGCTATATACAGGCAAAATATTATAGTAGAACCATTTTTCACAAAAGAAGATCATTTAGAAAAAAGATTATTCTAAGTTAATTTTTTGCCAAAATATTGTTTTTAAATAAATTGTTTTCGTCAAAATGTCCTTAAAATAATTTCATGCATATATTCTAATCTAAGTGACACTAAATATCATGAAAACTATCCATTTATGCGCTTTTGAAAATCACGGTTCCGAACGTAGTCGGATACCTTAAATTTTCAATCGTTAATAAAATACTTTTTATTTATCTACTCAAGTTCAAAAATACAATTTTTTAAACTTGTTGCAGATGACACTTGATGTTAATGCAGTTTTTTCAAATATTAATTCATTAATTAAATCGAATTAATGAATAAATAGTAAGAAACAAAAATACTTGTCCAACACCATATATAAAAAGGAAAATCGCTCGTTGTGTCCCTGTAGCGCAATGAGTAGTGTGTGCTCTGGACTTCTGATCCAAAGGTCATGGGTTTGAATCCTACCTGGGGTGGTCTGATTTCTGAGAATGTTATGTATGAATGAATAAATAGTAACAAACAAACAAAAACAGTCCAACGCTACATATATGGAAAGAAAAATCGCTTTCTTTTTTCCTACTCAAATGTGTGATTCTGTCATATGTATATACATATTTAAATTAAGTGTAATTATTTTATAAAAAGTAACTAAAATATAAAAACAAATTTGTTGACTTAAATAGGAATTAACTTTTAAAAAATGTTTTTATATTACTTGTTTTATTTTAAAAGAATTTACCTCGACATTTTCTAATAATTTTAACAATAAGATTACATTTAGAGATATTTTTCATATTTAAACACACTCCTTGAAGTTTTATTTTAGTATTGCATTCGATTTAAACAAAAAAAGAAAACTTAATGCTTTTTAATATTTGTGTTTCAAGTTCAAAAGTATATACATTGTGTAATTTTATATATATATATATATATAATTACATTAACCTAAAACAACAAAACTAAGTACCGTTTTCTGGGCACGGAAATTTAATTTGCCAAGAAACACCTTTACTCACTTCAAGCTCCTACAGGTCACCTTTAGGAGGTATCATTGACAGTTGCAATGTTTTATAAAAGCTAACTAAGTTAATGATGATTACATATTAAACACACTTTTCTTTCTGATCACGTCGAGAACTTCTTAAGTAGCCTGTAATTACAGGAACTGCAAGGGTGAATCTCAGATTGATGACGAAATTTTTCTTTCGTTTATTTTTCATCATTAAGACGACGGAGAAGTGCTAATTGCATGTGTTATCCGTTAATCGAATGTTAATTGGAATTCATCACATAAGTCGGGACAGAGGCGAATATTGCTTTTTCACTCATTGAATAGCCTCGTGAGGGCCTGTTCGCAATACATTCTTCTCAAAGCAGAAGATAAGTATTTTTCGAGAAAGAGTGTAATGTTATATGAATGAATTGTTATAGATTTCCTAATTGTTTTTGATAAATAACAAAAAAATCTCTATCTTAAAGTATCCGACTAAGTTCGGAACCGTGATTTTTCAAAAGCGTATAAATGTATAATATTTATAATACTTAGTGTCACTTAGATTAGAAAATGTACATAAAATTGTTTTAAGAATATTATTACAATAACAAATTATTTAAGTATAATATTTTGACAAAAAATTAACATAGAATGACACCTTTTCAAAATATTCTCCTTTTCAGAAAAATGCTTCTATTATAATAATATTTTGCCTGTATATAGCTCTGACATCTGCACAGAGGCTCAACTAGAATTTTTGAAATATATAACTTAGAAGTTGGTTTATCCATGTTTTACGACAACAGAGAAGAGAAATTAAAAAAAAAACGCTGATAATTATTTAGATGGGTTGAAACTCTGAAAATAATGTTAATTTTTAAAAAAAATAGTTCAGACTCTCTCGAGAAGTTTTTACTTAATATAAGAAAAATATTATTAATTTAGAAGCATTTTTTTATAAAAGGAGATCATTTTGTAAAAAGGTTATTCTAAGTTAATTTTTTGCCAAAATAATGTATTTAAATGAAACTTCTTTTGTCAAAATGTCCTTAAAACAATTTTATACATGTATTCTAATCTAAGTGACACTAAATATCATGAAAATTATCCATTTATGCACTTTTTTAAAATCACAGTTCCGAACGTAGTCGGATACCTTAATATAACAATAAATAATAATATATAATTGATCTTTCTGATAACAAATTCATATATATATATATACACAGCGATCGGCATTTAAAAGTTCCCCAAAAAAACACGTGATATTTTTTTAAATCCTGAAATTGGTTCTTAAGTTCGAAACTCAAATCAGATTCAAAGAAACGTATTTATCTACCGCCTCCTGTGTCCCGTCGTGGGCTGCGGTAGCCCAGTGGTTAGGGTATCGGACCATGGCAGATATGTCATGAGTTCGAGCCCAGTACCACTGAAGACCCGCCGTGTAGGGCAGCGATGCACGTTAAATCTGTCGACAGCTGAAACGTCCTCCCGTTGGTGTGGTGTGGTAGTTAGGAGAGGGGGTGCCAGCTCAGGTGTCGTCCACGTCACTTGGCCATGGTTCAAAATTACGTGGTCCGTCGCCAAAAGCCCTCGTGTAGCTGAACAGTGCGACGTTAATATTCAATCAACCAATCAACCTGTGTCCCGTCTTATTCCAATGACAATGTAGGAGAGTAAAAAAAGTTATTTTGCCCTCAAGTGTTATTCCCAGAAGCTAACTTTCATTTGAAGTGTAGAAATAAAACTATACATGTTATTTAATTGATCCTCTTTTCCCTTACAGACGTGTAGTAACGCCATTTTAGTGGCTAGTTATATCGATTAGAAGCGCTAAGTCGCAAACTCGCTCTTTATCTTCAAATTGAAGTACTTTTTTTTTTCAATTTTCTTTCAATTCATTATATCTATGCATTTAAAGAACGATTGAATTTTTTGTTGAAAATAAAACTTTTTTTTAACACTTGGGCACGAGTCAGTTACCTTACTTCTGCATAAAATTTCGCATCATAATAATCTGAACCCCAAAGCAAATAAATTTTCAATTCTTTTCATGACATGGTACATTCTACGGGACTTAGAGCATAAATTCTCTTGGTGAATAATGAAATGAAAATTTAAGATTGAAGTATTGCCTACTCTGGAGGTCTAATTTTCAACCAATTTTATTAAGCCTTCGTATTTCGCAACTTCGTTGTTAAGGTCGATAAGTTAAGTTGAAATGAAAAGTGATTCCATTGCCTATAACAAGTCTTTTGACTTAGTAATGTCCTTAATTGGATACAATGCCCCTAATTCTATCTTTTTAAATTGGAAATCAATGCATCTGATAAAAATTGCTATACTTGGGTTAATATCTACCAATCTGTACTTTCATCCAATGCTGGGGCACAAAATATAAACTGGGATGTTCGACTTTTCAAACTGTTTTCAACATGTTTTCCACCACATATGTAAAGTAATAGTCTGACGAGACAGACTCATTTTTTAAAAAGAAAATCTTTTTTTTTTACACAGAATTTCAATAACAATTTCAAAACATTCCTTAACCATTTCATCATTTGAATATGGCTTTAGTTTTTTGCAGTTAATCTAAACACAGTGCAGTTCTCTTTTACACAGCATGTTAATTCTGAACTCGCTCTAGTAAATATCTTTCGTTGCGTCGAAGTTTCCCTCTTTGTACTTATCAAACTTATTTGTACATTTAAGCATGCAGCTTTTGATGTCTTACTTTCTCAAAACAGAAGCAAATCCGTTACATATCATTCATCTGTCGTAAAAACTTCTTAATTCTTTCTACGACTTTTCGTATCATTATTTCTATTAACGTCTTTATAACCTGACGTTCAAATTCAGAACTACATGACTTCCTGTATGCCGCGGGTTGGCCACCCATGCTTAAGAGTAGAGTCCTCTATTTTAATGAGACTCTTAGCTTTGCGATAAAGCATATGCATTTTCTTTGTGCTTTATCCACAATGATTAAATATTATAACAGTATTCTGAATTGAAGATGTACTAAAAGCGTTTTCGTATAATTGTTTTTAGTTTAATTGGTCTTTGGTAGAACCTGTCAATCAGCTGCGAAAATGTCAAGTTCTAATAATTGACCGATTCTACAATGCGTTATTTTCCTTATTAACATAAGTCATTTTAAAACATGGTATTCAATAAAGGCGTGTGTGTGCTAATGTGTTTGAGATGTAATGCATACAGCTCATCTTTTGAAACGTAAATATTTTTTATTTATTGAGAAAGATTTGTAAAGATTGAAGAGAGAGACTAAGAGACAACGATAATCATCTTCTGAAAACAATTACGAGAACGTTTTCCAACTATAAATTTTTCCTCATTTAAATGAGCATTTGAAAATTGTGTTTCTTGTCCTTTGCTAAAAATGGAAAAATTGGTTTACCAAATATAAGATAGTTCAATAAAATTATTGTCACATGAAATAGCTCTTGAGTAGATTCGTTTTATTCAACAATACAGCGCGTAATACCCGAAATTGAATAAACGAGGGATGGACAGTAAATACAGCATTTATTATTGAAATATCAAGTTAGGTCTAATCTGAAACTTTTCCATATATTTCATTGCTTGAAAAAGAAAAGAATAGGTTTCTGCGTACTAAGGGATTTTATCATTAAACATATATAATGTCATGAATTAAGCTCATTATTCCATAAAATAGTAGTATTATGAACTCTAATTTCTGTTATTTACGAGCAAATAAAATCAAGAATTTTTTTTAATATGGATTTTTTTAAAAAAAAAATTATACACACACTGTTGAATGTTTTAAATAAAATAATTAACTGCAGAAAAAAATATATTTTTCTAGAACAAAAGAAGCAGCGTATTTCAAATAAATAGAAAGTAATTTTGTGAAAAAGGAAGAAAGTAAAAAATTTTCTAAATTTGCCAATAAAGATCAATTAATAACACGAAGTAAGTCTTGAAACTATAACTAAATTGAATATTATAATAACATACAACTATATATAATAACATATAACTGTATATCATAATAACATATAAAATATAATATCATATAACTCGTCCTTTTATATGGATTCAATGTTAGTTATTCTATCCCTGTTTTTTCCTTTTTTAAAAAAATTTTTTCGCGATTTCATACGTTTTTGTTTTAACCTTTCCTTTTCTTAAGTGCAGTCAATTGGCTTCAGTACATACAAATAATGCGTTGCAAAAAATCCAAGTCATCATTCTGGCCTAGCCAAAGCAATGTAAGAGAGAGAGAAGTAATTGCACATCAAACTAAGGAGGAACAGGCATCAGCGAACGAGCTAACCAGACAAAGAATGGCTCAAATACTCGCTGAGGAAGCAGCAGAGCAGCGTGCAACCAGACTTGACGATGCACGCTTCTCAGCACAGCATGAGCATTTTGAAACATCAGATCAGCTCTGTTCTGAACAAAAGATACACAGTAGGCTGCGTATGACTGAAAAATGTCAACGAGAAACAGCATCAAACATGACTTTGTTTAAAGCAATAACATGGTTACAATCACCTTGAATTAGGTACAAACCAGCTGAGAATTATAGTTTGAGCCAGGATATTCTTATCGGCACAGTGACTTAAGGCTCCGAAATTTAATGGAGAAACAAAAGGGATGTGTTATACCACTAGAAAAATTAAAGTGCCTCAACTTGAAGAATGACCAGAGACATTAAAAACTTTGCTTGCGAGATATACTGTAGAATGAAAGCATTTCCTATCAAACATCAGTAAATAAAATTCACGTTTCCAATAAACATCGTTTGGAATAGAAATTGTAACAATTCGTGCCAACTTTCAAAGTCAAAGGATCAATTTATTATAAAGCTAGTTTTCTTACAATTTTCAAATAAGTGCCCAAATTCTTACAAATGATCTTACCAATTTTCTGTTGCTGCTGCAGCCTCTTGGCTTGTCTTTCCAACTGTTTCCTCAATTTCTTTTCTTTTCGATCTCTGTCCCTTCTTGCTATTTCTGCTGGAGGGATGGGTTCTCCCGAACACGTTTGGGGGTGCGCATTATGAGCAGGACGACCCGGGCCTTTTTTAGTGTTCTCCTTTTTACGCCATTTAGCACGACGATTTTGGAACCAAACCTGACAAGAAAAAAATGATTATGAGCTTAAGTAAACAAATTTGGATATGGTTCCACTTTAAGGTATCCGACTACGTTCGGAACCAGGATTTTGCAAAAGCCTATAAATGGATAATATTTATGATATTTAGTGTCTCTTAGATTATAAAACGTATAGAAAATTGTTTTAAGAGTACTATAACATTAAAAAATTATTTAAGTACACTATTTTGACAAAAAATTAACTTTGAATGACCCATTTTCAAAACATTCTCCTTTTACGAAAAATGCTTCTATTATAATAATATTTTGCCTGTATATAGCTCAGACCTTTGTACAGAGGCTGAACTAAAATTTTTTGAAATATATAACTTAGACGTGGATTTGTGTCCATATTTTATTACTACAGAAGGGAGAAATTTTAAGATAAAAACGCCGATAATTATTTCAGTTGGTAGTAACCCTGAAAATAATGTGAATTTTTCAAAAATCCTAAATCAGACTCTCTGAAGAGAAGTCTTTACTTTATATAAGCAAAATATTACTATTATAGAAACATTTTTTATAAAAGGAGAACGTTTTGAATAAAGGTTATTCTATATTAATTTTTTGCCAAAATATTGTATTTAAATATTTTTTGTCATAATGTCCTTAAAACAATTGTATACATGTATTCTAATCTAAGTGACACTAAATATCATGAAAATTATCAATGTATTTGCTTTTTTAAAACCACGGTACCGAACGTAGTCGGATACCTTAATTCAACAAGTTGGAATAAATATTTGCTAATGGCTTCAAAGATTTTATCCATTTAAGATCTTTTATTGTTAATCCATGCCATATTTGTGTTTAGAAAGAGTTGATAAACTTTTAACGAATATGATTCCCTTTAAGCTCAGTATGTGCGATTTATGACAATAATAAGACCTTAACTCTCTATTGCAAAGTGTAGACTGTAGGCAACAGATCGTTCGATCACTTACCGAGTTCAGAGTTGATTTTATAACGTAATTGTGCACTGTAGCATGTAGTCTACACTCTGAGCCAACGAGCTAGTCCCAAAGAAAACAACTAGACGGCACTACTTATCAAATATCGAAATTGATTATTTGACTATCGGAATGAGTGCGAAAAGTTCCAGAAGGCTGTGATTTCGAAACATAATAAAATATTGCTCAAAATTGCTTCAGAAACTTATCTTTTCGTAGCATGCGTTCCTGTTTTGCCACTTAACTCAGTGTTGTCTTTTTTAAAAAATTTCTAATGGACTATGGATTAATGTTTCACTATTGCAGACCTAGTACATTCTCGGAAGCTAATATCTCTTTTCAGTGCGGCACCATATAGGTAGATACCAATCACCGCAAGTAATTTTGACGCCCATTTTCCTCCCAGGGGCATCTGAGTCCTGATACGAACCTGTACAAGGATTTAATTTTGCCGAGAGCACCCAAGCCAAACAGACACTTACTAGGGATCTTTTACATGCCGTATAATCATATGACATGGCCGCTGTCGATTTTTTGCATCATGAAAACCACCGATTGAGCCGGGGTCGAACCCGCAACCTTGGGTGCAGAAGGGCAGTGACAAATCAATCACGCCACCTATGTTATCGTTTTTTGTAATTTTCGCCTTAAATAATGATTAAGCAAATTTAAAAGTCTAGAGATACGTGTATTTTATTTTTTGTTTATATCTCGAATTCAAAAAATCAAATAAATCCGAATTTGAGTGACAAAAAGTTAAGATTTTATTATGAAATTGTCTACCTACTTGTAATAGCAAATTACTCTTTTCTATAACCTTTAGTAATACAGATCCTTTAGGAACCTTTGGATAACATCCAACATTATATTTGCAATTCCTTTATATTTTCATGGCAAAAAAATCTTTAGAATTTTTTAATTAATCCTATATTTGTCTATCCAGTTATTTCTTGTGAAGTTCCAAGTATAGTTTTCAGTAATAACTCTTTTTGAAAAAATTGGGCGAAGCATATTTTAACTGTGCGTTAGCAAATAATGGGAAATGCTTAAGAAATAATTACTTGCACTTTTTAGAAGTCTCAAAAATTATCCCCACTTTAAAAAAATGCGATACATAATTTCTTCATCGAAATTTTTTTATAAAATTTTAGAATTGAAATAATGCAAGTACATATAAAAAGAATCCATTTTAAATGCATGTCAAAGAAACACTTTTTGTTTGTGTAAGTTCACTTTTTTGATTGAAATTTAATGACATATATAATATAAAGGATGGATCGTGAAAAAGTTTGTCAACACTTCAAAACTACGTATTCGGAAAAGTTATTTTCTGGTTTTGGGATATATATAAGTAACGGTAAAATTAAAATTAATTTTTGTGTCAAGTACTGCCACTAAGAGAATAAAGTTCAGGTATTGGAGCTTTTTTGCAGTAAGAATTCAAAATAATTTTTGTTAAGGAAAAAAAGTACTTAAGTACTTATTTTTTTTATATTTATTGCAATGAAAGTACCCGTACTAAATAGTTACAAGAAAAACGCTAAATGCGTTGAGCATGTTCGTTCAAATTTAGTATTAAATTTCTTTAAAAAAAACCGCCCTCGAGAAATTGTAGAGTAAGATAAAACGGAAGGAGGAAAAAACCTTGAATTGGACTGATTCTACAGTACGAGGAGAGAGATCTGGTTTTTTTAATTGTGGTTCAATGTACACTACACTGTACTATCCGTCACTCAGTACTCATTTGTCAATAATCATCGATTTTGGTTATTTATATTATAGAAAATATTTTTATTTTGAATCTAAAAACATTTAACCAAAAATTTCTTTTCCTATTTCTATCTCTCTCTCTCTCTTCTCAAAAATTCATTCCCTTTTTTTTCGCAATATTAAATTTCGAAATTATTTTTAATTATTTTCCTATTTTTCATAATTTTACTATCCATACCATAGAACAGAGGTGTGTAACCCTTTTACCATGAGATACCGCATGTAAATTAAGTAGTAATAAAGGAGGCCGCATAGGTTGGTTTACCTATAAATGTGACTTTTATGAAACTATTATAGCTTTTGTATAGATTTAACAATTTTGTGCGTTTTATAGAAATATTATAAAAAATTAAATCCTTATTCATTTATTATTTGACATAAAAAGTTAATCATTGATTGTTATTTTTTTATAAAATTATGAAATTCATATATACCGTTATAACTTTCTATATTTCACCGTTGGTATTTTTATTTATGTAATCATATGTATATATTTACCTCAAATTTCATAACGTGAAACCTTAATTGGTCCTCTAAATGAGCATGAGTGGTAGTGTTGCCATGTTGCACTAGGTGGCGTTCTAACATTTGAAATGTACACTTGGCTATTTCCACAAGTAGTCATTGAAACATACATACTTTCACGCTGTTCTTTATTTAATACCATTGATTTGCAAACTGTTTTATTCTATTCAATTAAATATTAATTCATACAAGTGCTAACTTTTATGAAGGCCGCACAAGAAACTCATGGAGGCCACATGCAGCTTCAAGGCCGCGAGTTCCCCACCTGTGCTATAGAACATCTTTCTCGCATAGGTTGGTTTCGATCTAAAAAAGAAACTTTTTTTTCTCCATATAACCGCGATCTACCCTAATATACAACCATAGATTGCATTTATTACACTTAATGTGTATTTTAAGTATGTATTCGAAATAACATATTACACCCTTTTTCTTCTTTCTCCTACTTTTTTGTAAGTTTTCTATTCAAATCAAATTGTAAATGTCTTTGACGTATACATCTCTATAACCTTTCATTCCATTCTTATAAAGGATCTAGTGTTATCTAAGTATAGTTATGTTCTTTGAATGTGAAATATGATAATGTGATTTAGAGAATAGCTTTCACTGAATCACAAATGCATATGCAGAAAACGGAAGCTAAAAGGTAATAAAACAGGAAACAAATTGCATATATTTAATTTCGGAAATGTGAGCGTCGTTCGATATCGGCGTTCTATGTAAAAAAAAAACTCATTTGTCCATTTCGTTCTCATGTAACCATTGTATTTTAGATCTTCCGTTCCTCATGATGTTGTAATGATAACATTTTAGGGTTTCCTTTTTTATCTCGGTATCGGAAGAATGAAATCGAAAAGTACCGGCCGTTTTGATAGCAAACATTAAGTAAAATAATTGCCTTTATTATAATACCTGCTGTTTGCACGGAACGCATGCTCATAGTCATTGCAAATTATTGGCTTCTGTCACGAGGATCGTTTATATTTGATACAAATTGTAAGAAGCCATTTTTTGTTCTCCTACTATGAATAATAGCCCCTCTTCTCCTTTTCAATGTTTTTTTTTCACAAAAGTGCTGTTGTGTACAAAAGTATATGTATTTATGTTTATAGAGGAGTATTTATTATGAACACCCAATCACACACACACACACAAGTCCTTATAATTCAGAAAATGACTGGTTGTAATGCTTTGGCTGATTGATTGGTTGAGTTCTGTTTAATGGGGCTGTGGAACTCTTGCTGACATAATGTATCAAATTTCGGATAAAAAAGTCACATTGTTGCAAGTTAAAGATGCACTGAAAAAGAATTTCGAACAAAGCTTTTCAAGTTGGATGGTGAAATATTTGATATTTTTTATAACTTGAGAAATAATAGTTTTAGGTCTTAACAGTTTAAAACAGCGGTACTCAACCTTTTTTTCAGCAGAGCCAAATACATATGACAACTATTTCTCGCGAGTCGCAACATGAGGATTAACGGAGAAGGCGGGGGGCTGACGCTATAAGATAAAAGACATTTAAAATGCAGAATTGTGCTAAATGGTATAGTGAAAAGCAAAATTATATTTTTTAAATAAAGCATTTTCCTGATAAATCAAACAGTCAAGATCGCAATCGTCTTGAAGTAACAAATATTCTTTAGATATTTTTCGCTTGGAAGGCACGAGTGCTAATTAAAAATTATAATCTCCCGTAAAATAATCGCTATTCTATAGTTATTTGTTAACAATTACAGAAGAAAAGAATTTATCCCGCAATTCCTACCAGCACCACATTGATAGCAAAATCGATACATGGGATTGCTTGATTGATAGAATTTCTCGCTAAATTTTTAATACATTGTTCTTAAATAATTGAATTTGTTAGTGAAACGGGACATGACCGAGCCACTCAGAAAAGTCTGGTGGGTCACATGTGACCCCCGCGGGCTGCAGATTGAGTATCTCTGGTTTAAAATAAAGCTAAGAAATATTATTTCTTTGGAAAAAAAACATTACATTTTTCTTAAATCTGTTTTATAATACTGTCTTCAGTCTTATTTAATCGTACCAAATAAATCATTTTAAATACATAAAATAAAGCAATTAATCACTAGAAAATTATTTTGCTCGGCATACTATGTAAAAGAATATTTTCTATAGTTTATTTCATGAATTGTATAAGAAATCTTTAATTGATTTTAGAACTAAATAAAAAATATTTTTTGTTTTACAGATTTTAAACTATCTAAGATTATTTTCTACATACAATTTAATCCTTGTTTAAATTTTGTTCTGCGTATTTTAAAGTAAGTTAATTCTTCTAAAGTATATAGTTTCTAAAAATTTCAGTTTTATTTTCATTTATGGAGAAAAACAATGATATTTTTTACATTTAACTATTACGTAAATATGTCTTCTATTCCCTATATAGTGTTAAAAAGTAATATTCAGCTGGAAGCACTTTTTCAAAAAACAAATCCTACAATTTGCATGCAAATTGACTTTATTAGCAGGCTGAGAGAAGCCCATTTTAGAAGTAACAATTTTTAAATGACACAATGATTCAGTACCATTTTTGTTATTTCTAAATGCCTTCACATTTCATTTATTAAGCATTAAACTTAAATAAATCTTTAATTATATATTTTAAAGAAAAGAAATTCGTATTTACTAAATGTTTATCAGTTTTGATCATGAAATATGGCAAACGGGTAAGTGCAACAGCATAAACATAATGCGAATTAGAGCATTCCTCTACCTGAAAAATCGGTTTCTACTCTTTAATATCCAACTAAGAAATATCCTTAGTTGATAAAATGCAAAAGGTAGCTGAGCTGGTGGATTTTTATAGCAATAAATATTGAAGTATCTTTTTTTTTATATATAAAAGTTATTCTTACATGATTAAGTATTTCAATAATTTAATTCTATGACAACTTAAAAATGAGAAATAAAATTTGTTATTAAAGTTTTATTTCAAATATACATCTAATAATATTTTGAAATAATTTAATATTTAGAAACGAATCTTGTCTTTTAAAAATAAACTGAATTCTGAGAAGAAAATTATATTTAGAATTCGTAATTATTTCTATCCTTAAGACAATTGAAGTATTGATATTTTTTATGCTGAAATTTTTTTTCATTCTGAAATGTTAACCTTTCGTTATAAGAGTAAAAATCTCACTTATAAGTGTTCTGATACTTTTAGAAAATTATATAAATAAGTTCTCCTCTCCTCTATAAACTTCACTGTAAAAAAGGATTTAGACCTGAATCAACTAATATGTGGAAAAATGAATAGTTTTAAGACTTTGAATACTTTACTATTTCAAAGAAATTTCTACGATTCAATCAAAGAAGAATTCTCCATAAAATTTAATCTATTATCTCCTATCTATTTTTCACGGTTTTCTTTACAATCAATAAAAATGACATGTACACACCTTTGCGTCCGTATGTTAAACTTATTAAAACTTTCTCCTCAATTACTGTTCGTATGTTTAAATATTCATAGAAGATACAAGTGGTCTCTTTGCAGATTCACTTAATACACTACTCAAAACGATTTTCCTAAAAACAATTATCGCACAACCCTGGCTTTTTCCAAAAATGGACTCATGATTCTGTTCCGTGTCGTGTGACATCCCCCCTTCCAAATGAACTAACGAGATCCGCCCCTTTCAACCAATCAGAAGAGTTCGAAAAATTTTCATTAAAATAGAAAGCTACCTTCATTTGCATATTTCGTTTTGCATCTGGTGCATTTGCGTGACTGTTCCGAATTGGAACTTAGGAACGACACAAATTTTGATTCCTTGTAGCTTGTCACACATTAGTTTTTAAGGTAAAAGCGAATTTTACGCTTTAAATAGAAATTTTAGTTAACATCTAACTTTTCTATTCACTGAAGACATACAAATTTGAATGTGACTTCACGAAATTAACAATACAGTAGGTTTATACCATTGCTATTTAAGCCTTAAAATGACAAAAATGCCTGTTATATAAAAATGATTACATTGGAGTAGCTGCTTTTAAGAGGTCTCTGGGGTGTTAACTTTCTCTAGAATGCTGAAAATAAAAACAATATTCAAATATGTATAACTCTTTGAAATTAAAGTTAAAGAATTCGAATCTTTTGCACATTATTTATAAAGGAATGGGGGTTCAGAAAAGTGTAAAATGTTTAAAGTATAATCATAATTTTAAAAATTATGATCATATGAAAGTAAGAAGCATTTCTATAAGAAATATTAATTAAGTTTTACGTTGCGTATGCTATTTTCTAAAATAGTAGTTTTAATTACTTGCAATAAGTTGATTTATAAAGTTAAATGTATCCTTATTACACAGTAGTATTTTTATATAGATATAATAATAAATTATATTTTTTTAAAATATGAAAAGATTACAGTTTCTAAAAATTATTCAAAATTTCAATACTTTTGAAATACAAAAGATATATTATTCTTAAATTAAGTAGGGTTTTAAAGAGCATGATACATTTTATAATTCTATTAAGTTGTATACATCAAAGGGGCTACTATTTTAGAAAATATCGTGCGCGTCGTAAAAATTACTTAATATTTATTACAAAATTATTTCCTATTTTGATATGATTATAACTTTTAAAATTATGATTATATTTCAAACATTTTGTACTTTTTTGAAACCATAATCCTTTACAAATAACGTGTAAAAGATTCGAATTATTTAATTTAAATTTAAAAAAATTATACCTTTGTTTGAAAATTGTATATGTTTTCACCTTTCCAGACTAAATTAACATCCCTAAAACCCCAGTGACAGAAAAAAAAATTTCTCGTGGGTTTTTTTAAGGAATTTTCATTAGCTAAAATACTGTTAATGCCTAAGAATCAAACACTTGTTTAGAAGACGAGATATTGTCCATTTAAAAAAAAATGGAGACCATTTAATTTGTTTCTAATGTTATTACAAAGTAAGTTTATAATTCAGACTAATGTTATGCAATTCTTCCATATATTTTATATAATTCAAAGATTTGTATGGAATGGGAAAAATTTAAAAAAATAAACTTTATTATAATATCTAGATCGCTTTGACTCAAAACTATTTAAAAGAAATAAAACAAGAGGTAAAACAAAATAATTACCTCACAGTTTGATTAATTTTGACTTTATTTTTAATTAATTTCGTGGATTACAGATTATACATAAGGTAAATCATCGATCAACAAGTTAA
Source organism: Trichonephila clavipes (assembly GCA_019973935.1). Classification (NCBI taxonomy): domain Eukaryota; kingdom Metazoa; phylum Arthropoda; class Arachnida; order Araneae; family Nephilidae; genus Trichonephila; species Trichonephila clavipes. Next base: position 216,673 of record BMAU01002027.1, on the reverse strand, counting down.
AAGTTCATTGCACCATTATTTATTTTAATCTATAAAAAAAGTAGTGAAATTTTCATTGACATAATGTATTTTTGAAAAAATAAGTTAATTACTGATGAAAGCAAGCTTGAACCGTTATACAAACACATACAAACTCTTCGCTTTATGTATTATACTCCAAAAGAACGCTAAGCTCTTAAAATAAATAGAATGAAACATATTATTGCTTTGAGAAATTCAACATGACTACTTGTCTACCTTTTCAAAAATACATTTAAAATCAAACTTTTCTTTTAAGCAGTATCTTATACAACTTTATTATATTTCGAAAATGTTTTACATGTTTATAAAACAATTTTTCTTATCTAATTTGTAAGTTATTACCAAATTTCTACGTAACATACTGAGAGAAATATCTCTAAGATTTAGGATTTTCTCCAAGAACTATCATTATCTTTAAGTAGTTATCGTGATCCAATAATTTCCAAATATATTTAACTAAAAAAATCTGACATATTAAAACTTGGTTAATTTGAATTCTAAAAGAATTCGAAAGAATCGCGTATACACAACAATTTCGTTGCTATCACTCTTTTAAGTAGCACTCAATCAAAATATTTTTTTAGGATTAGTAATATAAGACAAGTTGTTAAGATCAACCAAATGAAATATATAATGTTATAGCTTAAGAAATCATCTGTAGCTGCCCAAAAGTTTATTTTAAAAAAAATTGGGTGGAGTGGGGAATAACCTGTGCGAGGTGGAACAACCCCATTGTACAAAGTATACAACTGTTCATACGCATTGCTCAAGTTGTAAAATTGTAATTTACATGTATTATGTAGCGCTATATATTTGTTCTTTTCGCAAAATTTATTCTCTGTGCGCCTCTTCAATTAAATTTGTCACTGAAGCTCTGCATCGTCTAACACTTCAATGATGGAGTCTTCAGATTTTGATAAACCTGTAGCTCTTACAGTTTTCTGGAAATTTGAATATTTAATTCCGTTGATTGTTAATAAGTTTTCGTATGAGACAACGCCTTTTTTTCTCACGTAATGGTTCCAGTTCAGGCAATCGTTGCGGTATTTTTCTGCGAGAGCTTTCAATAATAAACTATCGCAACGGTATTGGTGAGACTATATGAAACGAAGTACATGGGTTTCCAATTCAGCGCGTACGAGTACGTACGCGCGATTGTACGTAATAAATTTATTACAGCACGAAAAACTTTTTTTATATACACTGCTCAAAATAATTAAAGGATATTGCGGTTTTAGGTGGATCTTGTGGCTGGGAAACCTTTTATCTGATTGATACGTGGTCGACAGACGTAGTAGGTTATATGAGAATAAATTACACATGTTTGGCAGAAAAAATGCATTTTATTGCGCATTTGTGTACAAAAGGAAAAAAACACAATTTGTGCATATGAGAAAAAAGAATAAGAAAAGGTGTTTTCTTCAAAGGAAATCATTTTCAGTAGGGGGTATGGTTTCCACGAACGGCCAGCAACGTTGAGCACCTTTGAGACATGGAGTCAATGAGGCTATTAATCACGAGTTGGGGTATTCTGTCCCACTCTTCCAGAAGAGCTCTTTCCAGTTCTTGGAGAGTTTGTGGGGGGGGTTGGCGGCCAGCAACTCGTTTTTCTAGAGCGTCCCAAACGTGCTCTATTGGATTCATGTCTAGAGAACACGCTGGCCATTCCATTCGTACGATTCCTTCCTCGAAAAGGGAATCCTCCACGAGGTTAGCACGATGTGGCCTGCTGTTATCGTCCATTAAAATGAAGTCATCTCCGATTGCTGCAGCGAAAGGGACTACAATGGGTCTGAGGATCATCCCTATATCGGCGAGCAGTCAGAGGTCCATCTCGAATGATGTAGAGGTCTGTGCGCCCATCAATGGAGATGCCACCACACACCAACACTCCTCCACCGTCAAATCTGACACTTTCGTGCACGAACGCAGGATTATTCCTACTGTCACAGTCCCCCAGATGAAAATACGCCTATTATCCGGATGAACAGAAAAATAGGACTCGTCAGAAAAAAGAACATTGCTCCATTCATTTCTCCTCCAGTTCACATATTCTGTTGCTCTCTCCCTGCAGTCGCGACGATGCCCTGATGTTAGTCTAAAACATACCAGCGGTCGGCAAGCATACAGACCTACACCATGGAGCCGGTTTCGGACAGTCTGAGTTGAAACCGTGGTGCCAGTAGCCGAGCTAAGGTGTTGTTGGAGAAAAGTAGCGTTTATATTTCGGTGTCTCCGAGCTGTTAACACTAAATAACGATCTTCATTGGGTGTTGTTGCCCGTCTACGACCTTGTCCTGGTCTTCTGCCTGCACTTTCAGTCTCCAAAAAACGCTTCCAGATCCTGGAAATCACACTTTGTGACACTCCAATGGCTCTCGCTACTTCGGCTTGAGTTTGGCCCCCTTCTAACCTACCAACCATTCTCCAAGCTTCTGAATCGGTTAAATGACTTCGCTGAGACATCGTACTAACCGAAACAAAGCAGTCACTGAATGCCGATCATCCTTGTCTTCATTTCAGTTGAAAGTCAAATTTCATTCGCTGCCGCTGAAGCGACGTTTTTGACGTCGAACTCAAAATTAGCATACTCCCCAGTTTGAAAATCAGAAAAATTTGCATTTGTGATTCTCTTCCTCCATTTTCGGCAAAAAAAATTTCGCTTATATCTTTATTTTATATAAAACTTACAATATCCTTTAATTGTTTTGAGCAGTGTATTTAGAGAGAGAATAGTCTCTTTTAAAAGGTTTTGGTGTGTGTATAATTTGAAATTAATTTCATGTCAAATATTAACTGTTTTAAATCAATCGAAATATGTATTGATCCGTATTGTATCACGCATTCTAAAACAATATTGAAAGGATGGCATTAAACAATTCTTATCCAATTATGATGTCATTATGTTTGGTTTTATTATCCATAAAGAATTTCATCGTAGCATGGCTATTATCTGTCATACACAAAAAAAGGCAGTATTTTTTATACTCCTTTAAATTGGAATTGCATCACATTTACTCCCATTTCTTTAATTCTACTTTGGGAAGTTCACGCTTCTTTTTATTATGTTATTTAGAACGATTTTATTCTGCCTTACCAAATTTTTTACTGAATTCGAGTTTGATTTCGTAAACAAATAAAGAAGCGAAGTGAATTAAATCAGATAACATTTTTATCCAAACTATCCTTTTCAGAGGATCCCTTGAGCTTATGCCGGGTGAGAATAAAACATGTTATCACGCTTAATTTTACAATATATTGTGTAGATTCATTTTAAAATGCGTCGAGTTTTGATCCGAATATTGTAAGTCTTTAGATCTCGGATCAACTTGTTTTTATTTTGCTCTCTTCTATTAATATCATTTTTTTCCATTAATACAGGCTCACAATTTATTTTTATATATATCCCAAACGTAGTAAATAAAATAATATTATCTGATATGTGATGAGCGTAATGACGTCACACGAAAGTCGGTGTTTTAGCGAGTTTCTTATTAAATATGTTTTGTGTTTTAGATTTCAGGCAAGTGGAAGTGTCACTATACACATTGTATGTAAATATTCCATTATAAACACAAATGTTGTGGAGCCCAGCAGGCGATATGCCTGGGATGTTGTTGGGTGCATTCTTATGTTTTGTAATAAGAATGTGAAATCTTACGGGGTTTTTTTAAAAAAAAAACATTCATAATAAATTATTATTATTATCAAAGGTGGTTTTAGTATAATTTCTGAAAGATTCATTCCAAAAATGATTTTGCCATATCTGTCCTATTCTCCCGATTTCCCCCAATTGAATTTTTCTTATTCCTAGGCTAAAAAACATGTGAGGTCAGATATCTGACTGCATAAATTGCATCATTTCAGAGAAGGAACAATGGGTTTTAGGCGCAATCTACCGAGTCTTACAATAAACAGGAAAGGTCAAGAAATGTTGAGAAAAATGTATATCTCTGAATGGTGATTTCGTAAGAAATAAATATGCGGTACATCCTCTTACATATATACACGAGTTGTTGCTTTACTAATTATTTCTTCAGTTTCAGATACAGTAGAGTACCGAAAACTCGGCCTAATGTAAACCGAAGGGTGGTCGAATGAAAATGCCGGGTTATGGAGAATGAGATTAGAAAAGAAAAAGTACGAGTGTTTCTGAGAAAATATTGTACTGCAGTTGTGTGTATTGTTTGATTGTGAATACAACAGATAATTAACTGTCCAAGTACCTTTAGCCTTTTGTCTATCGACGGTACTTTTAAGTACCACTCAATTTAAAATTACGTAGAATAACCATTTTTACGAATTTTCTGACAATACTTAACAGGAATATTCTTTGAAATCCACTCTTCCAAGATATATGGAAGCACAGGTTCTATGAGGAGTATTTTAGCGAGGAATGCGAATAGTTTTATAGCAGAAAGTGCGTTTCCAGCTGACGGCGTTTTCAGCGGATTGCGAAGATTATCATTTTAATCCCAAAAAATAGTTAATTTCAAAATTTAAGAGTCTTATTTTTTTTGTATGTTAATGAAGACCTTAGAAAACGATTTGATAATTTATTTTAAGTGAACAGTGTATATAATTAATTTTACAGTTGGATATTTTTAATTAATTAATTACCTATAACAGATTAAATTTCTTAAAGTTGAGTATTTTGTTTATGTATACGCCTTAACTTTCAATGTCAGGGATCCCAAAAAAAATATTGCATGAAAAAAACTGTAGTAAATCATAATGCGGTAGATAAAGGGTTCAAAGGAAAAGTACGTACTTTATGAAGGCATAAAGCATTTACAACATAAAAATGAAAATAAATGAATACATTAATGTGTCAGACACACCTCAGAAGAATACTTTATAAAGACATAAAGCTGTCTTTAATGAAAATTAAGTAGCCAATTTTGCAAAAACTGGCTATTTTTTAGATAAATGCGTTGTCTTCCGTACTGCGCTCGCGTTTTGCAGCTTCATCACGAAGACGACTAACGAACATTAAGTCGATTGCCAACGCACCTTGTTATTCAAAGTACTAAAGTGTTGTTCCGATATCTTTCAGTCTCTCAATATGTGATATTTTTGGAGTTTGTGCGGTGTCCTCAACGTTAAGGTCTTCATCATTTTCCAGCATTTTTTCATTAACTGTGACAGCAATACAGAATCGCCTTAAATTATTATAAGAAATAGAATTATCATCAAATGAAGTGAAAAGAAAGATTCCCATAAATAACATTTTTTTAATTGCTGGCTTTTCACACGAAATCAATAGTAAAACTGACGACTCATTATTCATAAACCTATACTAAAACACTTAAAATCAATTAAAGTTTCTTTAGTACTGTCATTACGAAAAAAAAACCGGCATTTATTTTCATAGAATTATTCTTATAGCACAGTAATAAATCAAATTACTTGCATATGAAAACAAGTATTAACTGTGCTATAACATTGTAAATTAATATGCCTAAACAAAACATAAAACTCTCCATTTTAGTTTGCAAGCCTTTTTGACAGGTGTTCATCGAAAGAAAAAGAACGTGAGCCTTTATTAGCAATTTAAATTATCCTTTTCTTGCCAACATTTACTCATCTAAAAATACATGCTAAAGGCGTTTCTGTCGATACTCATAAGCATAAAAATGAGATTCCGATGACACAAACGGTCTTAAGCGTTAGATCTTAGTTTTATTTTGTCAGAGATTAGATTGATAAGTAAACATTCCTCGTTTTACTAGGCAAAAAAAGAAATGCAAGGGCAAAAAGAAAAAAAAACACTTTTTATTTATTTATTTTTCGTAAGTCCTTAGTATGAGTTTGAAAGTTTGTTTTGTAGATAGATACAGAGAGAGTGAAAGAGAAACATTAGTTTTACATTTCCATTAGTTAAGGCACAAATTTTTATGTGCATGTGTGCACAAATAAACCACTAGAATTACATTAATTGCATATATTAGATTTTTTTTCTTTTTCAAGATGATTATGTGTAGTATACATAAGGCAAGTTTTCCAACATGAATTTATCATTTAATGAGAATGTGTTTTCTCCCGCAATCACGCGTTTGGACTATTAAACTTTGAAGTGGCGTAAATTTTAAAAAATGTATCAAGGTAATGAATTTTTATATCTATATATATATATAGGATTTGAAGCGTTTAAAGTTAGAAAAAAATTAAACTTTTAACTGGTATTCGGTTTACATAGCAATAAGCCTGTTTATAATGTCAAACAAAAAGAAAAATTTAAAGTTTTTACAATTTAACAGTTTTTAGCATTTTAACTATATTGATAAGTTCTTTTTTCTTTATTTGAATACGAGTCACAAATACACAATTTTTGCTATTGATGATTATCCTCTTTTAATAATTCAAATTTAATAATAAAATAACTAAAATATTTCACAAAAGTAAAATCATCTCATCAAATTTGTAAGGGTAAATAAATCAGCAGAACAACCGTTAACTATTATAAACTTTTCTTTTACAGTTCTCAAAAAGTATTCCTAACACTATTTTTCTATTAATCTACAATCTACATCTATCAATTTTGACTCAATATAGTGTGTCTCCTATTTGATCCAAGTTCAACAATTATTTTTAAAGTACAAAGTACTACATCAAATAAGTCATAAGTACTTCATCAGAATAAATAACTGAATGGAATATTATTTTGTGCTAACCACACACACAATTCTTTTATTCTTCCCATACGAATGTAACCACATTTTTATATGTTTCTCTTTTTCCCCCTCCAATTTCTTTTTCTTTGGAAGTTTATTTTTCATCTTGTATTCCCCCAACTTTTTTGGCTTCATCGCTTGTTTTATTTAATTATTTATTTTTTGATTTTTAAACATTTTTCGTGTTCAATAACTATGCGTTTAGTCAATGACAATTCGAATGACTACCAAGGGTAATTTATCTAAGTAAAATTTGCATTATTTTGCAATTCTTTTTGAACAAGAAAGAAAAACACTCACAAAATTACAGCTTACAATGGTTTAGACGATTATTTTCATTCTAATTCATAAAGTTTGTTTTAAATTATTACTATAATTTGTTTTAACCTTTATGTGTGATTTTCATGTGATTTAAACTATAATTTAGTTAGTAAGATTCTACTCTCATAAAAATAATATATAAGTTATTCGAAAAAAATTTACAGAGTTATAAATATTGCAGTAGGATCAGTAAAAAAATTGAGGAGAAAAATTACAGTATTTTCATCAATATTATTTCTTATTCATTATATTTATCGTAATATATTCTTCTTTATTTCATTTTTATTATAATTTCTTAATTCTTTCTTTCCTTAGTTGAAATATATCATTAATAATATTTTATCAAGATTGTTACAAGAATCAAATCCACTTTGAAAACCATCAAAATCAGGAAATGGCTTAACCCTTCAATGATTAGTGTATCAAATCTGATACATAAATTATTTTCATTCTTAGTATTCAGTTTCCATTTGTTTTCTGCAACGTGTTATTACAGCATTTACTGAGTTTGATGCATAACTTCACATCAATAAAGACATTTTTATGTATTTGTCGTAGGGAATAATATATATAATCTTTTAAAATTATTAGTCAGAAGCATATCTAAATGGTTTCCCACATGCATTACTATAACATTCATTAAAAGAAAAATTATAGCTTTAGTTCTTCTAAGAGCATTTCTTGAGTGCCGAGGACAACCATAGATTGTCTGATAATGGGAAGAATGAAACTCAATTGTCAGTAAAGATTTCTGCGAAATACAATTGTTTGCTTATATTTTGCTTTGCTTGCAATTTTATTTTGAAATCAGAATAAGATTTCAAAGGTTTTATATGAGGGTCATTCAGAACGTAGACAACGATTGCGCATCACGCTCGGTACCCACCCCCATAGACGCATGCGTGATGGTTATATATATATAGCTCCTTCCTTTTCGCTTCAATGTGTTCCAAGTTTTGTTGCTGGACCTTTCGAAATGGTAATGTTTATTAAAAAACTCGCCAAATGAGAAATGCGTAGTCATTTTCTTTTAATACATAAAATATTTGGCCAAATGAAGCTCTTCAAAGACGCACCATCTAAACCAAGAGACGTGGAATTTTGTCTTCAAAGAAAGTTTGATTCATGAAAATGCGTGACATCATGCATCAGCACGAACACAGATAGAACTTCAACAGCTTAAGTGGGAAGCTCTTGGATATCCCTGTTATTGCTCTGACCTGGCACCATGTAATTTTCACTTATTCTCAAAACTAAGGGAATGTTTTGGGGAGGGGTAGCAGTTCGCAAATGGAAAAGACCACAAACGAGAAGTAACATCCTATCTCAAATCTTTGGCGGCTGAAAAGTGTAACACCGGAATTGAAAAAAAATGGTCGCACATTATTGTAAGTGCTTCGAAAGCCACTACAACTACATTGAAAAATAAAGTACAGTGACTTAGTAAATAAAAGTTTTGCGTTAATGTGTTTCTGTTTAATTATGGAAAGTATTCTTGACTTTCTGAACGACTCTCATTGCATGATTATTTTACGAGCGGAAAGTCAAAATGAGTATTGTTGTAAATAATAGAAAAAGCAAGGGCCACAATAGAGAGAGAGAGAGAGAGCGTGATTGGTAAAATAACTGTCTGGCATTTTTTGACAGGGTACATATTTGAGTCTTTTTTCCATCAAAGACCAGTGTATGAAGAAATAAGGATACGTAAACTGAGTCTATGCATCAAGACTTATACGTATCATGGCTAGGAAGAGAAGAGAATTAAATAATTGTCCAAATAATTAATCAAGAGTTCGCACCCAGTAGTTTAAGGTCAAATTCTTGCATAATCATCAAAAAATGGAACACCTTAAAAAATTACTCTCGGCTCATTCTCACGTCTTACACAGCTGAATAAAACAGACATCACTATAATTAGCTCAAAGAGAACTAAACGATAAATGTAATTTGTTAACTCATAACGTAATAAAAATAGTGGAATTTATTTCTAAAACTAATTTACTAATTTCTAATTCTGATTTTTTACAGAATTTGCAATAAAATGGTCTCAGTTAATCTATGTTCCCAGCTTCACAGTAATTTGATCCTTAGCTCCGAAGATATGTGAGAAAAATCAGATCACGTACCAGATTATTTCGTTTAAAGGATTCACATTTCCCCCCGTTATTTCGTACTCTCAGTATATAAAAGAGTCAACAGTTACACAATATACACTCTTTCGAAGATTTCCGGCTCTATTGGATACAATTCAATAAATTTTAGTATTTTGGAGATTTCAAGAAATGAGATATTTAAATGTCTAACCAACTGTGAACCTATGTGGCAAGTTACCTTTTCCGAACTACGTTTAAAAGTCCATATTTATAATATTTATATTGTTTCTTAAATATATGTCCTTGTATTTTTATTGAAAGAAATATAATCAATCAACCAGTATAAAAATGTTTGAAAAATGTCAATTTTGCATTGTGAAATTTTCGAAACAATTAATACAGTAGGAAACCCATTCTTAGACTCTCATTCTTCAGAATCTTTAAAGCAGAATTTTATGAAATGGAAATTTTAAAATGAGAAATTAGATAAACGTAAAACAGCATCCACATAATCAGAAAATTATTTTAGAAAGGTTCATTAATCATCTTAATTACATTAATAGATTAATTAACTGCTAACATATCATTTAGTTCTCTCCTCAAGTAATTAAGAGTGATACTAAAAAAAATTTTGATCAATTGCGATCAGGAAGGTAAATATTATTAAAAGCAAAAATATTTTATTTATTGACTGCATATTGATTCAGTTCCAGACAATTAAAGTTTAATTTCTAATTCATTGCAGAATCTGGTGAGCTTTAGTTTGAAAAGTAAGAAACAATCGTTATAAGATTGTGTGTGAACGCTGTATTTCCCTTAAGAAAAACCATTTCGAAACCCCATCCCAACATACTGCTAACTGAGAAAATAAAAATTTCTATGTTTATTTACTATACTTTTATCGGTTTTCGCATTGTGTTCATGAGATTTCTTTAAAAAAGAAATAGTTTCAAAAATTAACTTGCCTTTCAAAAAAATTTTTTTTTAATTAATCACTGCTTATTTTCATAATTATTACTAAGATAGCATAGCTTAAAATTGAAAAAAAAAAGATTCACTTAAAGGCAATGAATGATATTGTAATTTATTTATTATTCTATTACTTTTTAAGTGATAAAATAGGATTACAGTTAACAATGTTTTGATAATACCAAGTATAAAAAGAGATCAACAAAAGCTTTAAAATGAATTAAAAAATAGAATTTTGAATATACAGTCTTTCAAATATATATAATTAGTAAAAATCTTATATTAATTATCATTACACTGAAATTATTTTTTTATTATCGCTGTATTCTCAAAGAATGACAAGTGGCCACAGTAGCTGAGTGGTCATGGTCGGGGCCGGCGTTGCCGAGACGCGGGCTCGAGTTGTAGTGCCACTGAAGACTCGCCATTTGCATGATCTGATGCGCGGTAAATCTGTTGAGACTGAAAGTCCTCCCGTTGGCTTGGTGTGGAAGTTAAGAGAGAGGTGCAGCTCAGGTGTCGGCCTCGGCACTTGACCGTGGTTCAAATATACAACATTCATCACCAATAGCTCCCATGTTTCTTCACTGTTCGATATTAATTAAAATAAAATCAAAATCAAAGAATTGCAATTGTAGCGTGAGGCACTTGAAATGGATGAAAGTTGCTCATATGTTAAGAAAGAGCTCAATATTCTGTTAATATTCATCTGCAATGAAACATATTAATAACACTTATTTTTACTTGAAGTCCATCTCTCTCTCTCTCATCCTTACCACTATTCTTCCTACTTTCCTTGCCTCTGCCAATGTGAATAAGAAAACGACATTGCTAACACTTACGTAGGTTTACTGTGTAGAGATGGTTTCTACTACCTTTATACAATGCTTCTCAAACTCTTTCAATACTTGCGACCCAATAATCAATCATAATTTTCATCTCACGCCCCCTTCCCTACAATGATAATGTATTGAATTCGATAATACGACACTTTGATATACTAAAGCTATAATACGACTTTAACCTATTAAGTGCCGCTGGCGTATATGTACGTCTCACTCAGCCAGTGCATGAATTGCCCTAGACGTATATATACGTCTTTCGAAATGCGAATCCATGCATACGAGCAAAATGGTGGCATTGGGGAGCAAATCGTGCAAATTTAATCGGCAGATAAAGGAATTAATTATTAACATTATAAATTATCAAGATAAGTATTAAAGTTTTCATATAATTTTATGACATTCCCAAAGGATCACAGGTAATTATTAAATTTGTTCTTAACTCAGTAACGTTAAATTAATCATGAAACACACTGTGCAGTGCTGATACATTTATAAGTGTATTATATCAGTGTAAATGTTTTTTAATTATTTTTATGTATTATGTCGAAATGTATTTTGTTTGTTTACTTTCAATAAATTAATAATATTTTTAAATAATCTTTTGTTTTCGATTTTTCAATATGCTCACGCCTCCAAGGGTTTGAGAAACGCTGCCTTAATAGATATAAATTATGATTATGAATAAAAATAATAATGGAAATATAAATATAAATAAAAATGAATAAAAAAATATGAATAAAATATATATATGAATATATAAATATGAATATATAAATATGAATAAAAAAATATGAATAAGATATATATATAAATATATAAATATGAATAAAAATAATAAGGAAATAAATAAGGGAAAATGTTATGACTTATACCTGTATATACGCAACAGGTATTGTAAAATACACTGCTCAAAACAATTAAAGGATATTGTAAGTTTTATATAAAATAAAGATATAAGCGAAATTTTTTTTGCCGAAAATGGAGGAAGAGAATCACAAATTTTTCTGAATTTCAAACTGTGGAGCATGCTAATTTTGAGTTCGACGTCAAAAACGTCGCTTCAGCGGCAGCGAATGAAATTTGACTTTCAACTGAAATGAAGACAAGGATGATCGGCATTCAGTGACTGCTTTGTTTCGATGAGTACGATGTCTCAGCGAAGTCATTTAACCGATTCAGAAGCTTGGAGAGTTGTTGGTAGGTTAGAAGGGGGCCAAACTCAAGCCGAAGTAGCGCAAGCCATTGGAGTGTCACAAAGTGTGATTTCCAGGATCTGGAACCGTTTTTTGGAGACTGGAAGTGCAGGCCAAAGACCAGGACAAGGTCGTAGACGGGCAATAACGCCCAATGAAGATCGTTATTTAGTGTTAACGGCTCGGAGACACCGAAATATGAGCGCTACTCTTCTCCAACAACACCTTAGCTCGGCTACTGGCACCACGGTTTCAACTCAGACTGTCCGAAACCGGCTCCATGGTGTAGGTCTGTATGCTCGCCGACCGATGGTATGTGTTAGACTAGCATCAAGGCATCGTTGCGACCGCAGAGAGAGGGCAACAGAGCATGTGAACTGGAGGAGAAATGAAGGGAGCAATGTTCATTTTTCTGACGAGTCCCGTTTTTCTGTTCATCCGGATAGTAGGCGTATTTTCATCTGGAGGGACCGTGGCAGTAGGAATAATCCTGCGTTCGTGCACGAAAGTGTCAGATTTGACGGTGGAGGAGTGTTGGTGCGTGGTGGCATCTCCATTGACGGGCGTATAGACCTCTACATCATTCGAGATGGACCTCTGACTGCTCGCCGATATAGGGATGATCCTCAGACCCATTGTAGTCCCTTTCGCTGCAGCAATCGGAGATGACTTCATTTTAATGGACGATAACAGCAGGCCACATCGTGCTAACCTCGTGGAGGATTCCCTTTTCGAGGAAGGAATCGTACGAATAGAATGGCCAGCGTGTTCTCCAGACATGAATCCAATAGAGTACGTTTGGGACGCTCTAGGAAAACAAGTTGCTGGCCGCCAACCCTCCCCCACAAACTCTCCAAGAACTGGAAAGAGCTCTTCTGGAAGAGTGGGACAGAATACCCCAACTCGTGATTAATAGCCTCATTGACTCCATGCCTCAAAGTTGTCAACGTTGCTGGTCGTCCGTGGAAACCATACCCCCTACTGAAAATGATTTCCTTTGAAGAAAACACCTTTTTTTATTCTTTTTTTCTCATATTCACAAATTGTGTTTTTTCCCTTTTGTACGCAAATGCGCAATAAATGCATTTTTTTCTGCCAAACATGTGTAATTTATTCTCATATAACCTACTACGTCTGTCGACCATGTATCAATCAGCTAAAAAGTTTCCCAGCCACAAGATCCACCTAAAACCGCAATATCCTTTAATTATTTTGAGCAGTATATTTGAAAGAGATGGACCTATGGCTTATTAAAAAGACACTTTCATTCAAAAATACCCCAAAATAAAAATTTTCTATGATTGATGGCATAAAAATGGAAGGAGTATAATTCCAATAAAATAGATCGCATAATGATACTGAACAATTCTATTAAAAATATACATGAAAAAGAAATTTTTCCTTAATTGAAATGAAAATACGTTCAATTGTGGTCTTCATAATGCTCTGATCCAAAAGATATACATTTACGAGGTATTCCAAAGTTTCCAAAATCTCTCTCTCTCTCTCTCTCTCTCTCTCTCTCTCTCTATATATATATATATATATAATCATATATATATATATATATATATATATATAATCATATATATATATATATATATATATATATATAATCATATATATATATATATATATATATATATATATATATATATATAAATGCATATGAATATATATATTCATATGCATACATATATTATATATTTGTGTATGTATGTATACATACGTATATTTTTCAGACATATAATGTGCACACAAATACACACACACAAATTCTATTTTAAAACTGAAATCTGATTGCCTGTAACTATGCAAATTCCGTGCACTTATAAGAAATATCCATGCACGTTGGCTCTTTTCCGACAGATTCTATAAAAAATCTAATTAAATTTGAAGTTGCAGTGACAATGTAATATATATATATATATATATATATATATATATATCCATCAACTTTAAAATAGGGATAATGATATAGTTTTGAGGCCAAAGCCATTGCCAGATGTATGAGGTGCATGGCAGCAATAAGTGACAGAAAAAATATAATTTGGAGAGACATTCAGAAACAGGGGAGGAGGGAAGTACAATGCCCATAATAAACCACGTGCTGGCCTAATCCCGTACTTACAGACGATTTGGTGTCTGCAGTTGATGAAATAATTCATGAAAACGATACTTCCCGATTACCTGTTTCACAATGGTCATTACAATTGGTCAAAATCACACATTATAGGTGAGAATTTGCGTAGAGTAGGCATAGAAAAATCTGTAGAACATTACGGTAAGTGCTTAAATAAACAACATAGCTATGTAGAACTGTTGACCAAAGTGGATAAACCATTGATGCTACACTGTAGAATTTTCGAAGCTTGAGGAAACTGTAGTTTACTTGACGAACGATTCCATCTTCCTAAGACTTTAGCACGTCCCTGATAGAACGTCCCACGACGGAGGATGCAGCATCTATATTGAGAGTCAATGAGAAATGAAGGAGGAAATATACAGCTTCTGTTGACTCAAGGATCGGAGCACCAAATGGTAGAAGCCTTTCTTGGTTCCAATGCCTGCTGATTTTGGTTGGACATAATAGGATAGCCTTCACGTCTAGGGTGACCCTGTCAGGAGTGAACTGTCAACGTACTTCGACCATTACGCCCAGAAACACCATTCTGCCACGATGAAACAATTAGTAGGACTTGAGAAGGTAATGGCCATTGACATAGGACTTGAGGCTATTCTATCTAAGAAAAATTACAGGGATCTTTGGATTCTCTCCAATAGCCATAGTTCACTTCAACACCTTTACAAGTAGTTTATTGTTGGCGACAAAACCATTGCCTCCCTCTTACACAAACTGAATAATATATCGCTTCACCATGATATCCAATTTCAATGGATTCCATCTCACGTCGAACTTTACGGCAATAAAATGGTGGACAAACTAGCAAAGGAGGACTGTAATCTTCCAACTCCCTTCACATTCGCCCTTATCTATCTGGAACTATGCTCGTTAAAAAATCTTAACATTTGGTGGAGTAAAGGGTGCCTTCCGCTCATCAATGGTATGCGGGTAATATACCTGGTCTAGCCCTAGCCCTCAAGTGTGACAGAGGCTCCCAGACTACACTCTCTCGTCTTGCTAGTTTACACATCAAGTGCCTCTCATTCTCAGCGAACAAAAAGATCTTCATTTGCGCAAGGTGTCAAGATCTCCAGGCTTCCCCCGAACACATAATTTGTTGCATGGATCTCACAAGCAAAGATATTTACACTGTTCCCCATCTTGGGCTAGACCTTTTGAGACCCTGGAGGATTAGCAACAACACAACAACAGAAATGTTGACCATATCTTTCATGTATTTTTTTATTGATAAACTCATATATATATATATATATATATATATATATATATATATATATATATATATTTGGCCGAGTATGGTATTTTGTCGAGTGTTAGTAGGTTTTCATCAAACACATCTTCAGTGGACTTTCATCTTCTTTATTTTGAAGCAGACGTCAAAAGTTTAGGACAAAATTGCTGTACATTTTCACGTTGACGAGACACACAAACTTGCGACGATTATAAAACAAAGTGGACAGGAGACAAACGACTGCAACATCTTAGAGGACACAACACAAAGACACAAAGAGCAGCTATTTACATTCTTACATGCTGACGACAAAGAGGAAGAGAGCGGGATTACACAAGAAGTTTGGTTTTATACCAACAGTGCAAGCGCGGGATGATTACGTAATCGTAGTTCTGATTGGATAGAATGGGCGGGACAGGGATTTCTGATGTAATAATATTAATCGATTACGATTATGATCAGGGTGTTAGTTTGGAACCAAACAATTAAAAGATTATTTCAATATTATTAAAAGAGTTAATTAAAAGGATGCTAGAGAGAATTATTACATATATATATATATATATATATATATATATATATATATATATATATATATATATATATATATATAAATTACTTCTTTACTCAAGGTCTCAATTTAAATGTAACCAATTTGTGTCTATTTAAATAAAAATAAATAAATAATAAATGCGGAAGTTCAACGATAAAGCTACTGGAATTCATCAGTAATAGATCAGCAAGCTCACTGAGTACGCAGGAGCTACGAATAAAGTAATTTAAGATTCATCTCCGCGTGGAAGCTTTATAAGATAGCGTGCTCTTAAAATTCAATGAATTTTTACTGTCCGATTCATAGAAGACACGAATATCAAATTAAAGAGAATTTGTTAAACGAGCCGATTTAATTATATGCATACGAGATGCGCACGCACCGACTTCTGGTTGCTTCCTGTAGCACAGTAACGATAGAATCACGCTACTATCAATATAAAAAGAGTCAATTTTTTTTCGTTTTTATTATCATTTATACGCCTCAGAGAATATTTCTCCCTCTTTTTTTCTTTCTTTTAACTCAGTGCGTTCTATAAGCACGTGAACTTATTGCAACTCTCTGTCAATCACGCATGGACACTTATTTCTATTGCAACGGGTTATAGTGTATGTGTTACATAATAATTTATTTCTGTTCGTAACAGAGAAATGTTTCAACCCTGTTGCATGTAAGATTCCATTAGTATGTGTAAAATTACGATTTCTCTCTCTCTCTCTCTCTCTTTCTCTACCTCCCTTTAAAGTTTAATCGATGGGTGAAGAGAGCTATTACGTTTCCTTTTTATTGTCACTGGGCAATCATGGGATGGGAAACCATACGTAATGAATAAATTAGTTCTACTTCAGAGGATCGAAATAATCGTTTGATGTTAATATCGAAATAATCATTTGATGTTAAAATCGAAATAAAAAAGGTTTTCTTTGTTTGGTTTATTTGTTTAGAACGGAAACGAACGCGAAATAGAAAGAAATATGCTACTTTTTCATTCAATCGGTAAAAATGTTTCCAGTAGTATCAGTAAATTGTTTTGTTAAGCAATCGTAAAACAAAACAAAAGGTAGAATCTTTTTTTTCAATTCCTACTATTAGTTATATATTTATTTATATATATCTTGTTCAAATTTTCATTCGTTAATAAAATACTTTCTATTCACCCACTCAAGTTCAAATATATTTTTTTAAACTTGTAGTGGGTGACACTTGATGTTAATTTAGTTTTTTTAAAATATTAAATCATTAATTCTATTTAATTAATGAATAAATTGTAACAAAAATAATACTCCAACACCATATATAAAAAGGAAAACCACTCATTGTGTCCCTGTAGCACAATGAACTTCTAATGCAAAGTTTGCGGGTTCGCATCCCACTTGGGATGGCCGAACTTCTGAGAATGCGATTTCCTTTTTTCTATTCTATTTTATAAGAATAATTAAATTCAATTAATAAATAAACAGGAACAAATAAAAATAATAATTCAACACCATACATAGAAAGTAAAATGGAAAACTGCAGAGAATAACGCTTTTTATTTTGCTACTTAATATTGTAATTGTGTCGTATGTATATACATATTTATATTAATTGTAATTATTTAAGGAAAAATAACTAGAATAAAATCTTTCTTTGCTGACCTAAGTTGGAATTGACTTTAAAAAAATTTTTATATTACTTGTTTCCATTCAGAAAGTAATAATTTGCTTGAGCTTTACTAAATACATGTGTAAAAAGGTTACAAAAACTGCATGGGCTTTGATACTCAATATTGTAATACAATATCCAATAATGAGAAGGATCAAATAATGTTTTTAAGTGATTATCTTGGTAGAATTTCAATTAATTCTAAGTTAATTAATTCTAAGTAATAAAAAGTTTTTATGGGACTTAAGTTTGTGAATTTTGGCTGAGTTACAAATTTTACAAAAGAAAGAATGGAAACAACTTTATAATAAATAATACTACAATAAACAATAATGTTTCTAGTAATAACACAGTACAATGTTTTCTAAAACATAATAAAAATAGTAAAAATGCAGCAATAAAAAATAATAATAATAAAAATAATAAAGTTTAATTAAGTGTGCTTGAATAAAGATAGAGTGTTATGTATTTCACATGATGCAATTAAAAGAAGTGAAATAAGTAACATAAAAAAATTAAGTAAATTCCTACTTAAGTCAACAAAGGAAAATTTTATTTTAGTTACTTTTTACTAAATAGTTGCAATTAATATAAATATGCATATACGTCTAGCATAATCACAATATTAAGTGACAAAACAGAAAGTGAATTTCCATTTTCTTTTCAATGTATGGTGTTGGACTATTTTCGTTTGTTTGTTATTATTTAATCATTAATTGAATTTATTTATTCTAATAAAATAGTATAGTAAAAAAGAAACCACATTCTCAGAAGTTATGCTTTCCCAACTGGGATTCGAACCCTCGACCTTTGGAATAGAAGCCCAACACGCTATCCATTGCGCTATAGGGACACAACGAACGATTTTCCTTTCTATATATGCTGTTAGACCATTATTTTTGTTTGTTATTAATTATTCATTTTTTAATTTAAGTAATGAATTAATATCTGAAAAAACTGTATTAAAATCAAGGGCCATCCACTACAAGTTCAAAAAAATGTATTTGAACTTGAATGGATGAGCAGAAAGTATTTTAATAACAATTGAAAATTTGAACTATATATATATATATATATATATATATTAATAAATAAATATAGGGGGAGGGTGAACTATAATAGTAGGAATTGAAAAATAACCGCCTATAAAAAATTTATATTTTGTATTAGATTTAGAAATTGTATTAGAGTAAAATATTGGAATAATAAAGGATTATCATAAGCTAATTGTAATTACTATTTTCTTTGTCTGTAGATTTTTATTCATTATCAAATATATCGCGAGGGAATTATATAAGTGTTTATCAAAACAATAAATATTTTCTCTAAGGCTCTTAATCACTAAAAAAATAATAACATGAATTAATAATAATAAAAAAAAGAGTCTGTAAAATTTGTAACCACCTGCGAACAAAATTTGTGGACTGTTTTGCACTTTTATCTCTAATCGTATCTTTTTGTAATAATCGTGTAACTTAATACCTAGTCAATTGAAAATCCCTTTCCAAGATAATGTGATTTGTTACTCGTTAGGTTGAATGAGGATATCAAAGAGTAATTTAAGCTTTAAGGCATTTGACAATTCCTTTGTTGAAACTGTGTAATTATTTTCCATTTTATTTAGAAATAATAACACATGAGTTATTTTCATATGATTTAAATCTATATGTGTGCGATATGTAACTCATAAAGAAATGCGAAACATGAAAAATATCACAAATGAAACCATCTTATTTCTTCAAATATTCGTTGTATGCTTTCATTTAAAAAATATTTTAAATTAGTATTCTAATTCACTTCCTCTAAAAGAACTCAATGAATAATGAGTAAATTGTTTCAGTATTTATTTTATAGTAAAAGACAATACCTTATTCAAATTAAGACAACTTGATGATTAGAAAAATGCTTATAAAAGTATTAGATTAATTTTTTTATACAATAAATGTTGAATTTTTTTTCACATTTTTGCAAAAAATTCTGAAACAAGCTTATTTTTTATGACTAAATATTTTTTGCTAAAACTTTGATTTTTCCATTTTTGCCTATTATGAAAATAATATTCACGTCATAAATTCATTAATTTAACATCTCTTTAACAATAGTACTTATATATATTATATGCGAAATACAGGCAGATCAAAAATTAATACTTTAAATACTAAATATATTCTACAAATAACTTTTGTGACTGAATCGTTTTCAAAGTAAAACACGCTGGAAATAAAAATATTTTTGAAACTACTTTTTCTACAACTTATTAAATTTTCAATACAAGTATTACTATATTTTATTTTCCAAAGAAAAACCTGGCACAGTTGGAATAAGAAAATATATCAAACTTCATACATTCCAAGTACATTTATTTTCACTCCTTTAGCAAAGAACGGAAATTCATAATGGAAAGAAAAGGAAAAAATAAATAAATAAACTGAAAAATTTCTCGCTTAACATATTTTGCCCCAAGCTGATGAAGAGATTTCCCTCAAAAATGTCCGCCCTTTCACGAATTTGTTACACGAAAGTACATCAGAACACTGCGTGCCAGAAGCCATTTTTCAAAACGTCACTCACCGCGAATTCTTTTTTTTTTATTCCTCCTCCATCAGTTTCGAAATTGCTTGAACGACAGTTTAATGATCTTATAGAAGAAAAAATAGCTACATATTTGGCTGTGGATACACACACATACTAGAATGATTAACACAGAATATTTGTCATCGTAAACACACACACACACACAACAGATTAAGATTCACGAATATTTGGCTTTTGTTTCTTTTAGGATTTTTACGTCGAATGGTATGTTTTCATTTTACTGTGTACTAAATATTCATGAAAAGAGATGGTAGCTAGTTGCAAATGGAACTATTATCGGTTTTTGAATTAATGTTACGCAGTTTTCTAGAACAATTGTATTATTTGAGCTAGAAACAAAGAAAATGACGCAAGATTTATGTTTGAACAAAGTGATATTGATTTCAAAGAAATGAAGCTGTCAAAGAAATGAATATCTTAATGGTGCTTTTATTGATTTAAAAAATAAATGAATATATGCTTTGCAGCCTTGGACTATTTTTGGTTTTGCTGGATATTCTATGTGGAACACTCTATTCTGTATGCATACAAATAATAGTATATTGTTTTGGTAAAACATTTGTGTTCTTGTAAGTCATAAGAAAAGTAAATAAAACAGAATAAGTTTCCCGTGATTACTTTAATTTCTTTAAACTATAATGAACCCTTATAGCAAATACAATGATTTAAAAAAATCAGCTAAACAAGTAATCTAAAAAAATATGCGTAGTTACCCAAATGTAGAAACTGTAGTTACAACATTTTATGTCGAACAGGTACTCATTAAAAAGTCGTTTCAGATGAATAAGAATGCTACCTTGGAATCACGCGTTATATTTTCTTTTGTTATTCATACAATATTTGTTAACTCAACAGTGCTCATTTAAGCAATATAACAATGTAGTATGAAAACATGATAATATTAACTGCGAAAGCCACAAAAAAATTTTGTTATAAAGGCTTCCATCCAAAAATAAAGTAAATCCGTTTGATAAATGAATAACACGAAATACGTACATTCAAAAATAATTTGCCATAATAAGTAACGGCATGAAATATTAATTTTGCTCAAAACTCTTTGTTGATGTTTGTGGCAACATGACAGTGAAAAAATAGAAAAGAAAGAATATACTGTCGGACCCGATTGAACGAAATCATCGGGACCTAACATTTTATTGGTTTATTCGGGGTTATCCGTTATATCGGGACCCAAATAAAATACAATTTTTTGTCACTTATCTTTCGGAAATTCTGTAAGCAACTACACAAAAAATATCTGTTGTTTGAAATCACACGCTTTTTATTCAACAGCTGAAGATACTATTACAGGATTATTACGCACCAGTTAAAATGCTGATTAACAGATGTGTTTGAAATTTTTTTTTCATTGTATTTGACTCTCGAAAGAGAGTTGTTGTTTTGTCTTTTTTTTTTACTCTATATGCAAAGAAGAAAATGCTGCATCATTTTCATCGTGCAGCATAAAAGAGAGGTACGTTTTTAAAGTTTTCAAACAATGTAAAACAGAATAAAATATAACAGTTTTGATAGGAATTTCATTATATATACATAGACTAATTCTCTCCAAACAAGAGATAAACATTCATCACTCACATACGTAAAAAACACATAGACAGCAGGAAGATCATACAATGTAGGACACATGAGCAGCCGAGATTAAAAATTATAAAATGGATGCTGCAGTATTATAAACATTGCTGACTTAGGACAGCTAATATATAAAATAGTTTATATAAAAGTGGGGTTGAATATGTTTTTTGGCCAGCCAACCTTCCCCTTTTATGTAAATAATACTGAGCAAAAACCTATTGAAAGTAATGGATAGGAATATCTAAATCCATTACATGATAGAGGTAACTTACGTAAAAAATTACTCTTGAAAATGCAGAGCCCGCACTAAATATCTGAGTGCAATAAATAAGTTATTGGCAGATTCTGGACCTAATGCAGATTCAAAGATATATATATATATATATATATATATATATATATATATATATATATATATATATATATATATATATGCATATATATATATATAATATATACATATATAATATATATATATATAATATATACATATATAATATATATATATATAATATATATATATATAATATATATATATATATATATATGCATATATATATATAATATATACATATATAATATATATATATATATATATATATATAATATATATATATATATAATATATATATAATATATATATATAATATATATATATATATCTTTATATATAAAAATCTTAAGTGCATGTGTTTGTCACTAAACTCCTCCTAAACGGCTGGACCGATTTCGATGAAATTTTTTTTGCGGGTTCAAGTAAATTTGAGAATGGTTTAGATTCACAATTCGGTCCAATATCGCAATTAGTTAAAATTATATTAATTAAAAACATTTAAAAAGTACAACTCAACATTCACCTGCATTTTTGTAACAACGCTATTGTTATAAACAAGTAATATAAAAAAAAATTTAAAATCAATTCCTACTTAGATCGACCAAGAAAAATTTATTTTAACTAATTTTTATTAAATAGTTGCAATTAATATAAATATGTATATACATATGACAGAATCACAACATTAAGTGGTAATTATTTTTTATTAATTATCATTAAAGTATCGTACTGTCATCCAAAACAATCGTGTATATAAAATTTCCTTTCAACTGAATGCTTTAACACGTGAGAAAAAAAACATTTTCAAATTTTGACATAAGTCACCAAAAGGGTCACTAAGTCGTCAACGTGGTGTATTTGTAATTTAAATTTCAAGGTGAAGTTGTACTTCTAACACGGATCCCAATGATTCCTTCAGATTCACCTATACCATTTAAACGTTTACAATTTCCAATTCGCTTGGCATTTGCTATGACTATTAATAAGTCACAAGGTCAAACAATGAAGATTTGTGGCTTAAATTCAGAAAATCCTTGCTTTTCTCACGACCAATTATATGTTGCGTGTTCCAGAGTTGGAAAATCATCGAATTTATTTGTTTATATCCCTCAAGGATTAACCAAAAATATCGTACATCTAATGGCATTAGAATAAATTAAGTTTATGTACAATTTAATAAATGTGCCTGTTATAAAATAGTTTGAGTCTCTCAACTTTTTCACCTTTAATTAAAACAAGTTTAAGTTTTTATTCACACAACCTTTACGTTTAACTTCGCTCATAGTATACACATACTCACACGCTATTCTAATGCAAAAATTGATATATATATATATATATATATATATATATATATATATATCAATTTTTGCATTACAGTCGCTATTCATTGGTTTTAACAAATCAACAATTTCTTCAATTTCAGTTGCACAGATAGGTAGTCCGTCATCAAATATGTCATAATCGTTGAAAACTTAAAATATCTTCTGCGTTATGGATTGGAATCAGATAAGAAAGGAATTTCTTCTCCCACTCAAAACTCACACGATAGGTTACACTCATGACTCCTCTTCACCGGTAAGGTTTAATAATGGTCTTGACCCTTTCCCGTTGAAATTTGTTGCTTTCAAGACAAATGTTTTCTGTTATGGACAAAAAAAACGTCATTTAAAAAAATTAAATTTTTTCTAATACAAACTAATAAAAAAAATTCAACATTTTCTAATACAAAGAAATAAAAAAAAATTCAGTTGCTGAAATAATTCGCTAATTCAGGGTTTGTTATTCGTTAAATGGGGGTTTTTTCTTTCGTTTTAATCGGGAAAAGAAAAACATTCATTAAATCGCGAAATTCGCTATAGTGGTTCGTTAAATCTGTGTTCGACTGTATATAATTCTTGAATATTAAAAGAACTAATATTAAGCACTTGTGCTTTGTTTTCAAATACCCGTGCTTTTATTTTGCTGTGAACATTAATTATTATTATAGTACGTTGAAGATGAAACTTTTAGTGATAAATTTGAGGTTGGGTTCGATGAAATCTCCCTTAGTGTAGCAATTATTTACTAATTTAAGTTACACAAAGACAACACATGTCGTTAATAAAAATAATGGGCAAAGAACCTGGACGAATTTTCACAGTTCCTTCCCTCTTACTTGGCCTCTGCTGAAGTAGATGGTCGCTAGAGGGCGCTTCTGATGATTTGGAAAATATTAGGGACAAGAGCGGTTAGATTTATTATTTTTAATTATGTTTTGAAAAATAATAAGCAATTTTTTCTCCTTTCTGGGAAAATGTTTGTTACAATTGTATTGAGATGTTTATAAAGGTAAAATATTTCTTGCTTTCAAAGTTTTAGAACTCCTTTTTATTATATCAAATGTATTGAGTATTCTTTATTCATTTGAATAAATCAGTTGCACATTCACTTCACACTGACGATTAAACTGTTATTACAACTAAAATGTATTTAAAATTTTATCGCATGAGATACAAGAATACCTGCACAAGAGACGACATATTTATTATAACCACATTAATTCCAACAAAATTGTATTTGAAACTTTTATTTTCAAATTTAATAAAAGAAGAGCTTAAGTGAATGTATTAACTTTGGTTCAATATTTTTTCGAATTTTAAAGCAAGCGGGATTTTTACTAACCATAGGCAAATATTTTTAAAAGAAAATTACTATCATTATTCCAATACCGTTTCGATTGAATTAAATTATATTCAAAAATACAATTTAGAGTGTACATTTGAAACCACAAATAACACTACTGAAATTCAAATCCACATACTTAAAAAATACTCCACGACTCCACGTAAGTTAACTCAATGCATATCGGCTTGATTTTTTAAGTCCTTTAAATTCACAAAAAATAAAGATAAACTTATAAAGAAACTTATTTTTTAATTCCAAATTCATCTTATTTTCTGTTTTTGGCTCGTCGTGCCCAAACTACGTAACATAGTGCCGAATACAAAAAGAAGCCAAAATACTTCTTGTGTTTCCCAATGTCTCCGGTCCAATTACTTTCAATTGTTCCAGTCTCCTAATACTGCTCCAAACCACCGAAATAATCACAACCGTAATCGGGCATTCCAAGGAGCAACATTCTCTCAATAGTGATTTAGATTAGTTTTTAGGCGACTTTATTCTATTACTTCTCAGCAAACGAAACGAACTCCTTTTAAATTAAGTCACCAGGCAACGCTCCTTTACCCTGAGGGGATGCAGGGATGGGGGTGAGCTCTCCATTATTCTTAAAGTCTCAACTCCGGCGGCAGCTTCTTGCTTTTTACTTCCCACCCTGTTATGAGCTGTTAATTCGGTCTTTTGTATGCAAATTAATTCCACGCAAGCCGGCTCATTATGCACCAGTGTCTCCCGAGCGTTGTTAAGAGACAATTCATAAGGCCAATTAAATGCCCTTTGCGATGGCTCCTTTTTTTGTGTGTGAGTCGGTGCTTTTGCCCCTCACAAAGGGGTGATTAGCACGGTCGTAAAATGTTCTAATGAATTGCGCCTAATCAATTGTGATTAATGGTGACGGACGAATTAATTAAGACGGGGGGAGGAATTAAGTGGGGAGAGGAGGTAGTGTTCTATTTTTCTTACTCACTCCCCCTCGTTTTTCGAATCTTGGCTCTTTTTTTCTCTTCACGAGGTATTTTAAAAATGAAGGAGGGAAAAAAATAGTGTTTTGTAATTAGAGTTTAAAGATGCGAACGGGAACCATGTGCTAAAAATAATCGGATTCACTCGTGGCAAGTAATGAGGAAAAATACTGCAGTCAAAAAAATGTTGATTATATATTTATTTTAATTTATGCATTATTGATAAGTTTAAAAAGGATATTTAGTATTTATAAAGAGGATAGTATAAAGAATTCGTTTACCAATTTCTCTCTTAAAAATAAAAATATTTTTCCTTTGTTGTCTTGTGTATGTCGTAGTTTTGCATTTTGTTGTACATTCATAGGATTAATTTGTTAAAAATTTTGATTTAAATGTATTCTAATAAAGAGTGAAATCACACAGACCAAAGCATTCTTATTTTCGAAACTATTACATTTGTGCAAAATGTAAGAGAAAAGAAGTTTTAACTTAAATATCCCCAATTAGATACTACAGTTTACTCTCATATTTTCTTATTATTGTGGGCAGTAGCACACACAGAAATTTTTCAAGGGGGAGCGGCGTCGAGGATTGAAAGTCCATCATATTCGTATCATACCCCAATACACTACCAAACACATTCTTTTGATTTTATCGATTGTTGGGAAGAAATAAACAGTAAAAAATAAATAAATTATTGAATAAGTAATGAGTATTAATTAAAGCAATAAGTAATTAGTTAAATTACGTACTATTTACATAAGGAAATCTGATCCATCGGGGGAAAAGATCAAGGGCGATGGGTGCTGCCCCCCCTTGTCAGCGCCACTGATTGAGGATATAATTAACACTATGAATATTCACATTCATTCATTTCCTACTATTAGTTCACAATCTCCCTATATATACCTTGTTCAAATTTTCAATAGTTAATAAAATATATTTTAAAGCGCCCAACTGAGCTGAAATTTTATATGCACGATATTATTTTGTGTGACAATGCGGTAATTTAATTAGAATTAATAAGAACTCATTGATTAAAACTAATTATTCAAAGAATTACAAGTACAGGCACATTGACATAATTTTTGGTGACTTACCGACCCTTTTTCCGACTTGTGTCAAAACTTGAAAAGGTTTTTTCGCTCACATTTTAAAGCCCTCATTTGAGCTGAAATTTTCTATACACAATTATTTTGGGTGTGACAATACGATAATTTAATTATAACTAACTAAAATTAATTGACTGAAACTAATTATTCAAAGAATTACAGATACAGTTACGTTGGCTTCATTTTTAGCGACTGGGGTCAAAACTTTAAAAGATTTTTTTTCTCACGTTTTAAAGCATTCAGTTGAACTGAAATTTTATATACACGATTGTTTTGGATGACAATACGATACTTTATTAATAATTAATAGAAATTAATTACCACTTAATACTGTGATTCTGTCATAAGTATACACCTATTTATATTAATTGTAATTATTTAATAAAAAGTAACTAAAATAAAAATTTTCTTTGTTGACCTAAATAGGAATTGACTTTAAAAAAAATTTTTGCATTACTTGTTCTCCACTTCAATGCAATGCAAAAAATAAATGTAGTATTATTTCAAATAAAAAAAATTTTCAGCCACAGATTTTCCTTTTTGCAGGAAAGTAAATAACGTTACAATAGCATAATACTATCAAACTATTCTAAAGGATTCACTCTCAATTCATCGGAAGTCGGTCTCGATTGATAAAATATCTATTAGGTACTTATTCTTTCTTTCTTTTTTCACTTCAAATCGGGCAGTGTCCTCTATTTTTTATGTTTTTAGAGGCCAAGAGAAACAGGTGAAAGCTTAAATAAAATAAACGTGTCCTGTCCTTTTTCCTCCAGTGTGGATTGGGAGAAGCAGCGTAAATAAGAATTTATATCGGGTCCCGTTTGGGGCGATTTCTGGTGGAAATCTAAGTGGAGCATTCGTTTTACGCCACTGGAGAATCACCTCTGACCGTTGAGGAACTAAAGTTCCCTCGCTGCATTTCAGAGACACAGTCACTGGAACTATAAATAAAATTACGCTTCCCCGTGCTCTACTAAAATGCTTGGCATCCGAGATAGAGTGAGGGTGTCAAGATTTTTTCTTTTGAAGTAATTGCAGTAAAAGGAATCCTACAAGTTGGTTTGAGTATTAAATGTAATGTTTTGTGCTTATATAAAACCTAGCTATTTAGTTAAAAGTATATTGTGTAAAAAAAAAAAAGTTTCCTTGAAATTTAATTAAGTTTATATAAGATATAAAAGTGATGGGGACTAACTGGACGTGTTAATTTATTTCTTTTTACCTAGATTCTGAAATAGAAACCTTAAAAATGCTTAAAATTTTCCTTTTTACTGTAAAGTGTAATGTATTTTACAAAAAGTAAATGAATTTCACAAAATGCTCTTTAAGATCTCTTGCCAAATGCATTTTAAAATTGTATATTTGTTTTAATTTTAAGAAGTCTAAGTTTTATTTTGCTTTAGATATGAAATTTAGGTAAAAGGAAAGCATTTAAAAGTGAAAAGTCGATGAAAAAGTCCGAATTATTTTGAATTTCATGAAATATTTCAAAAATATTTTCTTACTAGGTACAGAAAATTGAGTTAATCAAAATAAAGCTTATGATAAAGATAAGCATAGCATAAGTATTTGTTAAAATAAAACTTATAAGCAAATCAATAATACTTTTTAAGGCCCATTAATAAAAACACTATTTTATCAATTTTCGATTATGTAAAATCAAAATGGTCCTCATTTTATGTTTTTTCAATTTATTTTCAAAATCAAATGACATTACTTAAAAAACAGGACACTTAGACAACAGGAGACACTTCAGCCTGTACTCTTTGTGATTCTAAAGAATCCATGGACAAGGACCATATTAACGAATGGACTGCGTTATTGTTTTTCAACTCTATTGTTCTTAAGTATTGAGAAGCTAGATAGAAACGAATGGCCTATTGGCCAAATATCTGGCATTTGAATTAATAAGTAAAACGGAATACTCTATCTAATACAAAACAGTTTAAATTAACTTTATAATGCTTAAATATTCATAAAATAATGTCTTGAATGCGCGCATTTTGCTTCAAAACACCTAAGAAATTTCTGTGACAAACTTCTGATATTAATATATGATACAACTTTGATTTTAAGCTAAAGAATACATAACTTAACTGTTAAAGTATTAATAATAACAAGAAATTTGTTTACAAGAATTTACATTTCTGTTTTTAATTAAGTATACCATTTACAATTTACTACAAAAGCATAATTTTTTTTCTTTTAAATAGTCAGAATCAATTGTAATTAAACTCCAGCATGAATATTAAAATAAAAAAATCAATTATAATTATTTTTCCCATTAATTTTTAACCTTTATAACAACAAAAAATTTTTAATCATTCTTATAAGTGTATGTCAATAACTTTTTATTTCGTAGAAATAATTATGAATAGATATCCGAGTAACACTATATTTATATGAGGCTACACTATATCACAAGCTTCAGTGCCTTTTAGCGCATAATGAAACACACAGAATTTTTTATTTCATTTTGTAGTTATGGAAATTGTTTGAACGAAGACTAAGAAAACAAAAATATTAATAATACACGACACTCGACTAAAACTTAAATTGAAATTTATAAAATTCAGTTGCAACGCCGTTTTTTCTTAAAAATAAATTTTTTATTAACTATAAAAGCTAATGCATTCATTAATCATTGAGTATTGAAGAGGCCAGCTAACAATATTATCTTGTTTAAAAAATGTAAAGCACTTTTCAAAACCGTAAAATAGATTTTTTCCATTAAATTATTTTCTTGTCCACAAGAAAATATTGATGTAGCAATCATCAGTAGAGATAAATAGCTCAAGCATTTTATTACAATTAAAAACACAACTTTTATTAAATAATCTGATTCACATGATTTTTTAAAAACTTGCAATCAAAAAATAAATTTTTATTGAGATAAAAAAAAATTGTTTTAACAGTGAAATTCCGTTAGCGATTCATTTAATATTTTTTCTTGAATAACCTGAGTTGTCCATCACATTAAATATAGTAAAAAATAAATAAGTTCATGCACTTCAATATCAAAAACTTCAAATCAATATATATTCAGTGTACTTCGTATACGACCCCATTAGGCTCTGTCTGTTCCCCCTTTGCAGAGTAAATAAAGCGTCTCCGTCTCTTTCTAAAAAAATATAGGAAGAAAACGAAAAGAAAAAAAGTAAAAGAAAAACAGGTGTCTCATCTCTACCGTAGGGACTACACTCCATTAGATGCTATGAAACCCCACCAGGACAAACAGGCTTTCAATGATCTTTTTTTTTTACCCCCATGTCCAACTTTTCCGTCTAGTTAGGTCACGTCTTCATCGTTCAGTCTTGTTTCCTTTAATGGATAATGAGTGCTGACATCCATATATAGAGTAAAAATTTGAGTTTTTTTTCCCGCCTCTTCCTCTTTATTAGAACTATATCTCTACGCGGTGTTGACTTATCAAGTATTGATATGATTCTCCACGAGAATGTGATGAGGTCCTTGCAGATGGTGTAGAATAAATGACAGCTTGAACGCTTTATTTTGACAGCGCTTCGAAGATGCAGCAATTCTTTATTATTATTATTATTACTGTTATTGTTATTATTATTATTATCGTCTTTGAATGTGTTGTATCTTGTCAAGTATGGATTAGAGTGCAGATGATGAAAACTATGTTTGATAATAAAAAAAAGAAAATTCATCACACGTGATTGGAATCAAAATTTGCGCCATTTTCGGAAGGGTAATTATAACGGTTAATAAAACAATACAAATTAATTTTTAGCGTTTCTAATTTTCTTTTAAGTCAGAACAAGAGGATTATAGAGTTGTCTTCGTAATGTAATTAGTATCTTTCTGAGACTTAAGACAGAGAAATTTAAAATGTGGTTAATTTCCCAGTGATTATAATCTTTAAAAAAAACAGAAAATATCATGTAACAGTAACAAAAAACTTATGAGTTAGATTTTTTTTCAGTTGCAGAATAGTAAAAACAAAAAAGTGCATTCATTTGAGTGATTTCCAGACTTAAAATAGAGAAATTTAAGATGTAATTAAAATGTTATAACGTTGGTAATCTAGAACAATGATTTTTGAATTATAATGTGTCAATCCTTAGATGACGGTGCGAAAGCCTTCCAAGGGGTACGTAAGCAGCATAAATAAAAAAAATCTGAAAACCTATTTATGTAAATAATTTATAAACATCCTATAGAGCATGTGCAGTTAGATTTGCTTTACCTGTTGATGGATACGAGAACGAAAGGGAAAAATTTGCAAAAAGCGTTGATTTAGAAAATATTTTTAAAAACTATAATAATCGAGTTAGTTATATGTGTTATCGTTAAAGCGGGAAATCCGTTATTTCATAGAATACCTAGGTATTTCATGAAATAACTGCACAAATCAGTTAAAGTACATAAAATTATTGAATTCTACGATTTTACTAGGTATTCTATAGAATAACGATTTCTTGATCGTTAAAGTATGAAATACGTCACTCAAAAGTTTTTTGAACCGGTTCTAGCTGCTTTTAGTCAGTTTTGAACCACTTAAATTATAATTGTATGGTAAAAACAATTGTACTGTAGATCTCAGTTCAGTATATGTGAGTGAGAAATAATTTATATTGAAGAAGTTCCATATACTAACACAACGCTT
This sequence comes from Trichonephila clavipes, assembly GCA_019973935.1. Classification (NCBI taxonomy): domain Eukaryota; kingdom Metazoa; phylum Arthropoda; class Arachnida; order Araneae; family Nephilidae; genus Trichonephila; species Trichonephila clavipes. Next base: position 185,093 of record BMAU01002027.1, on the reverse strand, counting down.
CGATCTGTTGCAACACTGGACAAGTATTTAAAAAGTGCTCGTGTAAAAAAATGTGTAATTGTAAAGAGGGTGCTTGTTTCAAAAATAAAATAATAGGCAATGTAATTCAAAGTGACAAAATTTAAATTAATATTCTTTTAACATTTGTGTGTGTGGGGGGGGTGTCCGGCATATATATATTTAATAATATTTAAATATAACTATTTCTGCAACATATTCTTTTTTTTCCTTTCTGTCTAAGTAATGTTAGTAATATGAGCAATAGTAAATTATATCATCTGCTTTTCTTATTATTTATCATTTAATAATCCGAATAGGTAGGTCCGAATAAAATGTATTTTTCAAGAGATTTTAGCTATTTATGATCAAATAGTTTATAAAACAACTTTGAAGTCATTTATTTTTCACTTTAACGGTCCATCATTAGTTATTCCATAGAATAACTAGGTAAAGTATGAAATTTTTAATCTATTTCAGACTTTAACTGACTTGTCTAGTGTTATTCTATGGAATAACTGAATTATATACTTTTTCGGTGACATATATATATATAAATATGTTTTTTGCAAATATTCATTTGTTGAAAGGTAAGACAAAAGATTTATCCATGTAATGCAATGTTTTTCAAAGTGTGGGGCGCGCCCCCCTGGGGGGCGCGAGCGTATCGATAATTTAAAGATTTTTTTTAAAAAAAATAACCGGAAAGAGAAGTAAAACAAAATGCTTTCTTTCATAATAAAAAAATACACACAACAACACTGACATAATTTATGTTTATTATCTGGCTTTTTTCCGTCATCAAATAGCTATCTTTGATCCCAAAACCAAATTAAAGAAAAAAAACCATTTTGTTTTATTTGCTGTATTTCCTCAATGAGAGATTTTTTTATTACCTTTTAACATAAAATATTACTTGTTAAAAGAAAAAACGAAACCCAGACCCTGAGAAAAATTCTAAGAAGATAAACAATTCACCACTGTAATTATTATTGAAATACTGTACATTAGTTGTAGAAAAAGAAAAGGAAGTCATGGTTCACTTTTCAGCCAGGCTGCATAGTACGTTTGCTAATCATTTGATTGACCTTTAATCTTATGGTATGGTTATTATCAATATTAGTTCCCTCCCATCTTTTATGCGTTTGCTTTTCGCTTTGGGAAATTGTAAATAATTGAGTTTTGCGATATTTGGAAAAGAATTGATTGGTTTAACATTTCTGTAGGATAATTGAAAAGTGTCTGATTTGCGTCCTTTATTATGGTCTTGTACTTTTGAATCATTTTAGTTCAGTTTTATTGGATTTTTCTCAAATCATCAAAGAATTGAATAGTCCTTGAAAGAAGGTAAGTATACTTTCTATAAATTAAAATATTCACTAGAATTCCGATTTGTGTCGTGTACAGTAAAAATAATTCTAAACAAATGATTGGGGTGACTGAGTCCCCCCGCACTACCATTAATGTTAGTATCGAGTACGAGCCTGCTCCCGGGTTAAAACATTTTGAAGTCTTCTCGCTTTAAATGTTAAAAAGTAACGCAATTATTCTGCATCGGAATTTTATATTATTTTTCATAATTTAACATTAATTCTAAATGCTAATTGTGTGAGGTTTAAAATTACAGTTCTTTTAAACAGTTATTTACAATTATAGTATTTATCTAAAAAAAAATCATTTTACATTTTTGTATACAATGTCGTGCACACAGTTTTACTCTCCTTACAGTTCAGCTATTATATCAAGAATAATGTTTTATTTTTTAAAAAATGAACTCGTGCGAAGAGTCGGTGTTTCAGCCAGTATACGTTTGATGTATCAGTACTGAAGAAGGTATTTTATAAATAATTTCTTATTACTGAATTTGGCCGCGGTAGCCGAGTGGTATAGGTATCGGATCGTGGCTTGCCTTGTCACGAGTTCGAGCCCAGTACCACTAAAGACCCGCCGTGTAGGGCAGCGATGCACGTTAAATCTGTTGAGAGTTTTCGTCCAACGTTTTCCCGTTGGTGTGGTGTGGTAGTTAGGAGAGAGGGGTGCCTGCTCAGGTGTCATCCACGTCACTTGACCATGGTTCAAAATTACGTGGTCCGTCGTCAAAAGCCCCCGTGCAGCTGAACAGTGCGACGTTAATATTCAATCAATCAATCTTATTACTAAATTAAGAACAAGTTTAATAATTATTAGGGACTTCCACGGGCTTGTCTTGTAGAGGAAAGTTTTTCAAAGGAAGGTTTATAATATCAGAAATTGACACTTAAAGAGTTATTTTTCTATATTTAGCTGAGATCTATATTTTGTCTTCAAGGCATCCACTGCAGAAAATCCGGTTTGGAAAAGGTAGGATGTTGAAAATGGTAATAGTATACGAAGTGCTTTTGTTTTCAGTACAGATAATTCCTCATCCACCTCTACCCCAAATTCAAAGAGCGATTTATTACAAAATTGCCTTTTAATTTTTCACTGCATGTGAAATCTATGAAGATTTCTTCTTCGGAAGTTGAGAGCCCTTCTGGAGTATCTTGAAATAGATCCCTAATCCACTCGTAACTTGCTACCAAGCTGTCCTCATCCAGAAAATACTTTTTAAAATTCTTTGCCAACATAGCTAAATGATTTTACATGTTTTAAAAACAACTTTCACATGTTGTTCTACAGATTTGTAAGTTTTAACACATATCGAGCTGGGGCTTTTTTTCCATCATTTACTTCAGTAGTGGTAAATCCAAAATTTAAGTATTTTTGAGAAGATCGCCTTGATTTAATTTTCAGAACCATGCTCGTTCGTCTGTGTACTTGTTGATTCTTTATTATGGTCGATTGTTTGCTTACTACTTAAAAATGTATGTATGATATTGTTTTAATCTACTGCCGTAAATATTTAATTACCGTGAATTACAATTAACGTGGAAATTTAAAAAAATGTACATTCAAGCTAGATTCGGTAGCTATAGGAGTATCGAGTCGACCAAAACTGACTGGAATTGTACGAGGAAAAGCATTTTTACATGTTTTGCGCAGACGTCCGATAGGTTGCCCGGACTCACGCAAACGTACCCTATAATGCCAGATGTGATGGATATGATAGAGAGCGACATTGACTAGACTATTTTTCTAATGGCATTTGTACTTTGAGAATTGAATGCTGAAGGAAATAAATCTTTAATTAAATACATCATTTTGCGATCTGTTCCAATTTAAAAATTAGAGAAAGAAAAATAACATAATTCTAAGTAATATATATTTTAAGTAATTTTCTTAAAATATATATTACTTAAAAGTTAGATATACACAAAATTTAATATACTTATCGTATTAATTTGTACCGTTTATAATTAAGATCGTATTGTAACTTTAGCGTCTCTCTCTTAAAGTGCATTTTTATTGCTGTAAATACATTATTGTTGTACAGGGGGGCGAGACAAAAATTATGATTGAAAATTGGGTCGCCAGTATTGAAAGTGTGAGAAACACTGATGTAATGAATAACAAATATCATTTTGTTGTTAAAGAAAGAGAAACAAATAGATAGAAAAATAGAAACAAATAAGAGTGAGAGATAAATAAAGAAAAAGGAAGAGGTGTTTTTTAGTAGATAAAGTTTTATAAAATTGCATGCTATAAATTCAAACTGAGAACCCGTGGTTAAGTCTGGAAAAAGAAGCCATTGACTTCACGAATACTCGTGTGTATATTATACATGTGAGGTGGACGGGGCAAAAATTAATAATTTTAGTAAACTTAAGACTCAAAAAAAAGAAAGCGTGTGTCAGTGTGAACACGCGTTAGAAGTTAACTTCTTTGGCTTACATGTATTGAATTGTATAATAAAGTTTTATTTTGAAGTAATCTTATATATAATTAACAAATTTATTATTATCATTATTATTTCAAACTGTATTTAAAAAAAATAATTAGGATGGAAAAGGTATAAGTATAGACAAAATTTTCATTTTCAATACATAATACTAAAAAAAATTTTATTGTATGCATTTTGAGAAAAGTATCATCATTATTAGTCTAAATAAAAAATTTGCCTCGAAACAAAAATGCAAAATGTTCCATGCGTTGCAATTTTTGTCGAATTATAACAAAACAAACTTTCCAGGAGTATTCATCTAATGTATAGTTATAAATTCTTGGATGCATTGTGTAACAATAGTGATAGGGTGAAAGAAGAAATTAAAGTTTTTTATGTATAGGAAATCATTAAAATTCTTGAAATTTTTATATAAAAACTTGCGTTAACCCATTTTTGTAAATTATCATATAAAACATTACATTGCATGCATACATTTGTAAAGAATTGCTTAAAGAAGTTAAATCAGGTGAAAATATGAAATTTTAAAAAAAATCAAAACGCATGGAAAGTTTTTAAATTTTTTAAATTTTTAAAAACTATACTCATTTTTTTCTCACCAATTTTTTTATATGACTTTAGTTCTAAGTTACATAGAGCCAGTAAAAATTTGGAACATGTTTGTAAAAAATTTTACTGCCCACTGTAGTCTTAAATTACAAATTAATGAAGCACTATCTAACACTTTCACTACAATCAAATTAATTACACCAAATCATATATATGATTTAAAAACTCACTTCTTTAACTGGATATAGAAATTCCATTCGATTGAAAATTTAGTAAACACAATCTTTTATTGCCAAACTATTGGAAGAAATGTTGTGTTGCCACTAAATTTTAAAACAATAGATTGTTTGTATTATTTCCTTAAAAGAATTTTAAAACTGTATATCCAACAAACTCACCTTAAACTAATTTTTGACAGATTTTGAACCATTTAAATGCCTACTTCGGGTAGATTAAAGACTCACTTCCGATTTTTTTAATTCATAAAATTGATTATAATTTTACTTCTAGGTAACGTTAAAACAAAACAAAGTATGTATCGCAAAGCTAAAAGAGGAAAGGCTTGTTAAAGCTGCTGTTGAATGAGGAGAGGGGGTGGGTGCTAGCTGAGGGCTAATAGACGAAAGACAAAAGAAATTTTAAAAGCCGCAATTTTTAATCTATTTTTTCAATCTTTGAACAGATTACGGATAATACTAGTCTACATATGGAGAAAAAGCTTCATTAGAATATTTTTTTAAATAATGAAGTTATTAAATATTTAATTAAAATTTTGAGTATTTTTTGAAAAATCGCAAAAAAAAAAAAAAAGATTCCGTCTTTTTTTTTTATGATTGATTCTAAAAGAGAAAAGCATGAACTTGTTTAGAATAAAATATCAATTCATTAACTCGAAAGGAAACTTAAAGGGAATGATTTAGAAACCATTTTTATAAAAGCGTATCAATTTTGACTCATTTTTAAAAAAATCGTAAAAAATAGAAAATATCATTATTTTGTTAAAAAAAAATATGCCATATCGTGGCGAAAAAAATGATCTTTCCAATTCTGTAATTATTTTTTGTCTGAGATAGATAGTACCAGTTAGAAGGCGTTTTTTAAAACGGGGGGGAAATTCGGAACTTCATTCATTTCTACCTTACGTTTATCGCTAACCATAACTGGTAACGCGTCACGCGTAACAGAAATTTCTCCCTACCATGCCATAAGAAGTTAACTTCACACAATAATTTTAATTTTTTCATATTGGGTGAGTAATTATAGTTATATTTTTCTTTGTTATAATTTTACTCAATATTGGCATTCGTATATTTAATTTAATCTTCTGATAATGACATATTCACAAACTCCTCTTTCTTTTCTCTCTTCTAAAACTCCAGTAGCCCCTAAACCCTTTTTAACTTTCCTTATTTGCTTTTCAACCTTTTCTTCTTATCCTTTGATTTATATATAAAGTTATGCGGCCACTGACTTAACATTTTATGCGATAAGCCTATTGATTTAGTTAAAAAAAGTGCTACATTATGTCATCGAAACAAAAAATTAAATTTAATGAAATATAGTCAAACCTTCATATAAGGAACCTCTGTGTTTTGCGAATTTCTTTATTTTGAGAACTTTTTCCTGGAACCACGAACATTTTACTGTTTTCTTCGTAAAATAACCTCCAAATAGCGCAGTGCATTTTTTATTTAACGAACCTTTTCTCTTGTGATTAGATTTTCTTTTCTTATTTTTAAAATTTTTCAGGATATTTTTCAAAATATTCTCACTTTTAGCACATTTTATGTGGATCAATAGTTTTGAACTGGTTTTACCAGGTGCCTAAGAACACCCAGATTAAGGAAATTGCCGAGATTTTTCAAACAAAAAATAAGCAAAATTAACAGATTTTGTCAATATTTAAATTTAAGGACGCGTGTGGTGGCACATGCTTAAAATTACTCTCTTGTAAGTTTAAAATTAGAAAATTCATTAACTTCGACATAAAGTTATTTTTTTAAATTGAAAATACAGTGTATTTCTGAACAATGTTTTTCCCCTTGCAGATTTCTTTTTGATGAGTAAAATTTATAAAACTAAATATTAATTTTCAAAAAATGTGTGAATAATTAATTTTTTTTTAAATAATACAGTCGAACCTCTTTTTGTGCGGTCCTTTTTTATGCGATTTTATTTTTGTGCGACCGTATTCAAAAAAAATTCTGCATTATTTCGACGAAATGGCTTCTAATATGTAAGAATTCATGAAATTTTCGGACATTTCTTTTGTGCTATTATTTTTATGCGGTTTTTATCAACCGCACAAAAACAGGTTCAACTGTATGCACTGCCCATCCAGTATAGTGGTTAGTGACGCTGATTGCTGGTTGTGCCGTAGGACCTGGGTTCAAATCCTGGACAAGGCATGGATGTTTGTAAATGTGTAGTGCTTTTTCGGCATGGGGAATACTTTAAAAAGCTCTCGAGTCGCAAGTCCTCTCGTGAGATTGGTGGAAAGGGAAGAGAGGTGGGAGGCCCCTGCCCCCAGGATGTTCTCCTTCTAAATTGGAGTGGAAACAAACTAAAAATTGTACTGTCACCTGTATGGTGCTCAAGGCTACGGATAACGACAGGTGTACATTTAGCCCTTTGCCACGTTAAATTTCGTGGCTTTGATCTGGAAACATCAGATAAGTAGCATTAGTAACAACAAATAATATATAGAATTTAAAATTTTCTCTATTTAGCGAATTTTCCATATAAGGATTTTTTTTCGGGATATAGTGACTTCTCTTTAAATAAAGGTCTGTGATTGCATATTTTTTTTAAAGAATTTATTATAAATTATCCAATTCCTTTCATTTATATTCTGTTACTAGTGAAACTACACAACACTAAATACATTATTTCATAATTTAAAGAACTTTGCATTCACACAGAAGTAAGATTAACATTTAACATAAAAGTAAGATAAAACATTTTTTTTATCCTAAGTAATATTATAAGCATCAAAATCTGCAAATTGTCACCATTTAAAAAAGACAGTTCAAATTTGCAATATTTTACATTAACATTTTTTCCTGGACCTTCCATTCTCCTCCCTTTAATACGGCATTCTTTTCCTTAGGGTCGTTCCCGAAACGCTTAGCAGCAAAAAGCAGTAATGTCTGATTAAATAAAGCCCCACAGTGGCTGCTTAAGCTGCCGTGGACTCCAGGGGCCTGTTCCTCTCAGCAGATCGTCCACTTAGAACACCATTAAGAAGACGGTCGCCCGGGCATTAAAAGCCCCAGCGCCTGCCCTTTTTCTTTTGACTTTTAAAGGTGACCGCTGTCCGAAGTTGTAGATAATGCTTAAGGGAAGAGTGGGATTTTAAGAGGTGTCGACCCGCCCATATCTCTGAAGAATTAGATAATGGGAATTCGAGGTTCGCTGAGGGTGTGTTAATGCCATAAGCCGGTGAGTGGGAGGGAATATCTTTTAGGTTTGTCGACTTTTTTTACCGTTTGGGAAAGACGAGACAAAGGGATAGGATTGTTAACTTCAGCTGTTAAAAATGATTCAAAACATAATGAAATCATACAGTGGCGCACATAGGAATTTTTCAGGGGGTCCGGGGTTGAAAGTTCACCATTCTTGTATCATGCTCCTTTTGATTTTGTCGATTTTCGGGAACAAAACACAGTAAAAAACTTGTTTTTGAATAAATAATTAGCATTAATTAATAAAATTAATCATTAATAGCAAATAATTAATTAAATTTTACATACTATATACTTAGAATTATAATCAATCTGAAAGAAAATCAAGGGCTTTGGGGGGTCCGGACCCCAGAACCCCCTCTTGTGTGCGCCACTGAAATCATATAAAAAGAGAACTTGTATATCCTTAATCCATTTTGTTTAAGTTCTGAGTTATTTATCTTAATAAGAAAAAAAATATCAGCCAGTTTTGTTTTAAGTACTATTGATCAGATATATAAAAATATATTAATCAGAACCATATGTTATGCGCTAGACCAGGGATGGCGAACCTTTATGAATCAGCGTGCTATTTTTTTCTAAAGAAATGTTTAACGAGGTACAGACTTGCCGTCAAATAATTTTGACATGTGATTATTGGGAAAATAATAAAACTAAACACTAACAAAACTCAAAATTCTTTATGCACTACGAAAGAATGCAGTTTGCACTGTATAGCAGTAAATTTTTTAGTTATACGTGTAATTCAAATTATAAAGTAATATTAGTGTCACTTTTATTGTTGCAGATTAGATGACAAATAATTTTTATTAGGATTACAAGAAACTTTTAGTAGAATACATGCTGAATTGGAGTCATCTGTAAAACGGTTTCTAAGCGAGTCTTTAATGTTATTCATCTCAGAAAATAATAATTCGCAGGCATAGGTAGAGGAAAATGTGGCTATAGTAGTATGAATTAGTTTCTTCAAACAGTTAAATGTACCTGGAATCGAATTCTATGATTCCAAAGAGAGTTTCATTACTGGCATTTTTACTATATATCAATTCCAACTGTTTCCTTGTTTCAATAAATTTTTGAATCCGTATTGAACTACACTGGAAATCAATCAGTTGTATTTCAAATTCTACAATTTCCAACCAGTCGAATTGGAACAAGTTTAGTTTATCAAATGAAGTCACATCAGGGTTCGTAATAAACTTGAGCGTTTCCGATAATTATTTGAACTGAGAGCATCTCATTGAAAATTCCTTGATTGCAGAATCAATTACGGAAATAAATTCTTCAATAACTGTTTCCTCACTAGTTCCTCATTTATATCTAAATACTTGGTATATTTTTTTCAAGTTTGGGAAGTAGTTTCTTATAATAATATCGTTTATGAAAAAATATTGTTTATAGCGTCAAAAGTGAGAACGAGATCATCATGAGGATTACTTCATAGGGAACTTTGTTATTTTGAACTAAAATGCTAACCATTTTGATCAGCGGCGTGCCGAAAATATTGTGTTGCGTGCCATCAATGACACGTATGTCATTGGTTCGCCACCCCTGCACTAGACTATGAACTCTGTAAATATAGGAAAAAACAATGTGAACTTTTTGCTAAATATTTTGTTGTTCAATTGCAAAATTGACTAAATTCAAAGCAATCACACATGTTCTTCATTAAATTGAAAACACATTGACATTAAATGTACTTGTTTTTCTGCTTCTAAAACTTAAATTCAAATTTCAAGTACATAAATTTCAAATTTGATAACTAGGCAAAGATGTTCAAATATTTAGGTTCTTCAAAAAGTTTCTCAGAATTTATATATATATATATATATATATATATATATATATATATATATATATATATATATATATATATATATATATATATACACTGCTGGACAATTGCTAAGGACGGATAACACTATCATCCATAGCAACCACAAAATGAAAGAAAGCAAAATGTGGAAAATTAGAATAAGTGCGGGATATTAGTAAGAAGAAGTATGAGTATGCAATTTTTTTTTCACGTCTGTTCATCACGTGATAGCGTTCATAAGAGCTTTAAAGGTTTTGACGCGTGTGGACAGTTGTTGTTTCAAGTCAAAGTTTTACAGGAAAGATTTAATAGACGAACTTAAAATTTTTGGCATGTCTTCCCGACAAAACATAGATGATTTTATGCGTGGCCGAATTATTGGAAAGATCGAAGAAGGGCGAAAAATAACAGATGTTGCCAGGAAGTTCGACATCGCTCACAGCGTTGTTTCAGGGCTGTGGAAGTCATTTAAAACTAATGAAATGTGTAGTAGACGGCACGGGGGAGGTCGTGTTAGAAGTACGACGCCTGCAGAAGACAGATATATTGTCCTATCAGCAAAAAGGAACAGGCGCACCACAGCTCAGCAGGTGGCAAATAAGTTTCTTGCTGCCTCAGGAAAGCAGATCTCCCGAAAAACTGTTGCCAGACGTTTGAGGGGAGGAGGACTATACGCACGCAGACCTGTTGTGTGTGTCCCATTGACCAGACAGCACCGTACTGCCCGTTTGCAATGGTGTCTTGAGCATCACAATTGGACTGAACAGGACTGGGCATGCGTACTATTCTCAGATGAGAGTAGGTTCAGTCTGTCATCGGATTGTAGACGCCAACTGATCTGGCGCGAGAGTGGTACTGCTTATCGTCCAGAAAATATCCAGGAAAAGGACCGATATCCGACATGCAGTATCATGGTGTGGGCCGGCATGATGATCAATGGCCGCACGCGCCTACATGTGGTTGCGAATGGGACTATGACAGGCCAGCGATACATTGATGAAGTTCTACTTCCTCAATGAAGTTCTAATTCCTCTTCCTCATGTTCGTCTTTTCCGTGGTGCTGTCGGTGATAAATTTGTTTTTATAGACGACAACGTAACATGTCATCGAACACTCGCTGTTCAGGATTGTCTAGACAGCGAGAGTATTCAACGTTTCGTATAGCCAGCGCGTTCTCCAGATCTAAACCCCATTGAAAATGTGTGGGATGCTTTGGGGAGGCAAGTTGCTGGTCGAACTATCCTCCGACAAACAAGAACACCCTGATCCGTGCACTCACAGAGGAATGGGATAAATTGCCTCAACAGCTGCTGGATAATGTTGTGCAAAGTATGGTACGACGTGTGGAATGTTGCATCACACTCCACGGTGGACATATCCCGTACTGATACCTTTCTTTACGGTGCCTGCTGACTTTTAGATGCATTGTTATATTTCTCCGTACGCAGATCAAATGAACATTTTTTTTTCTTTCAGATGTTTCACAGCTTTTGTACTTTCCAGAACAATAAATATTCTTTATTCTAATGTCTGAACAGTGTGACAACTATATTTTATCCTACTAGGCCTCATGTCTCGCTTAATGTTATGCTACATAGCAATTTGTGATCCGTCCTTAGCAATTGTCCAGCAGTATATATATATATATATATATATATATATATATATATATATATATATATATATATATATATATATATATACTATACGTGTACTTTTAAACCGAGAACATTTTGCTTACTTATGGACGTTATTATTATTGATAATTATTTACTTTATAAACGAAAGTTTCTGCCAAAAGCAAAAGTTGGCAACAGCAAAGCGCATGAACTGATTAGCTGAGAACACATAATTGTATTTATCGTGTGACTGTGACGTCCACCCCCTTTATGAATTGATTGGCTGGAAGCACGTGATTATCATTATCTTGTGACTATGACGGCACATGAATTTATATCACTAGACACCAGAAATATATGGAGCTCGTCAGAGATTGATTTTTATTTTAATTTTCGCCACACTATGAAGCAACACAAGAGATATTGCTGATTGACCTCGTAATTTTGAACCACAATCAAGAGAAGTGGACAACACTTGAGCTTGTACCTCCTCTCCTAATTTTCTTTCCACGCCAACAAGAGAACTTTGAGCCTTAACGTTCATCATTCCCTGTACATGATATATCGTTAGAGATTAAAGCAGCCTCGTTATTAAGGGAACTTGGCACCCTTTCAGCAAACTTCTTTATTTACGTATTTAAAAATTATGTTTCAGCATTTTATACAATGTTTCTAATCAAGAAAATGTTACCAGATGAAAATTTTCATATATTATTCACACAATTTTAAAAATTTAAATTTTTTGAAGAAAATTGGGAAAATTTTGAAATCCTACTCCTATTGTAAAAATTAATTTTTTGACCTGAATTTTTTTATAATATTCTTATGGATGTTCTAAACAACTTTAGGGATCGATTTTAGAATAACTTCATTCGTTTTCGAGAAAAAAAATAAAATGTTGATATACAGGCTAAAAATCAACGAAAAAGCCAACATGTCTTACATTTTATTTTTTTTTTTTTTTTTAGTATTCAGTTTATAGCAAAACGGATCCTTAATTTTATTACATGCATTATTTTCAACACGCAGGAAAAAATGGAAGTGATTGGTAAATAATTGTCGAAGGAGTAGCATTTTGAATGCACTAAGGTTTTGAAAAACACAAACTGAGAAAAACAGGTTTAAAGTTTATAAATCTGAAAAAATAATTATTATAAGCTTAATTAAACTTAAAATACCACTTTAAGATATTAGTTATACGTTTTTCTTTAAAATAATTGCATTTTCATATTTTTTCACCTCACACATTTTTATAAATGATCAACTTTTAGAGAGTACTAATTGCACATGAAAATTCAAGAAAAATGTTTAAAAAACTTTTTTTTCTGTCTCGACAGAAATTTTAGCTGTTTTTCTTCTTATAATATTAAAGTATTACATTTGTATGAAAAATATATCAGGAATAAGAACTGAAATTATAAAATTATTAATATAAAATGCCTTAATTTAAAAATTTTACATGCACACATTTCACAAGGAAAAAAAAATTACATTATTGAATTTCCTCGGAAATATTCTGCTTTTAATATTACACATTCTTTTTTATAGTTATTATTTCTATTTCTAAAATAGATTTTTTTATCATAAAGCATTTTTTAGCTTTTTTTCTAAAAAGGGTGTGTGGCTAAGTTGCCTAATTTGTTTTCAAATGAAGTTTTAGTCAACTTCTAACTTTCCGACATGCATAAGTGATATATCAATCGAAAGATAATAATGCAAAGAGTAAGAGTAAATGAAAATAAAAAAAACGATAGGTGTGTGATTTTTAGGGTACCAAGTCCCCTTAACAAATTAAAATGTGACTGCACCAAGGAATTCTGATTAGTTTATATTGTTTTTGAGTGTTCCTGAATATAATACAGAATGAATTAAATTAGTTCAAAGATAAGTATTTTCTGAAACATTTATTACATATTATCTTCCACGTACTATCTTCATTTAATAGACTCAACTTCAAAGACGTGAGGTCTTTTAAATTTTTTTACCTTTATTCTTATACATATTTAATCAGTTGCCCTTTAATTAATTCCTCCAAAAATTTGTCCCTCTTACTAAAGTTTCAATGATAATTACATGATATTTTCAATTACTAGTGCTCTCTGTTTGGAAAGCAGGCATTTTAATATTATGAATACTTATTAATGAAACTGGTTCTCTTTTGTGTCTAATACTTTTAGCATATTTTTGTTACAAGAAAGTTTCGAGTATCAAAATATATTAACATATCAAATGTATCAACATATTTATCGATCACTTTAAAAATACCTTGAAATTGTATTGATAACGAGTGAACATGTAAATTTCGAAAAATATTCCATTATTTTCCCTAGTATGCTGTGGGTATTAAATATTCCATATCCCACAAAAACTTACTTTATCCTTAATTTTCATTGATATTTTTCAATTAATTATCCACCAGAATTAGAGTATCCACTTTTTCAGTTAGACTTAGGAACCAAATTTAATATTTCTTGAAAAAAAAAAGTCTCACTTAAAATTAAAACCTAATATTTCATTATATCATTCGAATAACGAAATGTTTTTCCCTTGCAAATGCAATAAATATATGCGTAGAATTTCCACAATTTAGGCATATATTTGAAAAGCACAACATCTTACTTTTAAATGACTTTATACTAAGCAAATAAGGTAAAATAAAAAATTTTCTTCGAATTATTTATGTCAAAATTAACAATTTATGTAATATCTTAACAGTTTCGAATGTATAGTATAAATTTTAAATTAAACTTTCATTCTTATATAAATATGAGAACACACGATAATTTTACCGCATACAATTTTAAGTACAGTACAGTCCTGCAAATCCGAACACGGCTAATCCGAACATCCGGTTGATCCGAACGGCTCCGCGGAAAAAATTTTATAATTTTAAGGACGACAAAATCGGTGAATATTTCAATATAAAACAGTATAAACCTTAATTCTAAACAGTTCTTTATTTAATATTCACGCACTGTACATCAAGTTATGGTACAAATTTTAAAATGGAATAAACTACAGAACAGAACCACTAATGTTTAGTATGAAAAATTGTACAACATAACCCGTACTCCCAGTTCAAATAGTGATTTCACTGTTACTCCGGCTAATCCGAACAATCACATAATCCGAACAGGGGTCGGTCCAATATTGTTCGGATTATCGGGACTGTACTGTATTATCAAAAAAAAATTAACCGTTTTCTTTGAAAGTGGTGTAAGTCCATTTTTGACAAAAAGTTAGTTATAATATTGAATGCAATCAGCTATGTGCTTTTTATATCTATGATTATTTTCCCTAACAATTCTTCAAAATGTTCATCATTTTGTCAATACAAATTGATTGTAGTTAACGAAATTACAAATATGATTACTTTGAAAGTGGTAAATACCTCTATATAATATACTACCTAGTATACCCGTTCTTCGCACAGGGTGAATTGAAAAATTAAACAATACACAGATTGAAGGATAAAGAAGTTTTTAATGAGTTAATTTTACGTGAATTGCATATTAAACAAAAAAAAGCTTTTTGTATATCTCAGCTGAACAAAAAAAAAACCCATGTTTGTAAAATTTTATGTCTGTAGATCGATCTAATAGCTGATAAAAAGGACTTTTTTTTATTTATAACTCCACATAACTCTCTTGTGGGTTGATTTTTGAAAACACCTTCCTAAGCTGATCTCTGCTCAGCAAAAGATACACATTATAATAAATTTTGTGTAATGAACGCTTAAAATAGTGTAAGTAATTTATGTCTAGAAGTATAATAAGTTAATATTACTTTCTGTTGTACTTATTTTATGTTAAAATTGTAATCTGCCTCACTCTCCACCTGTTCAAGCTTTCGCAGTTCCTGGAGCCTGGCGTAGACAAAACAAAATGGAAAAATTTTCGTTTCCCACATAAAAGATAGATATATCCTGTCGCGGGATTTTTTGCAGATGGCAGAATTTTTCCCTACTTACTCGACAATTATCGTTATATTTTGGAGACTTCACACAATATCGTTATAAATTATATCCTATGTGTTATTCTGATGTATAAGCTATATCATTGTAAAGTTTCATTAAATTCAGTTATTTTTGCGTGAAAGAGGAACAAGCATCTAAACATACTTTCGCATTTATAATATTAATAAGGATAAGGATGTATTATTCTGATGTATAAGCTGTATTATTGTAAAGTTTAATTAAAATACATTCAGTTTTTTTTTTTTTTTTTTTTGCGTGAAAGAGGAACAAATATCCAGACATACTTACACCACTTTCAAAGAAAACAACTCAAATATCTGAAATACAAGATTTAAAACTTGTGTTTGCTTAAATAAACGTTCATGCGTCTGCTTTCCCAAGTAATGAACTTAATTTTCAAAAATATGTATCAAAATATTGATAAATTTCACTTAAAACTTTTACTGAATAGATAAAAAACAGGAATTACATATAATTAAATACTTTTTTACCGATTCATGCGTTACATTGTTTGCATGCAACCAGATGTTCCAAAAATAACAGAATAATAACAAGTTATTCAAAGCTTAATAACAGTTGCAAGACAAGCTGTTAATTTTACATACTTAAGTTACGTTTTAAATTAATTTTACGGCACCAAGAAACAAACTAAGGCGTCATTTACTCCAATAAATCTTTTATTAATAGAACAGTAATTAAAAAAACATTATTTACATTTAATCTTGTTGAGTAGTTCATATACTACTTCGCGCGCCAAACGATAATGGTTCGTTTATTTTTAATGTAGATGCGTAACAGTTAAACTGTGCTACGTGAAATTAGAATAAATTGAGATCAAACTTGATTCGTTAATCCATTTAAAAATATTTAAAATAAGAAAAAGGTTACGTAAATTTCTCTTTTAAGAAGCAAATCAACAAATATTAAAATAAAAATATTATTATTTTATCTCACATATAACACTGAATGCCTGCGTGAATATTTCTCTCTCATATCTAATAATCTAATTTCATTTTCATTCTCCTCTGTTCATATCTTCATCTTGTGACAAAATTGAATGGAGATATTGAAATGGAATTCTTCATGAAAAGTACTTTCAGATCTTCAACCACACATATTGAACTTTAAATTACAACATGAAAGTGCCTTAAATTCCATCAGATGATAAAAGCAGAGAACTTTTTTTTAGAATAAATATACAACTGAAGAGCGATACAAATATGACACAGGAAGAGACATGCAGATTTATTTATTTTTTCCAAATAGCTATTTTCTTCCAACATCCCCAGTGAATATCTTCTTTTTTCATATTGATTTTCTATTGAAGTTTTGAAGCAACCGAACTTTTTATACCAGCTTTAGAAAAAAAAGCATTGCGTATAGGGTCGGTAGAAGAACTGATCAAATCTTGATTTTCAGTGTGTTTTTATGCCAGGTATTGAGAGAAAAGTATTTCAAATGTCTTTCTATCTAAAGTTGGATATATTTTCAAAATCAAAATTTCACGTACAAAGACGGCTTATTTTTGAATTTTATTTTCATTTTGAATGGGGGTTCCCGTTATATTTTGGAGCATTTTTATTTTAATTTTTTCTTTAGTACTTACAAAAATATTGCTATAATTTGACTACAGTCAGATTGCTAGTTGAATTTTCGGAAATTTTTCTGAGTTTCAATACATAATGATAAATCAGTACCCTCCATCTATTTTGCGGACAGAAGACTGTTTTCAAATGAAGGATCATATTGAAAAAATTCTAATTACTATATAATTTGTTTCTTTTTTAGGCATTTTCATTTTAGTTTTGTGTGTGTTTAACGAACTTCTTAACGTTGAACCCATGTCAAATAACGAGGATGACAGTCAATAGGGTACATTCAGCCTAATACTTGTTGTTGTTATTTATGCCACCTGATCGACAGTAACATCAGATCAAGGTCCACGAAATTCATTGCGGCTAAGGGCTGGATCTTAACGCCTGTCGTTAGCCTTAGCTTTGAGAACTATGCAGGTGATAGTACGATTTTTCTCGGTTCCACCCTAATTTTGAGGTAGAACACCCTGGGGATGGTCAAGGGCCTCCCACCTCTCTTCCTCTTCCACCAACCTCACGAGAGGACTTGCGGCTCGCGACGGCTATTTAGAGTACCCCCTGCCGCAAAGGTCGTATACATTCATAAACGTTCACGTCTTCTCCGGGATTCGAACCCAAGACAAATGGCACCGCAGTCAACGTCTCTAACCACAATACCGGATGGACGGTTAGCCTAATACTTAAACATATATCATCCACTCAATTTGGGGCGAGGGTTGATGGAATGAAACGCCTTCTTCAAAAATGAATCAGCTTTTTATTTTATGATTTCAAAGACTATTAACCTTAATAGTAAGTAATGGGAGCGAGTCAATTTTAGCTTTCTGCAAATATTTACGTGAAAAGATACTTATCCAATACAGCCACTAGGCTCGATCCCTTGAACTCGAACCACAAGATTCCTAATCATTTTACTGGATACACTTGCAATTCTTATATTAACCATAAAAAAATCAAATCTAACGTTAACACGCCCAATTAGTACCTTCCTCCTCTAACTCGATTTACTTAACTTCAAATAGTAGTTCAATTCTGTGAATACTTCACTGTTCCTTTTACGGAAAGAGATTCTCAAATCAAACACTTTATTAGAAGTATTTCTCCCTTGTGGATTAGTATTAGGGCGTGAAGAAAGCACGTTGTAACGAGACCATTTTTCATTTTACTCGTTGTTTTGCCGTAAAAATGAACAAAGATTAATCGAATGATACAGTTCATTAAAAAAAAACCTTAATAATTAATTCAGAAATACTATATGGATGTGTTACGCACGCGGAAGAGGGAGGATGCACCAAAGAAAGAGACATTTTAACAATGTAAACACTTTCATTATGACTATCAAATCACTATCTAAATTATACTTAAGCTAGGAGAACCATCAGATTAGCTCTTAATTTAAACATCTTTAATAATAAATTTATTACTTATCGAGACAAATAGATTCTCCTCAATATTAAACGTCCTAAAACATCCCTTCGTATCTTTTCTATTGAACCCTGGTAATTTCAGCTATGTTTTTTTAACTTCGTAGATTCCAAATGATAACAAAATCACCAACCTCTCTCTAACTTTTCTCTTCACTTGACTTTAAATAGCAACTTTCATGGACATAAATCGCGGTTCCTTTACAGAAAGCGGTTTTATAGTCGTATAATGCCTTGAAAGTATTTCCCCGAGATGATTAGTAAGAATCGTGAATAGAACCCGTTATAGCTGTTGTTTATCATAAAAAATATAATTTTACATTTCCGTACTTTGATTAATTTCAATTATTTGTTAACAATAACAAAATTTTCGCGCAATTAAACGGAACTTTTATTACAATATTGTATTCGGTCGTTGTCAACAAGCAGTCAGAAATTTAAGAATCCTCTCTAATATTAACTCAAAATTAATAAACAGCTTCGTCATTGTTGCATCGTCTTAAAAAGTCATTAAGGTACACAGGCCACATTTCCTTGCTCATTTTATACATTTCACTTTGAATGCGTAATTCCAGCGATTTTCTTTTTTTAAGTGCTCTTCATAAAAATCTCATTTGGTCTCATTGAAGACCACATCAATTCCATGCGATTGTTTTCAAATGAGAAGGTGTGGAAACAAATTACCCGATGAAAGAAACGACTGTTGTTTGGCAAGATTCCGCCACGGATAAACCGCTGTCACTTCGTTCCCTAACGCGTGTAATGTCACCTGCTGACGTGTCATTTAAATGCAGTTACGATTCACACAGGAAACGGATGCTATTGAGCTGGCCACAAATGTCCCAGGGGGCATCCCGATCTGCCAATTATCGTCAGCGGTTAGTTTTCATCGACGATTCCGATGACTGTCATTACAATCAGATAAAGGCTCAGACAACAGCTTTTGCTTTACGTAAGTACACATCACGTACAGCTTTCTTTTTGATTGTTGGTTCTTTTCTTTTTCTTTTTTTCTTTTTCTGTTCTAGCGTCTGTTCGATTCTTCTTTCGTTTCTTTTTTTCTTTATTACTGTTCTTGTTTTTTGGAAAAGGAAAACGTTTACAAATGAGGTGTTCGAGACAATGTCTCGATGATTACTTCAGTCGGAAATCTTAGTATGTCATTCAGTAAACAGAAGAATATTTTTAAAAAAAGAAAGATTGTTTGAAGCGTTCTTAAAATAAAGGTATACTTGTAATTTTAAAAAAAAACAAATTTTTTAAGTCACTAGGAAAAAATGGATAGTAAAACTTTAAAAAGAAAGGATAATAAAAACTTTCAATTAAATTAGTTCCGAACCTGCAACGTTTTTTAAAATCTGAATCTAATAGTATTAAAAAATGAATAAAAGTAAAACATTTTTGAAGAAAATTCATGAAAATAAATGTATTGGTTATATTCTGTTTCAAATGCAATATATTTTAAACTTATTAGCTACGAACAAATTTAATTTTCTAATTTGTGTGTATTTATCACTTATTTTCGCAATTTCTTAGAATTCCACTGATCGTTTTATTTTTGAGTCGATCATAAGAAATTACTAAGTCTAGTATAGCTTATTCCATATTTATATTATTTTATTTACACTCCTCCGACAAGGGAAGTTTTCCAGTTACAGAAAAGGGAGTGTATACATTTATATACGAGTACAGTAATACCCCGAACTTAAGCGATAGGTAGGATTGAGTGATAACCGAGTAAGTCGAATTCGCAAGTCGGAATATAATTTCTCATATAAATTATTTTTAGTTAGAACCAAAGACGAAAGGAAATAATAATTTTGAACGAAAAAAGTTTAATAAAATCTGAGATAACACAAATACAAAATCGCACACCGAAGTTATTTTAATGTAGAAGGTTTCGTAAAATCTAATCAAGTAGTCTACCAGCTCAAAGATTTTTTTTTTATCCAGCAAAATTTCCTTGTATAATCCTAATAATTTTTTCATTATTATTCCTTGTTTTATTTTTTAAAAAACTCTCTTCGTCAGAGTATGGTATTTTCTGAAATTTGTAACTTTCTTTTAATTAAACTGAGGACTTCTGTCAAATTCTCAAACGTAATTCGATCTTCTGATTGAACTGGGTCTAAGGACTAAAGCCCTTCACTGTCTTGCTCTTGCTCCTGTATGCCTATAAGCTTATCAATTGTCAGCTCATGATTGTAAGAATCCAGCAGTTCTTAAGGTATCCGACTACTTGCGACAACTTTTTTTGAAAAAATGGAAATATGAGGATTTTTTGTGATTTTTAGATTTATTTAGTATATTTTAAGGAAAAAATCTTAAAGTTGAAAGCAGAAAAAAATTTTATTATTATTAAAATGGGAAAAAACTGGTAAAAATGTACAAAAAATTACATAAACGGGGCCCGCTCTGTACAAAAGTTTTTTGAGAAAATTCTCAATTTTTCAATTTTGATGTGTTACTTTATTATTCGTGTTTGAAATGACCTTCAGGATAAGAGATATTTCAATTTTTACAAAACCTAGAGCACTTTATCTTAGTGATTATACGAAATTGCTTAAAAAGAAAGTGATTATATCCACATAAAGGACTGTAAATTTTAAAATAAAGCAGCGATTGATAAATATGAAGATCAAAACACTTCTACTGTTATACATAACATACTCAAAAAATTTCAGCAAATTATTTTCAAAACTTTTTGAGCAATCGCTGTCCCCGTTTGAACTTTTCGCAAAAAACACATTTCGAGTAAAACGCATTTTAAAATTTGTCATCTTGTGTAAAGTTATGGCATCTCTGCTTTTACTAAAACACTTGTAATTTTTGATCTAGTAAATGGAAAATAAAAAACTTGGTATTTTTATTGAGCTTATACGATGGCCTATAAAATAAAATCATAAACAAAATTTGTCAATTTTTGAAAAAAATCATGATTTTAGGGTAGTCGGATGGATACCTTAAACGTCATTGCTATCCACTTCTAAATTTATTTGCCTGGAAAAACCGACACAACTCATTTAATAAAATTAACAATCTTATCAGACTCTGGCTCTAATTCCGCCTGAGTTTCAATGATGAAAAAAACAGACGAATGGATGAAGTTTGAAAATCGTGTAACCCCGAATTCGCGTAAGTCGGGGTAGCGTAAGAGTTATATATCGTTGGTATTACTATATATCACAACGTTTCTCAAACTGTTGGGCGCCCCCCTTGGGGGGTGATAACTCTACAAAGGGGGTGCGAGCATATTGAAAAGTCGAAAACAAAAGGTTATTTAAAAAATTATTAATTTACTGAAAGTAAACCAACAAAATATTTTCTGATATAATAAAATATAGAACACATATTTACACTCATACAATACACTTATAAATGTATCAGTACTGTACAATGGATATTTCATTATTAATTTAACAATACTAAGTTAAGAACAAGTTTGATAATTATCAGTGACCCCATGGGCTTGTATTAACACTTACCTTGATAATTTGTACGGTTTATAATTAATTCCTTAACTGCCAAGTAAAAGATACGGCATTCGCTCCCCAGTATCACAGTTTACCACTTAGACGAGCGTATTTTGATGTTTTTTTGAGGGGGAGAAAAGAAATAAATAAGCAAATCCTCTCACTCTGAGAAATAAATAAATCCTTCGCAAACACTATCAAGGTTCTTTTATAGCATTCCAAAGCCTTCGGAATAATTTTATGGATAGTACTGCACAGAGAAGATTGCACTTCGGAAAGACGTATATGTACGTCCTGAAAATTAACGCTTTGGCTGAGTGAGACGTTTTTATACGTCGGTGGCACATAAGAGGTTAAAGTCGTATGGCAGTTTTAGCGTCAAAGTATAATATTATTGAATTCAATACATTGTTATTGCATGGAGGGGGGCGCGATGAAAAAGATGATTGAATAGTGGGTCGCGTATATTGAAAGTTTGAGAAGCACTGATATATCATCAATATTTTCTTGTAGCACATATTCTCAGGTGAAATTTTAAAAAAAAGAAATTTTTTTATAAATTTTAAATAAAAATTTATTAAAATACCTTTTAAGCACTTAGTTTTTAATTTTTGAAGAGAAATCAAAAGTATTGCATACAAAGATCCAACCAGCCATTAAAATGTTGAAAGAAGAAAACGTTTATTCATCCTAAATTATAAGCAGCAATCAAATTGAGGGGGGAACGTATCATTATCACCTAGGAGTTCAATCTACGTCATGTAGTTTGCTTGAATACTTTCTAAGCGATTAGATTACGCATAAAAAATTATCTTTTTAACTTTGTACACACATCGCTAATACATTCTATAACAAAAAAAATGACGCTCCAAGAACGAGTTGTCCAATAGAGATAAAATTGGTGGGTAGTAGAATTATGTACAGAATAGAAAATGATTAAAATTTCAAAAAAATTGAATTGTTTATTTCAGAGTGACACAGTCGCAAAGTAACGAGCTCAATAACGTGTTGACCCACCTCTAGCCTAGATGCAAGCTGACACGACGTGGCATAGAGTAATAAAGCACCCTGATGATCTCCTGCGGTATTTCTTACTAAATTTGCTCCAATTGTCGGACTAGGTCATCAACATTCCCAGAAAGTTGCAGTCGCCTTCCCATCATATCCCAGACATGCTCGATTAAAGAGAGATATAGCGATTTGGCTGACCAAGGAAGTATTTGACAAGCTGTAAGATAGTTCATAGCAACACGCGTGCCGTGCATTATCTTGTTGAAAAATAAGGCCAGGGTACTGCAAAAGGAACGGTAGCAAAACAGTTATCAGAATGTCGTCGACGTACCGCTGTGCTGTAAGTTTGCCTCTAATGACGACCAAAGGGTTCCGGCTGTCAAAAGAAATGGCACCTCAGACTATAACTCCTGGTTGAAGGCCTGTGTGGTATGCAATAGGGAAGGCAGGATCGGCACTCTGCCCTGGGCGTCTCCAGACACGTCTTCGATGATCGTCAGGACACAGTTGGAAGTGGGATTCGTCGTTAAACACTAAACGTCCCTAGTCAGCATGATTCCAACCTGATCGAACCAAGCACCACTGTAATCGGGATCAACAGTGTGAAGGCGTGAGTGGCAGATGGCGTAGCGGTCGGTATGAGCGTAAATTTCGTTCTATCAGCCGTCTGTGAGTGATCATGGTTTACACTCGTGCGCGGGTCGCACGTCTGAGTTTTAGTAATGATGAATCAGGTGCTGTGACAGCTGATCTGACAATCAATCTGTCCTCCCGATCTGCTGTGACCCTAGGTCGACTGCTACCATCGTGACGCTGAAATCTGCCACTGTCCACCCATTCTTTCCAGTATATTTTAATGGCCGCATCGCTTCGACCCATGTGACGAGCAATTTTGCGATTTGCCCAACCTGCCTCCTTTAATTCAATGATACAACCTCTTTCAAACTCTGGCAGTTGCTCGTAATGAGCTCCAATCCTACGGCGAGGCAATTTTCAATCGTTGAAAGGTATTCCAAATCGCAATGCAACATAAATTTTGTTCATCAGATTGAAAATCGCTTCTTATAGACACCTGCTGAGTATGCAGTTCCGATGTGCTCTAGCTCCCGCTATTCATTCATTGAGCACCAAGTTTTAATCATTTGCATGTTCGGTACAAATGTTTTTTGCATACGAAATTTCATTACAATTGGGCAACTCCTACTTGGTGAATCTCTTTTTTGGTTTTTGGTTTTGTTACAAAGTGTATTTAAGGAAAAATAGATTTACCGTGTGTAATTCAAAAAACTTATCACAAAACTTTGATTTCGAAATATGCTTAATAAACATTTATTCTGAATATAAAAATAATTTATAAGATATTGCAGGGTAAAAATTAAATCAAATTAAAACCAATTATTTAATCGTTCGTCTATAATAAAATCGTTCAGCCATGTAGAGAAATAATATAAATTATTTATAAGATGCATTTTGATTTTTATCCGCTACAGTATTTATGTACGTTTATCGCACAAAACTGCATTTCATAAAATAAATAATTACTTCACTTGAATATTAAAAAAGAAATTTGTAATACATTAATTAAATAGACTATCACTTAAGTAACCACTTATTCTAATATTTTTTAGAAACAAAGGCACACAAAAAAGTTCAAATATGATATAAAATGTCGGATTTAAATATGATAAAATCATACTTAAATCCATTATCATTCAAAACAAAAAATGCTCTCTAAAACCATTTTATGTTCTCCAAACTAATTAATAAGAAAGCTCCGCTTCAATGAATTCACATGTATCACTGCATGCACTAAACTAACAAAGCATGTGCAAATTTTTTCAATAGATGATAATCACTTAATCATGCAAACCCTGTGCTAACGAGAATATTATGCATTCATTAAGGGATAAATAACATGTATAATTCATATGCGTTATAACACATGTCGTGCACACTGATTATTATGGAAATAGATGCGAAAAAGCAGTAGCTTATAGCAGGTATAAACAGAGTCGGTAGCATGAAGATAATTGTTCGGAAATAGCTGGCCATGTGCTTATTAAAAAAAATCTAAAAGGCTTTTTAAAAGCAATCTTTTAGCAAAGGTTTCAAAAAAGATAAATATATGCAAAAATAAAATTAGTGTATCTCTGCTTATTATATCTATAAATATTAAGCTAATTTTCTCTAATATGAGGGCTAGTAGTGATATTTAGATCGTAAATTTAGCTGTAATATTGACATATCTAAATATCTAAATTTTCTCCTCCTCACCCCTCATTTAATGCAAATATTATCGCTGTCCTGAGATGATGATAATCATTATTTAATTTTCAATAATTATTTTTGGAAACGGTTCTAATTTTGTTTCTTATCAAACATCTATCCTGAATAAATTGAAAGGAAGTGTCTAATTTGGATACTTAACTGCCTGTAAAAATAAGTTAATTAGTTCTTATTTATCAGTTTATTTGATCTCGTCATTATATTATTTGCTCAAACACTTGGCAGTATCTGTTAGAAAAATTTTCTTTATTGGTGTTGCAAACTTTTTACGAGATTTAATAACGCCAATGGAAGTTTCTGCGGAGGGGAAGGTTTAGCGAGAGACCTTCCCTAACAATAATGCACATTCAGTGGCGCACACAAGGGGAGGAGGGTCCTCGGGTCCGGACCCCCCCAACCCCCTTGATTTTGTTAATTAATGCTAATTATGTATTCGATAATTAATTTGTTAGAGTTCTTTGTTTCCGAAAATAGACAAAATCAAAAGAATATGTTAGGCGGCGTAGTGGAGAATGATACGAGAATGGTAGACTTTCAACCCTGAACCCACCCGTTGAAAAATTCCTTTGTGCACCACTGTGCACAGTGCATAGATGAAACTAAATATATATTGTGACAAATAAGAAAACCACCAAAAAGGTATATGATAGCAAAGTTATGTATCATATAGTGTTGATTTAATTAATATTTTTTAATAAAAAAAGAGTAAACAAATACAATGATTTAATTCTTTCATTCTTCAAACAGTTCCTACTTTTTTACTTATTAATAAACACAGCTCAAAACTCTAGCTCAAATTTCGGTGTTAATTCAAAAATTTAGGGTTGTATTATTTGACATAGTTTTAAAGTTTTTGACATTACACAATAATAAAATTGTCTTCAGCAAATTTATTTCATTGATTCTCAAGTTTTCTAACTGGATAAGTTCTACTTTTCTCCCTGTTTAATGCTAGATAAAATGACAGAAAAAAATATTCTAAATAAATTTAGTGACAGTTTTACATTTTTAAAATCAAGCAAAATGATCTTAAGGTAAGAATGATATCTTATTATTAATTATTTTAATTTATGTAACCATAAATTTGCTTTATATGTTACAGAAATTTGTTCATCATTAAATAGATCGGCCATTACTTTATCTTAAAATTAATTCGATGCCAAATTAAGAGACAAAATTATTTCCATGAGTCAAGTAACAAATAATGAAAAGAACCACCAGAAAATCAATAGAAGGAATCATGCAGCCGGAACTGAGATTTTTGTATCCCTGTTTTAATTTCTTTAAAGAAATTTTCACCTGAAGAAGTCCTTCAAGTTTTTTTCGGGAATTTTAAATTGACTTCAAATTTGTAATAAAACTTTAATACTTAAGTGATAATTACAGTTTTTCATAATACACACATAGTTCACATAGAAATAATTTTCATACCAGGATTCATACTTTTGACATTTTCATCCGGATGTTTTAATTACTTTAATCAGGTATCAACATTATAACTTGTAATTTTACCGCTGCTAAAATACACCAAAATCTTAAATTAAAATCAAATACTACTTTAATTTTAAAATTAAGTTATTTATAAATAATCTAGTTTTTAATCTAAATTTTTTGTGGATTTTTTATTCTCTTTAATATAATTAATTCATCAATCTAACGGATTCATAAAAAGTAATAAAAATAAAACTTAATAATTAACAATAATAAAAGGAATTTACATTTGTTTTTAAATTAAAAATGAAACACATTTTATTTAAATTATACGTAGTAATCGTAATCATTGCAATTCGGAACTAATGAATGAATTGGGTTATAAACAACTACCGTATTTACTCGAATCTAAGCTGCGCCCCAAATTCTCCACATGTTTTTGTGAAAAAATGTTGCAAGCCTCAACCCCAATTCTCTACACATGTTTTTTAGGAAATCAAAAAAAATGAATAAAAGGTTCATCAATATCAAATACGTAAGAAACTTTTTTTAAATTTTAATGAGAAATAATAAGTTAATGCTTAACTTATTTGACCAGTATTAAAAACTTTCAAACACATGCATGAACCTATAATTACACTAACCGTCAATATCATATGTTTCGAAAATGATTTGGCACAGCTCAATTTGGAATTGGTGCAAGCGTCGTCATTTTCCCAAACGGTGTCGTCTTCCCGTGCCATCCAATGCATTTCTTATAAAGCATTTTTTTTAAAAGAATGTATTATAGTATAGAATATAAACGAATTATTAAAGACTGTTGAACACTTACAGCAAAAATTATATCTTATTATTTACACCATTGAAGTATATTGTTTCATCTCTGTCAAATTTTTTCTCAATGACCACTCCTCTGTTTCCATTTTTTTTTTCTGCATTTAAAACTTTGCCTCCCTTTTCATACTTGCATCATAATGGATTCATCTTGTTGCTATTTCCGAAATCTTTGATATTTAGATTAAAAGAAAGCGCGTATACAAAAATAATTGCCTAAACACGAGCAGACAACGATGTTTAGGATACACTGAATACTGTGGAGATAGTGCAGAATGGGATAAGTCATCGATACAAGAGGCTAGAATGGATGGTTACATTTTTCCTTTTGGAAGGGATATAAACTCAATTACCTCTATTCAAGAAATATTTTGCCTTCAATTCACCCTATTTTTAGTAGGCTTAACAATGGAAAAATAGTGCGGCTTAGATTCTAATAAATACGGTAATTCACTTTTTTATTAAACGAATTTAATACTAAGTTCTCTTCCATACTGGAAACCTATAAGCTATGTTTCTTTCTTAATTATACTCAAAATTGTGTCCTTCGGTAAAACATCCAACACTCAAAATCAATTACCACTGCTCAAACCAGCCTTAAACGTCTATACTTAAAATACGATCATATTAACGCATTGTTTTAGCTTTACAAAATATAAATGATTATTCAAACCTATTATCTAAAATGCGTAATGTATACGCGCCCCCTCTTTCTCTAGTGATCAGAAATGGAAGATGATAGTAGGTTTGCAAAGTCCATTATTGACAAAAGAGACAACCTTTCTGTAAAGAAAAAATCACGATCGACTTCTTCAAAATCATTCCTAATTCCCTTTCTGTGGCCGATTTTTTTTCTTCTGAAGTTAGCGAAAAATCCTTAATATATACATAAAGTCAATTTTCTATTTAGTGAGGTGGGATCTTCAACGGTGATTGAATAACATATATTGAAAATAACATCAGGGTATAAATATTTCTGTCTTTGTTACAGGAACTATACAATTAATAATTCAAAGAAAACATATGGTTATGATACCTTCGCTAGCTTTTTAATCTATTTGAGAAGTTTTATATACGTGTATATTGAATATTATTTTCATACCGCATGAATCAAACTATTCATTCAGAAAAATTTACTTCTATAAAAATCATTCAAAAATAAATTATATTTATGAGATTTGTATCTAGTGAACTTTTTAGAAAAGGTGTTTGCTTTTCCTCCACATTTTCGGAATTTATTTCTTTATTTAATATTGTTTGTTTTACAATTTTTGATAGATATTTGTTCTTCGTAGAAAAAGGTTTACCTAAATTTTTCTACAAATTATTCATTTCATTTTAATGTAATGAAAAAAAAGCACAGGAAATAAGTATACCAATGGGCTGAATTCATGACAGTCACGTGATAGATACAATCACAAGTGTCCATTGAATTCAAAACTGACATTGCTATTCTTCTTGAATAATTTGTGTGAAGTTTCAAACCTAAGAGTTTAAAATTAATACTAATAAAGGAATTCAAACATTAAGAGTCTTCAAAAAAATTTCAATTTTTTTTTTTTTTTTTTAATTTTTTAGTCGGACTTCCATTTTACGAACCTCTATTTTAATAATCTCTCCATTTTACGAACTTTTTCCTGTAACCCAGCATATATAGTTTATTGAAAATGAATCCCTATTTAACGAATTTTTTTTCAGGATTTAACGACTTCGTTAAAATAGAGTCCGACTATATTAAGAATTTTCTAAATTTTTTTTTTAAATCAGGATTTATTATTGATGACAAATATATACTTTTTGAAAGAAAATTTCGGCAAAAAACAAAAGTTGGCAACAAAGAAGCACATGCACTGATTGGCTGGAAATACGTGATAGCAGTTTTGACTAAATTAAAATTTTTTACAAAAATCTTAAATGCAGTATTTTTTAAATCAAGTGCATTTTTTATTCATACCTCTCTTGTTATTCAGATATATACCCCTATACTGAAATTAATACTTTAAAGGACATGTTTATTATGCTTATAACATTGCTGTGTTTATTAAAAGTTGCAAAAATTTTTGTTTCATGAAAACCACTTGCAAATTTTTATACTATGTTTTTAACCCCACAGAAATTCAAGCAAAGCTTTTTTCAACAATTAAAAGTGTTTTTGTTTCATGAGCAGTTTTTCTCTTTTAATTATTTTTTTATTTTATTATATATATATATATATATATATATATATATCTTGTTTAAATTTCCAGTCGTTACTAAAATACTTTCTATTCATTCATTCAAGTTCAAATACATTTTTTTAAACTTCTAGTGGATGACACTTGTTGTTAATACAGTTTTTCAAATAATAACAAACAAAAATAATAGTCCAACAGCATATATAGAAAGGAAAATCATTCTTTGTGTCCCTGTAGCGCAATGGATAAGCCCTTGATTTTTTTCGCGATTGATTATTAATTAATTACTTGCTATTAATGATTAATTTTATTAATTAATGCTAATTATTTATTCAAAAATTAGTTTTTTACTGTGTTTTGTTCCCGAAAATCGACAAAATCAAAAGGAGCATGATACAAGAATGGTGAATTTTTGAACCCGACCCCCCCTTGAAAAATTCCTGTGTGCGCCACTGGTTGGACTTCTAATCCATTGATCGTGGATTCGATTCCCACCTAGGATGGCCTAATTTCTGAGAACGGGATTTCCTTTTTACTGTACTATTTTATTATAATAATTAAATTTAATTAATGAATACATAGTAACAAACAAACAAAAAATAATCCAACACCTTATATAGAAAGGGAAAAGGAAAATCGCTTTCTATTTTGTCACTTAATAGTGTGATTCTGTCATATGTATATAAATATGTGACGAATCTGTACGGAACCTTTCCACTAATCTTCTTAGGCATCTTTCTGGGGAATATAAATTCGCGTTTATTTCCAATCAACTCCAAAAAGAGGTATGGGATATTCAAATTAGATAAGGTATTTAAGTCGAGGGTTGCGAGATAGCAAGAGAGATGATGGTAGGCTATTGAGCCAGTAACGTTAAACGCATAGCTAGAAGATTCAAAGAGATTAGATTCGTGAAGACGTCGTGCTGCTAGACGTACCAGAGAGCTGATATAAGCCAGCGGTAAATATAATTCACGTACGCTTAAAGTAAGCGTCAGTTTGAGTTACTTAGTTAAAGTTAATGACAGTTATAAGAATTCGAATACGCGTGTTTCTCGGATCTCCTATTTCGGTAAACTTTACTTGAGTTGAGCTAGATTATTAATTAATTGTATTCTTAGTAATTTACTTTAATATAAAGGCAAATCCCTTTAAACGACGTAACATTATTGTTA
Source organism: Trichonephila clavipes (assembly GCA_019973935.1). Lineage (NCBI taxonomy): Eukaryota > Metazoa > Arthropoda > Arachnida > Araneae > Nephilidae > Trichonephila > Trichonephila clavipes. The sequence goes on along the minus strand of BMAU01002027.1, from coordinate 154,449 downwards.
TCAGAGATATATCATTATATGTTATCAGAGATTTTTGAGGAAATTATAACAAAATTAATATTATTATTTACAATGGCTCTTGGTGGTTCTTTGCCTCAAATTAATCTTGGTGTTCAAGGTGTGACCCCGGGGGTTCTATTTATATTAATTGTAATTATTTAATAAAAAGTAACTAAAATAAATATTTTCTTTATTGACATAAGTAGGAATTGACTTTTAAAAAAATTATATTGCTTGTTTTTAAAAGAATGTTTTTAACAATATAATCATAGTCGAGAATCATTTTCGAAAGAGAAAGAAAATTCTATTGATCATCACACATTTTTTTTCTTACTATTAGTCTTACGAAGTACAAAAAAAAAGTTCCTTCTAAAAAAATTCCCAATTATCAAATTATGCGAAGTATCACAATGTGATCTTTATTGAAATAATGAATAAGGTATTTTTATACTCTATGTCTGTGTGTGAAGGGATACTAAATATGTTTCAGTATACAACTTAAAGAGCAATTTTCATTCGACACTTTTAGGATGTCTAAAGCTAATGCATAAAACATTATGTTAACGAGATCATATTTAATCACCTGATATGGCGGGACCCGTTCCCGCTCATTTTTAGTGACTGAATATCAAATAAAGGCAGCCATATGCAATAAGTAGACTCAAATGATTCTACATTAATGCAAGCCGTAAACGAAACGAGTGCTCATTGATAATTCTAATAGCTCTTTTACTTTGTCGACGGCAGCAAAATTTAATTAAATTATTTAAATATAGGAAATCAAATCTTAATGTAATTATACATTTTGAAAGAAAGAATGTATTCAGAACTTTTCAATATTCGCAAAAAGAAAAAAAATTCACAATGAACACATTTCTTTTATTTTACTCGTTTATTTAACTTCATTAATATGAATCAAAAGCATTCCCCCCCCCTCTTTTGTATGCTTTGCAGGTATATTGATTTAATTTAATTACTACTAATTATTATTAAATATTGATTTTTTTAATTAAAATTTTCCCTGAATTTATGATTTAAAAATAGTTACAATAAAATTACATAATATTTAATAAAAAATATTCATGAAAAAAAAAATTATTTTACAAAATTTTGCGAAAAATTTATTCGTAAAAGTACATTGAAATGCGTAAAAAAAAAACTTTTTTAATTAATACGTTTATCCTAAAAGATATATTTCTTAATTATAGAACCTACTTTTTCTGATAATATAGTCTTCTAGTGTACACTATGCTCTTTAACACATTTTAAATGTTAAATACAGGCGCAACTAGTTGTAATTTATCATTTATTTGTTATTTTTCAAGTCATTCAATTTTATTTAATTTATTTTAAAAGTATTTTTAAGTCCCCACTTTTACATTCGCAAACATATTAAATTTCATCATTAGCAAAACTGAAGCAAGAAATATTATTAAAAGCAAAATTCAGAGAGCTTTTAAATAAGCAAAAAATGAACGCTGGTAATTAGAAAAAATTATAAAGTTAAGCAAAAAAATCATCTTTATCATATACCTGATGCATTAAAATAAGAAACGAAGAACTTTAACTTCAGAAAAAAATATCTTCCGATGTCCCAAACCATGATTATTAATGACAATTCAGAGCAATCTCCCAATAAATATTGGGCTTAAAAAATTGTTTAACATTATTATCAGTCGCTTTGGAATTTTACTATAAATTGGAATTATGTTGGAACATTTTGTTTATATGTATCTTAACTCAGTTATTAATTCTACTTTATTAAAGATTATAAGTATCCTGCAATATAGGCGGAAGATATATCTGATTAAAATGCAATAATCTTAGTAAAAGATTAAAAATTCGAGGATATAGTATTCCAGACATTCTGGCTATTGTTTTTAATTCATTAATAGATTCTAAGTGAATGTATTTTTCTATAGCGTCTTTTGCTTTTCATATCTGGTTTATTGAATTCGATAAACGAAAACACTATCTTTACCTATTTGCGATAAATCTGTTCGTCTTGAAAAGTATTTTTAGGACTCAAAACGTTTATAATAAAATTAAAAATGTTTCGTACAAGTTTTTTCAAAGAATAGATTTACTACCAAAGGTTGCTATTCTTTATATTTGTGCAATATTCTATGTGTGTATTCCCCCTCCATATCTAATGATATTAGGGATAATATCTTAGATATCAAGGATTATTGTTTGGTTTAGTAAAAACTTGTAATAAAATTTAACTAAGAAGTAGATACGAAACAATCAGAAGAAAAGAATTTTTAAATAACTTAACAATTTATCAATTGAGTATGTACACTTGTTCTACCCATAAGGGTCAATTATGCAAGTTGCTTGAGCACTATTTCAGTAATCATGATTAAAAAACAGAATTACATGAATTACTAAAATAAATTATAAGAAGGTCAGCATCTAAATTGACCACTGTCCCCATACTGACTTCATATCTGCACTTCGTGCCTCCATGTCTGCATTAACAGGTAGACTTTATTCACATCGCCCTTAGCATATATCGGCCCCTATTAAACTAAATGGCAGTCTTTATTTTTAAGCAAAAATTAAAGGTCTTATCACCCTTGTTACAAAATATTTTTAAAGTAAAATGATATAGTTTTTAAAGATTAAAATTTTGAAAAGAGATTAGTTGACTATTTTACTTGCAGATTAAACACAATAACCCTTTAGTGGCGAATAATTTTATCGAGCATAACTGAACTTAGTGGCACAACAGTCCATAATAGCCGAGGCCTACTGTGCCTATCTTAGTTTACGTAACCTTAGGCGCTGGGGTTCATGTGCAGATGTTTAGTTTAAGTGGTCCCTTTGACGTTAAACCCCCAGTGTTCAGTTCCCAAGCAAGCTTGGTACTCATTTATCGACCCACTGAAGTAATGAAAGGCTGAGTCGACTTTTGCCCAGCCCGGGTATATCTAACATAAAACTTCATATTAAAAGTATTGCTTTTAAAAAGAAATTTCTTTCGATATTTCTAATAGATAAAGAAAAAAACTTGCATAAAAGTTAAATATCTTTAACCCATCGGTTTATGCGTCGTTTTAATTTACATTTTGTCAAAAAATTTGAAAGGAAAGAACAAAATTAAGATTGAACTTATAAATTTTTAATCGAAATGTAAAATTACTCTTCATTTTTGTCTCAAAGTTTTCATATCATTGATTTGGTTTTTTTTTTTAAAGAGTAGATGCTTACAAAGAATTTTGATAATTTCATGAATGTACATTATACCTTAATTTCTTTTAACTTCCTTCTCTCTCTAACTGAAAAATTTTTTAAGGGTACCATAATATGTTCGATGTAGTAAAATGTCAAAATTAAGACTCCTTATCTTGTGTGATATGTATTAAAAACTCCAATAAAGTTTAGATTTTTTTGTGTGTAATTAATAATGGCATATTTTAATCTTTCTAGAGAATCTATTTTTTTAGTAAAATCTTGTAATAAAAGTAATGGAGATTTAACTTAAATAGAGGACAAAACACAGTTAACCAGTTTTGTTATGAAGAAACAGCATAAATTCTTTGAAAAAATCATAAAACTTTAAAATTTTAAAGATCTCAATTATTTTTTTATTTTTACATGCAAAATTCTTTTTTTAAAAAAAATAGACATTATAAAAAGAAAAATTTGTTTTCTTTCAAATGAAAAAAAAATAATGGCTTACATTCATCTAACATAAGAGGAGTTGTCCTTTTTTAAAATATGTCAAAACAGGGTGGGTGATTTGTTAACATTTTTATCAATTTTAATTTTCATATTTTACTGTTATTTTATAAACGAACATATAAGTGTTATCATTTTTAGATCCAGAAAAATATGCATTATTTTTTTTAACTAAAATGGTAAAGTTTATTATGTTCTCTTATCCTTGACTTATATATATATATAATAAATATCCTGCACAACCTTGTAAAATACCTTTAAAAAGACGGCAACGAGTGAAAGGAAAAAGAGATTCCAGAAGGAGCGAGAGTTTTGGAGCATATTTTTAGTTTGTAAATAGGGAAAATTTTATTTTGTGTGATAATTAAAGGTTTATTAAAAAGTCAAAAGAAGTCGTATTTCCTGAATTATTTATATTGAATGTGCCAGATATTACATCCTAAACCAGGTTTCGTGTTATGTTCTTCTTTCTAAATCCGCAAATACTATTGCTAAAATTCACTAAGCATATTCTTGTTTAAGGTATCCGACTACGTTCGGAACCACGATTTTGCAAAAGCATATAAATGGATAATATTTATGATATTGAGTATCACTTAGATTAGAAAATGTATATAAAATTGTTTTAAGAATAGTATTACAATAAAAAGTTATTTAAGTAACATATTTTGACAAAAAATGAACATAGAATGACCCATTTTCAAAATATTCTCCTTTGGTGAAAAATGCTTCTATTATAATAATATTTTGCCTATATATAGCTCAGACCTCTGTACAGAGGCTCAACTAGAAATTTTTTAATATATTACTTAGAAGTGGTTTTATCCATGTTTTACGACAACAGAGGGGGAAAATTTTAAGAAAAAAACGCCTATAATTATTTCAATGGGTTGTAACTCTGAAAATAATGTGAATTTTTCAAAAATGATATCTGAGCCTCTATACAGAGGTCTGAGCTATATACAGGCAAAATATTATTATAATAGAAGCATTTTTCACGAAAGGAGAACATTTTGAAGAAATGTTATTCTAAGTTAATTTTTGCCGAAATATTGTATTTAAATAAATTTTTTTGTCAAAATGTCCTTGAAAGAATTTTATACATGTATTCTAATCTAAGTGACACTAAATATCATGAAAATTATCCATTTATGCGCTTTTTTAAAATCACGGTTCCGAACGTAGTCGGATACCTTAAAATTCCTTGGAGATCACGAATGACAAAGAACTGACAGTATTAACTGCATGTTGAAGAACCTAAGAAACCTAACGGTAAAGGTCACAAGGTTCATGATCAATTCACGAAGTTGAATCACGAGCTCGAGAGTTTTAGATTCACTAGGGATCATTCGTGTTTATTATAATGGGGACTGCCCCTTAAATAAAACCAGATCTCAGAATTTATGGCAGGATATTGTGTATTAACTCAATTGCCGTTTAAAGAACCACATCTCAAAATTACGAGGTAAGTCTCCAGAAGCTCTCGTGTGGCTTTATAACTATGTTATTTAAAGCTAAAAACTTAATAATCGTTCTCTTTATCAGGAGATGAAACTCTCACTTAGAAGCCACCTTACCTGTACTCGAGACTCTACGAGGTCGAGGCGTGAAGCGAGTGCCTCTCTCATGAACACATCGGGATAGTGGGAGGCCTCAAACGCCTTTTCCAGCTCCTCCAGCTGCCATCCGTTGAAATTGGTCCGCGTGCGCCTCCGTTTCTCCTCCTCCTCCTCTTCCTCCTCCTGACGCCTCCTTCTGTCCTCGGAGGAACGACTCCCGTTTTGGCTCGAGGCTGCAGAAAGAAACAAAAGAATTTTCACTTAAATGCCAGTAAAGTATTTTTCCCCCTTTCTTTTTTAAGCAAGAAGCAGAGAGAAACTTGACTTTAAAATGATACATTTTTCGAAGATCTATATTCAAAAAGAGAGTAGACCTACGCATCGTGTGAAAATATGTCCTTAATTTTTTTTATGGGGACATGGTACTATTTACGCAAAAATGTTTAATTTAAGGATTTTTAAAAAAATTTTTGATTACCCCCTATGTGTGTATACTATGTGAAACAGATTTTGTGCTCAAAATTTCATAAAAAGCTAGCCATTTAATTTTTTAACGAAAAAAATTTGTGACGTGATGTTAAAATTCTACTCCACCTAAAATTTACGTACATGCATAAAATTTTATTTACAAGTACATCAAACTATGTATAACAAAAGTTGGTATGAGCTTTGCGATAGCATGATTGGTATTCGTACAATACCTCTTTTTATGAATGCTTATTGAAAATTCCTTAAAAAACCTATAAATTCTGAGTTCAATTATTTTTAAGAAAATAAGTATTGCTTTGATTCAAAAATGTATACCAACTTTTGTTACGTGTACTGTTGGCAATAGGTAAAAAAATTCAAAGCATTAAGCACAATAGAAAAAAAAACCTTAGCATTTTAAATCAAGACAAACTACTTATTTTATCTTTTTGAGATAAGTAAGTTTAAAGTTTTGATTTGCCATAGGGATATGAATAAAAATGAACGTAAAAGCTATCATAATTATGCGTTTCTTAAGTTTAGAGCTTTCAAATTTTGTGAGGTTATAGAAAAGTATATAAAGAATAATTTAGACTAAAAAAATTAGATTTGATTTTTTGACTGATTTTGGTCAATTGAATCGTACTGTGTCTTCTTAATTTCGTTTCATTTTTCGTAGGTAGTACAAATTTGATGCAAAAAATGTGTTTAATCGAAAGTAGATAGAAAATGATTACTATGTTCTCTGGGTTTGAGTATTTTGATTTTAAAAATAAATATAGCTTGAGCTAATGAGGATATACGTAATGAGCAAAAGAAATTTTACATGAATATACGTACGTATTGCTAAACATTTCAGATTTTTATAATAGATTTGTTTTCGCAATCGATACATTTACTTGTAAATGTAAATATTCAAAAAATTATGTAAATTAAAGGAAAATATTCCTAAAATGTAATTTATCGGTAGTTGTTTTGACTTCAACTACACGCTTGATTTTTATATAATTCTGTGCATATATTTTCAAATAAGATAAATGGATTACCTATTTCTTTCATTTGCTAAATTTTCAATTTATGAAGATTTATAGAATTTTTGGTACTTATCCGTTTCACCGGAGCAAACGTTAAAGTCGCCAAATTGATACAATCGATGTTAAATGGAATATTTCTCCCGGTAACCTTTCACAGCCACATTTTCGAAACAAGTCGTGCTTTTTTCTTATTTTTGGTAACGTTCTTTTCGTAATACATTAAAAATACAGGAAAAACCAATGAGAGCTAACATTTATTTTTTAAAAAAATGCATGTGTATAATGTTTGTTGTTGCCAATAAAATCTGCTTGACGAGATTTGCGCTGTTGAAATGGAAGAGTACTAATTTTTTTAATATCGTGATGCTTTCATAACTTTGTTAATACATCTGTTGGAAAAATTATTTAATTATAACTATATTTCTCAAACCCTTCATTTTTGGTAAGTTTTTAGTTATGTTTATATTGAAACTTTTTAATTAAGACACGGACTTACAACAAATGATTGAATCATCTGTGATATAAAAATTGTATTTTGTTCGGAGAAAAAAACTTGAGCCTTAATTAAACTTATACTTTTGCCGCGATTTACGAAGCTACAGTACACCAAATTTCAAGATTTTGAAGACACGCATGTCTATTTGAAAAAAAAATTGCACAATTAAACCCACTTCTGTGTTGCTCACATTCATATAGTTACAAAATATAACGAATACTTGATTAATCATCGTTTACACACTGTTTCATAATTCTATTTAACTGAAAATATTTTGCACAACAGAATAGAGTTTTTACCAACTTAAAGGGAGGAAATCTTTTATGCTCTTAATTTTCCCTTTTTCGCAAAAAGAGTATCTTTAATACTTTTTATTGTTAAATAGAAAAAGATTTATATAAATAATAACAATTACAAAGGATTGATCATAGTTGAAACATAGACAGTTATATACATATTTTTTGGAAGAACTCATTGCAGTAATAGACGAAGGTACTTACGTACGCAACATGCCAACGTTTAAGGTAACTTGCCAAGTTATAAACCCGATTTCTCATGTGTCCTATGCGCTGAATTGGCAACCCTGTGCTTCGTTTCATATTATGTCGCCAATACCGTTGCGATATTACCTAAGTACCTAAATGAATAATGCTGAACATTGATACATTTTTAATGTAAATAAAATTTTATAAAAGTGTAAGAAACTAAGAGATCAGCATCTGATATTGACATACGTGTTTTTTTACTGTAAAATATTAAAATTCTATCGCAAATTGGAGGATTTTTTCATAACATTTAAACGGGTTTTTTTCTTTTTGAGAAACATCCTCCACAAGTATCGTTTTCCTGTTTTTATATTATATTTTCTTTGACGACTTAGTGCTTTTATTGAGTGAGTCAATGCTCGCTGAATCTATACTTACTCTAATTATTCTTTAATATTATTATAATCATTTTAAACTATTAAAGCATTACACAGAAAGGTTATTCTCTATCTTTTGCTATTTATAGTGTCTGAATATGATACACACTCATAAATTTTGTATATAGATCTCTTTTTAAAAATTTTCACTTATGCCCCAGAAAAGCATAAAAAAAATGCATATTTTTACTCCTTTCCAAATCCAAAGCTTAAGGGACGAATGTAAAGTAGTTTGAAAAGAAACGTTATTGTTGTATGGAGGGGGAATAATTCACGAAAAACGAAAAAATCTAACTTTCAAAGTAAGTTAAAAGATGATTGAATTTTTTAGTTCATTAACAAATCCTTTCTTTTTCCTATATTAAAATTTCGATGACTATTTTTTTTTAAACTTTTTGTGTGTGCTTAAATTTTTTTTTTATTGTTTTTTTTTTTTTTTTTTTTTTTTGAAAACTATTTTGTTTGATTTTCTTCTTGCTATATAGCCACACAAAGATTATTGAAGACGGAAATCATAATTCTGATCCTCAGTTATGTTATTTTCCACCTTCCAAACTGAATGTATAAAGAAAGAAATGTATGCAAAGTCTTTTGAAAAAAAAACTATTTTTACTTTTACTTGACAAGTATTAACCTGGTCGTTAACTGAATACCATTTGGAAACTAACTTCCAAAATATTTGTATTGATAATAATTAAGCTCATGTTTGGGAAATCTCATATGAAATCATTTTTAAAAAATACGCTGAGAAGACTTTTTTTTCGCTCCGATGACTCAGTCGTAAATAAAAAAATGTGCTATACTTTTCATTCAAAATAAAATAAATTATTTTGCTATATATAGTAGATTAAATTTACTTTTAAAAGCAGATTAACAAATTTAGAAAGACTATTGAGTTCCAAATATTCTATGAAGCAAATTTAAGATACAAAAAGTAACAAAGGATGAACAAAAAACAATAACATCTCATGCATTTTTCTCGAGATCAAAACAGACGTTAAAGATTTCAAATTTAATTAATGAGACTTATCTCCTTAAGCCTGTACATCTACTCCCTCTTAATCGAATTTTTGTCCACCATGTCCAAGCTATTGTCCTCGAAAGTATCATTTTCTCTTTCAATTTAAGAGAAAGTACAAGATTCCCTCATTCAATCACCGCTACCTTATTTCGTGTCGCTTTCAATTTTACCCGAGCCTTCTTAATGCAGGCCTATCACGAGCCAAAATGAGAGAACGGTTCATTTGCATTTTCCTCGTTAAGAAGTCCCACGCAAGAGCAAATTATCATAATTTAACGAAGCATTGTGTGGAACATTTCGCTGACTCTTTTCCCACGATATATTCCAGCCGATGCCATCGCTGAAAGAGAAAACAATTCATCAATTCAGATGGTTTCAATTACTGACAAAATACTCTCGATTTCGCTTTATTTTTACTACCCTTTCCATTTACTTAACGATCTGACAGTCACCCACTAAAGTTTATGTTGATCGTTTATCGATAAAGAATCGCTTAATGGAGATATTCCGCCAAACGATAAAAAAAAGTTAAGTAAAGAACTACAACTTCGGATTCACTGAGGAAGCAAGTGCCCTCAGGCGGCCGTTACGAGAGACACATAGCAACCGGCAGATGGCGTTATTTGGGCGATAAATAAAATTACCACTTCTCCGAGTGCCTGTAATTAAGTCATTAACGAAAGTAAACTTTGATGGACGATTCTTGGATCGCAAATTGTTTCTGCTTTCGAATTTCTCCGCTTTTAGTCATTTCTTGGCTTTTAATTATACTTTTTTGCTATTTTTCATTCTCTTTTTTTTCTTTCCCCTCTTTCTTAAGAGCATTTTAAAGAAGGGGAGAAACCTACTCAATTAATTATTTGCGATAGCGATGAAAATTTTAGGGCTTGGACGGCTAGTGAATTTCTATTAGTGAAGAAGCGTCTCTTAAAGATTTGATGCTTTGGAGACTGACTTCTTCTTAATGAATAGCCGTCAATTCTTTGACGTCGCTGTATTTACGATACCCGTTAATTAATTCTTTCTTCGCCGAAAGCGATAAGATAAAGATTGTTTCTCGGGCATAAAGAATGTAATTTGAAAACATTTTTTTACTTGTCGATTAATGAACTTTTCGATCATAGAAATTAATTGTAGTGATATCCAAGTGTATTAATTTGAAATGATGTATCAAATCCATCATTAGTGTGGAAGTATGTTTGAAATGGACTTTGGTAACGTGATGTAATTAAAGTCTGTCAATATAAGGTAGAAAAATAATTACCAATATGTTAAAAATTTTGAAATTAAAACTTATTTGTTATAAAAGATGCTTATGGAACGGTTCTGGTAAAAAAGAGAAAACAGATTCTCGAAGGGTTTTTAATTACTTCCAGAAGCTACATGATGATATATATATATATATATATATATATATATATATATATATTAATTTATAGATCAAGATTACAATTTTTACTTGTCATGGTTCATTTATCAATAATATGCTAAAAAGCTTGGAAGCTTATTATTTCATTTTTGTTAGTCATTAAATTAATCAAAAACTGCAACTAAAACATTTGAATAAACTAAATTTTTTTTTCGTTACTCATACTTTATGCACTATTAAAAATTTTAAAACATTTAAAGCTAAATTTTAACAAGACTTAATTTTTTACGGTTCTGTGCAAAACTTCGAGAACATATTACACAATAGGTCCCCCTTCAAGAAAACGTGTTGCCTATAGACAACCCTTATTCTACGGTTTGATCATTCTTTAAAGTAAAATGAAATATATTTTGAAAGCATTATAATTTTTGCTTTAAAATTTACAACTTTCATTAAACAGTATAATTTTTTGAAATTCAATATATTTTTTCAATAAACAAATGAGAGAAATATTTTATAGCAAGTTTTTTCACGAGTAACTAAAATAAAATTTAAACCGTCATAAAAATCGGTATGTTAAAAATCGAAATTAAAACTTTTATTTTATTTTATTTTTTGTTTAATTTTTCGATGGTAAAAATATTTAAATATTTATTACAATATGTATTTGTCGTTGTAATTATTAGAATTGATTTTTTAGTAGTAGAAGTATACTTTGGAATATGCTGAAGTCACAAATAGCTTTTCCAAATACACCAATAATAGAATAACTTAAACAGATATATAAATCTAGTTAAGTCCAATTCAATTTGTAATAAATTAAAATCAACACAAAAATATATTTACTTTTGAGAAAAAAAAGGGGTCGAAAGTGCAAGGATAATGATTTAAGAACAATATAATACCAGTAAGTTATAATTAAACGCAAATTTTTAAAATCATAGTTCGCATTAAAATTTAAAATGCATTTTTGTTAGATAAAATCTTTCAAATAAGGGTATTTAGATAAATAACCCTATAATTTTATCCAAATACCTTAAAATTTAAAAATGATTTATGTTCTGAGAAGAATGAAATGAGCACAAATTTAATAATATATCATTAACATTTGTCCTTTATAATTTTATTAAAAGGTTTTATATAGAGTTGGAATAAAATAAAAGTAATAATTTTCCTTTTTATTGAATTATTAAAATAAAAGATGCCAGAACGGATAATTCGTAAAATCATCCTATCAATTAATACATGAATCTCTTATCTTGTACCTATCTCAATTACTTCATTTCAAATAACTTCCTTCATTAAAACATCTGATTTTAATCATGATAAAGGTTTTCAACATTTTACTACCAGGATAATACAATTTCATAATATATGAAACATATTTCATCAACAAAATGCGAAAGGAATAACAGGGTTTCATGTTTCTTTTATGTCCTGAATAAATTTAATTACCATCTATGAATTGGCTTTACTGTATTTAAAATATAATAGAAAGTGAATTAACGTAAAATCGAGGTAGAAATAATGTTTTTTCTCTTACAAAATGACTTAAGATTATAAAAGTTTCTTTTATTATTAGCCATTATGAAGAGTGCAATTATATTTCAATTAAAAGAAAATAAACTGTAAAAAGTAATTTTATTTTCTGCCCAACAGTTTTACAGAATAAAATCCATTAAAAATAGTAATACAAAACGAAAAATATGCATAAAATGCAAGGGAGAAACATAGATTGTTACAAATTGAAACCATTTAATAAATTTAATCAAGAACGATAACTGTGAGTTTTTTATATGATTTTAAAAAAGAAAAAAGAAAAATGGGCAAATGTATATATTCCCTGTTCAGATTTTGTACAAGTAAACATCGCAATATACGTATAAACGCATAAAATTAAGTAATAAAATCAGTAAAGTTATATTCTCTTCATTTGTATTAAAATAATTTTGGGGGAGAGAAAAACAGGAAAAAAAGACTATTTTAAGAGGTGAACAAAACTTCCGGAGTTTTATGAGATGAAAAAATTTCAAAGAGCCTAGTTAAGTTTTGTAAAAATATTATTAAAAAAAATAATTTTTAAGAAATTAGTCTTTGTGTGTTTTTTTGTAAACAAGCTGTAAATTTGGCTTCACCTTTTATAGAGTGTTATTGTAAGAAACATGCGACTTGCACCAATAAACGGTAAAATATATGAAATTGAGTTTAAGTACTAAAATATAAAATATTTTTTATTTAGTTAAAAATTATCATTGAAACTAAACAATAAATGAAAGGGTCTCGCTTGGCAAATGAAGAGAATACACGATATAGATAAAGATGCTCGCTTTTTGATAGTGTGAAAAAAAAAATTTGCGCACAACGCTTTTTTTTCCCCCTATCAGTGTACAAAAAGTAAAATGGGTACTTTTCCGTTTCGCCTTTGTAAATCTCGACAACACACAATATACACATAAAAAAATCCTATAAATGTTAGTTCTCATTAGTTTTTCATTTATTTCTTGTGTATTATGAAAAAGACGTTACCGATAAGAAAAGACCATGACTTGTTTTGAAAAAGGTGCGGTAAAAGATTACCAGAGGAAATATTCCATTTGGCGTCGGTTATATCATTTTAAGCGACTATATCGCTTGCGCCGGCAAAACAGAAAAATACCGTAAAATGAAAAAAAATTTGATTTTAATAGGATAAATCAATTTACATATTTTTTCATAAGTATTTTTAGAGATCTTATCAGATGTAAATAATCCGAATCATTCTTTTTGAATAAATTTATCGTAAAGATATATGTCTAACACTTTTACTCCTTTTTCTGAATAAAAATAATCAATTTATTTGGAATATTATCAGAATATATGAATAATTTTATCTTCTTTATATTAATCCGAATATTTTTGAAATATCTTTCTATTTTCACTTTTAATTTGTTTCGTTTTCATATATTAAACAGCAAACTTTTGAAATATTATTTTACGTACAGCTTTCTCATTGTGAGAAATCGATTACAGAAAATTATTAAAAAGTTCTATTTTTTCAGATTTCAAATAATTTTACTGATGATAAACTCTTTTTTTAATTTGTTTAAATTCATTAAGAAGGAAATAATTATTTTTAACATAAGTTATTTTCAGAATAGCCGCTTATTTAAAGAATCACATATTGGTTTGAATCCATATTATTATGCAGATATTGTAGGTATAATATTTTTCAAAAAAAAGATGCTAATCCATCTTTTACTTGCAAATTACAAATAAATAAATAAATCATACATCCTTGAAACATGTTTCAATAAACCACTTTTTGATCTGAAACCACATGATATTATTATTTGTTACAGTCTTTTCAAACATCTGTTTCATTCTCATTTTTATGCACTGACAAGTAAAAGAAACAGGTTTTACAAGCCACAAAATCGTCAAATGTCAACATATGCAACACAATCACCAAAACCTTTTTTTAGTCCCACACCAATTTAAATTAACGGGTGACATGACACACTACATTAAACTACATCCTGATGGTCTCCTTTTATCATCATTAACCTTCTGAATAACTGGAAGACCTTAACAAACCACAAAAAAATGTCAAATTTTAGCATATTTTACAAACTAAAAAATTTCTCTCTCCAACCCTGCACTAATTTGAATTCGCGTGATACATTCATAAGGTACAATATTCAAATAGCCTTTGTAATCGTTATTGCTTTTGGGCGCGGAGAATACAATGGAATCCTCAGTCGACGAACCATGTCTTTTATGACCTTACGTTCTACAAGATTTAATTGATTAATTACATCTGGTTTTTTTGTCGGTCACGCCAACTACTGTTCCATCGGCAGCGACCAAATGCTGTTTCTCCTCTGTTAATGAGTGGGTCCGCTGTGAGCTCGTGTTGTAGAAAATGGTCTCGCGCGTAGCGTGTTCCGGCTGCGTTACCTTGACAACGGAAGAGCCAATGATCGTGAACAGGCGATACGCACTGGAGACCACCAATAAGGTCCGTAACCCCCCACCATTCGTCTCCGCCCACCTCCACTTCATTATGCGGTTTAATTCAATAATCACCACCGATTGAAATGTCAGGGCTATTTTGAGTGATTAATCAGAAACGTTTGTTGATGCAATTAATGCCCCCCTGCAAGAGACTACTATATGAGATGTTGTGAGTGTCCCTTTTTCTAATTTGGTTAAATATTAGTTTGATGTTCACCAGTTATGCTTTTGGTATTGTTTCATCTTTGTTTTCATAGAGTAAATTTAAGTTTAAGGTAACTTTTCATATCAACTAATGTTGAGTCTTCTGTTAAATTTTTGAAAGGGCCAAAAATCTAGTAATTTAAAAAAAAATTCATTATTTTTATTACTATTATTATTATTTTAAATGGTATTCACAAGATGGAATAGACATCTCATGCATTTTTACGTGCTTCTGATAAACGATCTGATTACGATTTTGAAGAGTTGAAAATGACAGAGTGCCGTATTATTCATAAAAGGCTGGTTAGTTTAAAACAGGGGTGGGCATTAAGATGATCGCGATCGACCGGTAGACCGCCAATGCATTTTGGTGTGACCATCTTTACTATGAGCTAAGACGTGCATACTAAAAATAAACATATTTATGGAACAACGATACCAGCTAAAATGGAGAATTGGCTATCCACATTCTATGCGACTGACCTACCTGGGTGAATCTGCATTTTCAATGATTAATATAATTAAGGCAACATATTGTTCCCGCTTCACAGATGACCACTAAGAATCCAGTAAACAATTAGTAGCAGTAGCGCACACAGGAATTTTTCAGGGGAGGGGGAGTTCAGGGTCGAAAGTTCACCATTCTTGTAACATGCTCCTTTTCATTTTGTCGATTTTCGGGAACAAAACACAGGAAAAAACTAATTATTGAATAAATAATTAGCATTAATTAATAAAATTAATCATTAATAACAGATATTTAATTAAATTTTTCGTACTATATACTTAGAATTATAATCAATTGGGAAAAAAATCGAGGGCTTTGGGGGGATCCGGACCCCCAGAACCCTCCCCTTGTGTGCACCACTGATTAGTAGTTAGTAATTATATACCAAGATAATCAAGGTTTGCAGACTAAGTCTTCTACTGACTATACGAGAACTAACTTTAAATGGAAATTATTTATTTTTTTATGTATTTTGAATTGTTTGAGAATAAATTCATCATGTGATATTCTTAAATTTTTTGGTATTATTATTATATTTGAAACCCAGTGGCTGATTGGTAAGTGCATCGCGCTTCCACACCACAGGTCCGAGATTCAAACCCAGGACAGGGCAAGGTTGACTCAGCCTTTCATCCCTTCAAAGGATCGATAAAATGAGTACCAAGCTTGCTTGGGAACTTAACACTGGGGGTTTCGTGTCAGACTGACCACCTGACCGAAACATCTGCTATGCACCTCAAGACCCAAGGCCGCGTTTTCTGAGTTGGGCACAGTAGGCTTTGTCCCTCAGGGGATGTCGTGCCACTGAGTTAAGTTAAGTTATTATTATATTTGTATCTTGTGTTTAGATTTAAGAGTGATTTAAAGCATATTTTTTATATTGTAGTTATGCAGATATATACATATTATATTATTATTGTCATAATATAAATATTGTTGACTTTTTTTTATTACAACACACCTACGTCACTGGGTGAACCTCAACACCTTGTAAAAATTAGAAGCAGACCGTATCAAGTAAAAGTCTGCCCATCCCTGGTCTATAACTTAGGATCTCTTGTAAAATAAAGATTGGTCAATTATCATTCCTGAACATTCTCCACTATTACTTGCATATGAAATATTGAGAACGAACTAGCACACATCTCATTTGAAATTTGTTTGAACTAAATCTTGGTTTGATTCTTAACATGTCTTGTCTATAACTTAGTTGCATTATTACTTTAAACGAAATAGGGATTAATATTCAGAACAGCTTCATTGTCGGGAAAAGGGAGGGGGGAATAGAAGAAAGTGTGTGTGTGTTTATATATATGTATAAAATTTCCTTAAATATTCTTTTTTCGAAAAGTCCCAATTATCTCTTCATTTCATTATCATCTAGACTCGATCATGGTTAACAGTAGCTTAAACAAATCTCTAATGAGGCACATTCTAAAAAACACTTAAAAGAAAGTGTTATATGGAAATTAATATTTTCATGAAAACTAAAAATCTGTTGATTAATGGGGAGGGAGTTGAAACCCCAAACTCCTCCCTAGAGCACGCCACTGGTGGTCAACAAGTAAACTCGAAGAATTTTGTAAATGATCCTCGAAGTTGGTTTCAATATTTTCAAAATATTGTCAGAAATTGCTTGAGCCTCACACGTGATTTTAAAAGTACATTTTTCTTTTTATTTCAAGCTAATTCCTTTTTAATAGTCACCCTACAAACATAGTTTTACGGAGAAAAGATCTCTTCCCTCTCATATATAAAACGTTTACCTACTTCTAATTCAAACACTTCTTGCGGACATATTTTTGATAAGCTGTATAGAATATGTTAAGAAAAATGTAATAAAATTCTAAAAATATTATTAAAGTTCCCAATAAATCATGTGAATCTGATAAATGTATCATTTTTTTCAAGCCCCAAATAGGGTTTCCTTTTTTTACCCTGAAAAATATTTTCTGCGAAAATATACTAAATAATCAATTAACATTTGAAGTTAGTCATTAATTTTTCGAGAAGAAGCAAAGAATTAATATTTAACTGAGTTTACATGCACAGTTTAGTAATTGGAAATTATTATGACGCATAGAGAAAGGTACTTATGAAAAGTCCTGTTTATTAAAGAGAGTTTTTTTTTCAGGTATAGAAGTTTAAGTAGGCATTACTTTCCAAGATGGTGCCCGATTTAACAGCTGTCAAGTGATTTATTCTCAGTTTGGTTTGGCAATTCATCAAAACGATAATCAAGCAAGGCGTAGATTCGTCGAATGGGCCCAAAACGAGATTGCCGTTGTTCCCGATTTTCATAAGCGAATTTTGTTTAGCGATGAAGCGCACTTCTGGTTGAATGGCTACGTCAACAAACAAAACTGCCGCATTTGGAGTGAAGCTAATCCACAAGTGTATGTCGAAACACCGTTACATCCAGAAAAACTGACTGTTTAGTGCGCTTTATGGGCTGGCGGACCACTTCTTCAAAAACGATGAAGGCCACAACGTTACAGTCAATGGTGATCGGTATAGAGCCATGATTACTAATTTTTTCATTCCTGAAGTGAACAATCATGATGTCCAGGAGCTGTGGTTCCAACAAGACGGCGCAACATGTCACACAGCTCGTGCAACAATCGATTGATTGAAAGACACGTTTGGTGACCGCCTAATTTCACGTTTTGGACCTGTGAATTGGCCTCCAAGATCTTGTGATTTAACACCGCTAGAATATTTTCTGTGGGGCCATGTAAAGTCATTGGTCTATACGGATAAGCCACAAACGCTTGACCATTTGGAAGACAACATTCGCCGTGTTATTGCCGATATAGGGCCACAAATGTTGGAAAAAGTCATCGAAAATTGGACGTCCAGATTGGACTACATCCAAGCAAGCCGTGGCAGTCCTATGCCAAAAATCCTATTTAAAATGTAATGCCACAAGATTATCTTTCGAATAAAAAACAATTCATGTCAATCGAATAATACATCGTTGTTTTATTGCAATTTAAAGTTCTATACCTCTAAAAAAACACCCTTTATGTAATTCATCATTAGCGCTCATAGAAGACGTAGCGCTCCTAGCTCAGATATATACATACTCACACACACACAAGCAATGTTGAGTATATACAGTAACGCACACAGAAATTTTTCAAGGGGGGAGGGGGGTCCGGGATCAAAAGTTCACCATTCTTGCATCATGCTCCTTTTGATTTTGTCGATTTTCGGGAACAAAACACAGTAAAAAACTAATTATTGAATAAATAATTAGCATTAATTAATAAAATAATTCATTAATAACAAATACTTAATTAAATTTTACGTACTATATACTTAGAATTATAATCAATCGGAAAAAAATCGAGGGCTTTGGGGGTCCGGACCCCCAGGACACCCCTCCCCTTGTGTGCGCCACTGAATATGTATATATATATAAATGCATCTATAAATATATTATTTCTATCACACAAATACAGCTTCAGCCTTCATGATTTTCTTTTAAATATTTTGTATGGAGAGAGAAAGAAAAAAAACACTCTCAGTATTTTTAGAATCCACATCTAAATGGCAAAGTGTCACATTGAAATAACATAATGTAAATTGAAATAACATATTCAAAGAAAATAATAATTTAATTTAATATAAAAATTGTAATAGAGAAATTTTTTTTAAAAAAATAATTAAATTAAAAACAATGAAATCAACCTTAGAACTCGCATTTAACTGCCACAACATTTTTAAAATAAGGAAATTGAAAGTTGCATTCACTTACAAAGCATGAAACACATTGATATTAAAATTCCATTTGGTATCGATTAAGATTACATTCGTATGACATCGATTGGTTTTAGATAACAATTTATTCTACGAGGCCGAGTTTAATAATAATATTTAAAATCCTTTATATAAGAAAATTATATATAGAAAATTATAAACACGCTAGGAAACAATTTGAGCGGGTCAAATGAAATTAACAACAGTTTTTACTACAACGAAACTACTAAGTCTATTACATTCATGGTCTTAAATAAACAAACATATATATTGTTAAAATATTCTCATTACGCACGAAAATAAAGTAATTTTTCGGTGGCGCCATTGTTGATTAGTAAAATTAAGATGTTACGCTATTTCTAAAAGAGAAGATTAGAAAAACTGATAAAAATCCTTCTTGTTTTGTTTGCGATGTCTAATCCATGATTGAATTGATAAGAACCTCCAATTTCATCGATTGTGTTGTCGGCTATCGATAAAGTCTATGATAAAAATAAGTGATTTCTTTTTAGCGTGCTACAGTAATGGAGTGAATTGATATTGTTTGGATATAACGTGTTGAAACATAAGAGTGGTTTATTTTATTTGATAAGAGAGACATTATCTTTCATATTTTAGCATAATATTTATTCACTTACAAGTAGATATGGTTGATTTGTTCAAAGGAGACGGAAATGTTGCGCTGTCATTTGTTTATAAGATTTTAACACCTTAGCTGGTTTGCCCGTTCATCGTACGGGCTACCTTAAGCTGGCCACAACCGGTTTGCCCGTACACAGTGCGGATAATGATATTTTCTTCTTTCTATCTTTGATTTGCGCATATTTTTAATTCTTATAGTAAGATTATTAGTGCTAATGTTTTGGGGAGACGCAGTTTGTCCTTGGTACACTGAAATATTTCTCATCCGGGATTTTCAGGGGAATTTTTCTTTGAAGGCAAGAATTTACATTCTTGAAAATATTCGATAAAGAACAAGGATCGGCAGGGCAATGTGCAATTTGTTGAATGAAAAGAAATGAAAATAAAAATATAATCCAAAATAAAAAGATATCTCTGTCCTCATTACAATTAAGACTTAGTGTTACGCCATGCTTCAAATTGTGTGTGCATTTATAAAGGCAAACACACTAACCTTAACCGTCTGAGAAAGAAGTGCGAATATGAAAAGAAGTTCTTTTAAGGTATATGAAACATTTTTCATAGCATGCAGAACGTACTTCTAAAAAGCAAACGCTTATCATTTTTTTTTTTTTTTTTTTTGTGTTCCACATTTATAAAATAAAAAAATTGTGGGGAACTTTAAAATTCCTCCATTTTTGGATTCTGTTAAATATTATGCTTAGTTATATGCAATAAAAAAGTGCCTTATTTTTTTAATAATTTGGATGCAAAAAAATTAACCACTTAAAGGGTTCAATGACTTCGCATCGCTCCATTTCACTTGTAAACATTAAAATCAGTAAATTTTTCTTCCAACATGTCTTTCAATAAACTCTTTCTTTTTATTTGTTTGTCTTGTTTTATTTTTATTTTGTAATTTTTAATCGGTAAGAAAATTTCAGTTTTGTTTGTTATTGGAGTAATGAACCAACGAATTAAATATGGTGACCAGACTGGGAAAAAACAAAAACAAGAAAATGCGTGCTGATAATTGCATTAAGCATATCGAGAAAACATTTTTTCCCACCTTTCTTCAACTACAAACGTTTATCTCTACTTTTAATTATTTTTCAAATCATTAAATCAGTTACAATTTGAATGAAAACCGCCATTTCATGAAGATATTTCTGTTTTTACATTTGATCCCTTGTTTTTGTAATTTATCATGAATTGTGTTATTTAAGTCATTCTGTAATAATTTTTCATTGCTTAAAAAATTGTGAATCAAAATATTTAAATTTTTGTCAAATTAATGAGAAGTGTGTAAGCCCAGAATTAATCAAAACTCAATTAAATTGTTCCTCATCGTAAAAATCTTTAATCCCTTAAGTGCCACCGACGTATATCTCCGTCTTTCTCAACCCATACGTTATGTACTCCTGACGTATACATACGTCCTTCCGAAATATGATACTTTTCTTTTCTTTGCGCTGCTATCAGAAAAACTATTTCTTAGGCTTTGGAATGTAATAAAATGACCTTACAATGTTTGCGAACGGTTTACATATTAGAGAAAAATTTGCATATTTGTACCTTTCCCCACCTCTTTAATACATAGTATACGCATGCCTATATGAAAAATAGGTCATTTGGGAGTGAATCGCGTAACTTTTAATCTGCAGTTAAAGGGTTAATACGAGGCAAAATATTAATACTGAAGAGAAACTGGAATTTTATGCAATTCGGAACTATATAATTTTTTTAAACATTACATTTTGCCTCAATTTATATCCTTAACATTGAACTTCATTATATTTCCTGACTGAAAATATTTCAAAACTTATGTTATAAAGCTGGAAATGAATAAGAAATTAAAACTACCACCACTTGTCAAAATGGTGCAAAAAGGAGTTGAGTGATCCGTTTTTATCTATTTCTTCTGTACATTGTTACAATTTTCATGTTTAGTAGATAACATTATAATTACGAAGCTTTTCTATACTTCGTATTAAAAAGCAATTTCTTTGAAATCTTAATAACTATTTGATTTTTTTAATAAAAGCTACTTAAAATTGTACTAAACTCTGAGCTAAACTCAGCGGCATAACAGCTCATTGGAGGGCCAGCGCCTACGGTGCCCGTCTCAGTTTTTGTGACCTTGGGCACTGAGGTTCAAGAGCAGATGTTCCGGTCAGGTGGTCAGTCTGACGCGAAATCCCCAGTGTTTAGTTCTTACGTATGCAATATCGACCCACTGAAGGGATGAAAGGCTGAGTCGACCTTGACTAGCCCGGTGTTTGAATCATGGACCTGCTGCGTAGAAGAGCGATCCGCTACCACTCGGCCACTGGGCTTTTATCATTATATTAATACCAGGCTAACGAATTATTACCAAAGAACTTATACCAGTGGCGCACACAGGAATTTTTCAAGGGGAGGGACCAGGGTCGGAAATCCACCTTCTCGTATCATGCTCCAATACGCCGCCCAAGATATTCTTTTGGTTTTGTCGATTTTTGGGAACAAAAAAGAGTAAAAAATTTATTACTGAATAAATAATTAGCATTAATTTAATTAATTATTAATAACAAAAATTTAATTAAAATTTACGTACTATTTACATCAGATTATAATCAATTGAAAAAAAATCAAGGGGTTTGGGGTGCATCCCTCCTTGTGAGTGCCTCTGATTTATACCATTAAGATTCTGCAACTTAGAATGTTACATGATTGATATTTTATTCTTTAAAATTACCTGTCTTGCTTGACGAATTGTACTTCATGAACTTTAAAATTAAATTATGTTTGACGAGCAACTATATCCCTTATTTTGCAAAATTCTGCAATATTTGGATAAAAAAATGCTCGGATTCGTTATTTGTCTACCATGGAGTTCCTGATTTTAATACGTGTCTTTAAAACCCATTTCCTCAACCTAAAAATCTAATAAAAAGAAATAAAATAAACGTATCAAAAATAATAAAATAAAAAAAACGCTGTAATAATATAAACATTATTAAGACTTTCAGATGGTACTTATTAATTAAAAATAGTTCCGTCTTTTAAAAAACTAAATGGTGTTCATTTTATGAAATAATAAATAATGTAAAGTAAATTATAATTATAGTTTAATGTAGCGCAACGTACTAATTATGACAAGCAGTAAATCTTCACATCTTAAGTTTTAATCTGAACATTTGATTTAGTCACTGGTAAATTCCAGTAGATTGCTCATGGTCACGAGTTTTGTAGACGGAGGTATTTTATTCGACATTAAAACCAATCGTGGGTAATAATACAAGCTATTTCACACTACAAAGAACAAGGCTTTAAGACCATTGAGGTGTTAAGTGGAAGTTAGAAAAGGAAGACTCCAATCCAGATGTCACCCATGTCACTTTGCTTCGTTGTCAATAATCTCGTATAGTTGTAGTGTGATATTAATTTAAAATTATATAACAGTTCATTTCAGTGCCTCTTATTTTTCCTTAGTCGATATTTATAATTTATGAATCCTAAAAAAAATAAATAAATAAAAGCTCAGGATCTGAGTGGTAGAGAGTCACGCTTCCATGCCACAGGTTGGGCAAGGTCGACTCATAAATGAATACCAAGACTGCTTGGGAACTAAACACTAGGGGTTTCGCGTCAGACTAACCACCTGACAGGAATCCATGACAGGAGGTCCATGCATCTCAGCACCCAAAGTCATGAAAACTTAGATGAGTGCAGAAGACTTTGGCCCTCATGAGCTGTTGCGCCGCTGAGTTTAGTTCAGTTTCTTAAAGACAAAAATAAAAAAAACTTCTTAAGACCTAGGTTAGTTAAAACTTAAAGAATCAATGAAATGTCTAAACTAATATTTAAAAATTAATGAGAATTTTTGTACGCTGATTCTCCTTTTTTATCCCTTAAAAATCTATTCATATCCCCATAAGCACACATACCAAAGCATAATGGCTGCTATTAAAAGAATTTAAATAAAGGCATTAACATCGATACAAAATTAGCAATCTTTTTATTTGTAACAACTATACATAATCAGAATCGAATTCTCCCTTAATTAAATTCAAAAAAGAAAATAATGGTATTAAGATGTTTCTCACTCAATTTAATTACTAGTTTTCGCTCGTCTGTTCATTTATATTCAGTACCCCTCGACAACTACGTAAATTATTGATATAATTAGCCTAATAATTAATTTAAATTGAATTCACTTGGCGAATAGATAATGTGAAAGTACAACTTATTCTATGCAGAGTAATAAATTTACTATTCATATTTGTATTTATTTATTTATGCAAAGAAGACAAAATCAGCAAGTAATTGATATTTCAGACGAGAAGTGTTTAGTGTAGAATTTAGTTTTAAAAAGAAGCTATTGTAGAACACAAGTGGTGATATGTAATTCTTTATTATTCGGATTTCGTGTGTAAGGTAGAAAGTTATATAAAAGGGCCCAAGTACAAAATAATTGAAAGGAAAGTAGTTGTAATTGATATTTCTGACGCGAAATGTTCTGCGCAGAATCACTTTAAAAAAGAAGGAATGAAAGAAACAAGTGATGGTATAATTCCATATCATTCGAAAACTGTGTGTATAAATTACAGTGTTGTATATATAAAAAAAAAGGCCAAAGTATAGTAGGATCAGAAGTACACAAATTTGAAATTCAAATGCAGTTAGGGCTGTCAATCGGATAAATATTAAACATCAGCCATCATTGGATATTATTTCCTGAATCAGGCATAAATTACAAAAAAAAAAAAAAGAACAATTCTAAGAAGATTTTTCTTCTTGTTTTGTTAGCTCTTTTTCACTATTATTTTACTTGCTTATTTAAATAAGAACTTTAAAACCTTAAATATTTTTTAATTTTAAAGCGTAGAAGAAAATTAAATTACATTTGACTTCACAGTAAAAGAAAACAATTAATTTACAGTGTTGTCTGAATAAATTTTGTTTTTGTTCAATCTATTATAACATACTCACAGAAGCTAGAGTTTCTTCATGTTTTAACTTTCCCAAACAGTTTTTGGAAAAATAAGTAATTTAAAGCGCAAGACCATAATTTCAATTCTATAGTTAACTAATCACTAAGATTTTCGCTAATGACAAGCTGTTGTATTAAATTTATATAATTATATCACACGTAACACTGTACCGGTTGAGAAAAATAATGGCAGCGTGATATTTATTAATTTAAATATTTGGTTTATTTACGTCGCAGCTATTAATTACAGTATATACACTGAAGTTATTAAAAATATTGTTTAGATCATTAGAGTCCCGAATTGATGTTGGTGAGGGAGGTCAAATCCATTTTCTGTGAAAGTTTCAAACCGTCTTCTTTCTCTGCCCTCTCTGGGGTCTCGGGATGGTAGCGGTCGGCATCTTTATCATCAAGTTACATCCGATTCGTAGATGGAATAGGGAGTTCCTCACGGTTTCAAATGTTGCTGGGGGGATGGCCAAAGATAAGACCTCTCAATATTTTAAAGATACAGGTGTTCATAGAGACGTGGTTATCCTATCCACAAAAGAAGCCAATTTACAGCTGTGTGATGGGAAACGTTGCAGCACCAACATTTGAAATCATAAGAACTGCTATTGATTTGGTGAATTGTGGATATATTTTTATTATCACGCCGTACATAAATACTCGGTAAACTAAATATTTTCCCTGGAATCGAGGACATCAGGAGCTAATGGTTCGAACTTAAAAAGATTCTTATTATTTACAGTTCACAGTAATTAATATTAATTAAATAAAGCCTACCAAAAAAAAATTTAACGTAAATTTGAAAAAGTTTAACATCAGCGCGCTTCTGAATTGTGGATTTTAAGAGCAATTATATTATATTGAGTGGGAAAAAAAACACTTCATTGATTGTTTTGTAAATATGTATTAGTTTGTGAAGAAAATATAAGTACTTACGTATTAGCGTCTCCCCAGCCAAGTTCTCGTCACGTAAATTGCGCCATTTTTCTGACTAATTGAGTTTTTTCAAACAAAATATGTAAGAATCATTATCGTTTTGATGCCATGGCGCGATTTGCGTGGCGCAAGCTTGCTTCGGTGATGCTAATACATAAGTACCAGAAAATATTTCGGATAATTCTTAAGGCTCAATATATATTTTTAAATGCCCAACAACCACTTATAATTATTGAAATACGAATTTTAATTTTGGTACTTATGTATTATCGCAACTGTACTGGCAACAATTAATGAAACGAAGCGCATGGTTGCCCATTCAGCGCGTAAGAAACATGTGAAATCGGGGTTGCCAATTTGGCGAGTTATCTTGAACATTGGCATTGTTACGATAATACATATGTACCATATTTTTTTTAATTATCTCAATTTTAGCGTAATTCATCAGATAACAGAGTTTTATTGCCTAAAACAGCATTGTATTATGGAAAAATATCGAATCAAATCAATTACATAAAAAACTATAGCAATAATTTCTTATTTTAAACAATCTTTTTTTTTTAAATAACATTGAACAAACGAATGCAAACTATGGCATTTATTTTAAGGCAAGAAAAGAATTAAAATTTCAAGGCTTCTATGAATGACATATATTTTACGTTTGAGAAACAAAAAAAAGTTAGAATTAATTACTGTTATGCAAAATATATCTATTTATTCTGTCAGGACCTTATAATCGTTTAATCCTTATGTGATATCCTTTACAGTGAATTAAATTAATTTCTCAATTACATATCATTTTTTTCTTTTGAGAAACAGCTAAAATTTATTGTAGAATACAGACATTGGGGTAAAATATTTGCATTTCCATTGTATACTGTCATTGCATGTCAAACATCTTTCGTTGCAGTCGGTCTCGCTGCAAGTTTTCTTTGTTTATTCGTTCTATTATAATGTTAATCGCTTCATTCTCCAATTCATAAGGGCTATTCCTTCTCAATCTCGATACCACATCTCTTTAATGTGCTGCATAATTCCTTTTTGGAGATAGGCATTAAAAAATTAGAATGCGAAAATATAAAGTTTTTAAAAAATTCTTAAGTAATATAATTTATTGCTGTGCACTTCAGTCTAAATCCTGCATGACATTACACAATTAACTTCTCAGTAGAAATTGTTTTATTGAATTTTAATTTCTTTTTTCGTCAGTAGTGGGAACTCCGAAAAATGGAGGCTTAAATACAAAATGTATCTTCAGTAGATAGACTTCTTCTATGGGGATAGGGGGTTATACTAAAGAAAAAACGCAGACAAAAGCTCTGAAACGTAATTTTTGTGTTAAAAATTAAAAATCTGTACATCTATCTATGGGGAAGAAAAGGGTTAAACCCCCAAACACTACTCTTGTGTATGCCTCTGTGGCTATCATGGATTTGATCAAGAGTTAACTTTTCCGTTTTATGGGATAATGCTGATTTTGGGTCATCGAATTTCAACTGAACTTAAAATATCCTCGCATAAAACAATATGAATTTGGAGGTGAATCATCTGAATTAGATTTTCCTAATAACATACTTTGTACAAATTATATTTTCAAAAAAGAGAGACAAAAGAAAACATTTCTAAGAACAAAGAGAAAAACTTATCTTAATAATGCAATCGATTATCGAACTCATATATCACTCTTTTTAATTATTATTATTTAAAAAGATTTTCACGTATATATCTCTTATAAGTCAAACACGCATTACTTATTTTTTTAAGTAATTCATTAATTTAAAAAACAACAAAAAATATATAACAATAAATATAACTACTTTTATTCTAACTCTTTCTTGTTTTGTTCTGTTTTTTCAATTCCTACTATTAGCTCACTCTCTCTATGTATTTATTTATTTATATATATATTTATTTATCTGGGGTTCAAATTTTAAATCATTCATAAAATACTTTCTATTCATCCATTCTAAGTAGGAATTGACTTAAAAAAATTTTTATATTACTTGTTTTTTTGCAAATGAAGATAATAAATGAGATAAATGAATAATGTAATAATTATATGAAAATACTATATTGAACGAAATGTGTCTTTATTCATTGTCGGAAATGTATCTTATAGAATTTATTTATGGTTATCTTATATCAGGATCCAAGTAAGTAGCTTTCTCCGTCCAAGTAGAGCAGCACGAAGTCTCCCATATAAGATCATTAAACTGGATCTCATATGATTTATCATGAGTTGCTTAGGGACTTTCATTTGCTGCGAGGTGACAAATGACTTTAGTGATCTTGGCGATAATTGATAAAGTGCCCGGCGCCAAATGAAAAATGGTGTCAGAGAATAGTCCCTGATGTATTACTGACATCTCTAGCATTTCATAGACCAAGATGAAATCTCGGAGTTAAATATAAGTGTTATTTAATGAGCTTAAGCTTTTACATTGAAGATGATAAACTTTCACATAAAAGAAATGAAGGTATGAGTCATCGTTAAATGAAGAATTGTGTGATTGTTTGTAATTAGAATTCAATACATATTCATATTATATTGTTATTTTATCTTATATTCATCTATTATGTTATTTTAAAAAATGATTTCGGGTTTTGTTTTTTTTTCAAATGCTTTTTATTTGTTTTTTACAATTTACGTTTGTGTTTCCCTCACTTAAGCCTTTGAAATCTCGTATTTATAATGTTTTAAATAAAAAAAATTCAAATCCTTTTATTAAAGAATGTCAACTATTTCACCAATTGTAGAAAAGGTATAACGCTTTTCTCGTATCGGTCCCTCTCAACGACTGTATAATTTTTTATGCAAACGAAATGTTTTTTTTTAATTTTTTGAAAATCTTATTTTAAAAAAAACATTTTTTTGGCGAGAAAGGGGAATAATCCTATTGTAATAAAACGACAAATTAAATCATCAAGCTTATCAGAGGGGTGGGGATTTTTCTTAACGACAAAAACCTGAAAATTAACTAAAAATTTATAAAAAAGTCTAAGATTTTCAAAATGTTTGCCAATTGTTAGTTTCTAATATTTAGAAGCAGCAGTTTGATAAAGTCAAAACATTTTTTACTTGAACAACGGAAGGAGCGACATATAAACAGACCAACAGCCATATTGACAATATTTTCCATTAGTTTAAGAAAACAATTTTCTGCTGCACTGAAATCTGAAATTGCAACAATGAGGCTTATGAGCTATGAATAGAACAAGACCTCTGTCTAAATTCTAAAATTGCAATTTTAAAAAAAATTTGAGTCATCAAAATATAGATAAATAATTTTTCTGAAAAAAATCTTTGTAAATAGAAGATATAAAAAAAGATTATATAAAATTCCCGCTGATAAATTTGGTGTGGTGTGGTAGTTAGGAGAGGGGGGTGCCAGCTCAGGTGTCGCCCACGTCACTTGACCATGGTTCAAAATTACGTGGTCCGTCGCCAAAAGCCCTCGTGTAGCTGAACAGTGCGACGTTAATATTCAATCAATCAATCAACCCGCTGATAAATATAGAAACTCGTTGATTCTCACATCCATGGTATACAAAGTTTTGCTTTTCTAAATGTGTATTTAAACTGCATACTCACATGCATGTAATGATTCAACATTGATTTTTAAAAAAATCAAGTTTGCTTAAGTTATTTCCTGTTTTTTAGTTACGATTTTCTGAATAATTTTTCTTGAGCTGTACTTCCGCGCGTACCCAGTGAACTTGCAACGAGACACAACACAAAATATAATGAAATTTAAAGACAATATTCTTTCACAGTAATAATTGTTATTATTCAAAAGGGGCTAAAATAATTTTTATTTCTGACGATTTTATTCTCTAATTTTATTGTAAAAAATGTATGTTTCATTATTAAAAAGTATGTCATTTATGTTTAAACAGTTTTATTTAGATTTGTAAGGAAATATCAATTAAAATTATGTCTATAGATATGGATCTATCTTTTTAAGTTTCCATTTTCGCTTAAATATGTATAATCGCCGTTTTCCAACTACCTAATACCACATGTTATTAAAACTGTTCATGTAATATTTAATTACAGTTAATCGTACTATTAATTATTAATTATATAGTTAATTCAAGGAAGAAAAAAATTATCAATTCTTCAATAGAATTGGGAATGTTTCGTGACGAAAGAAAACACATACGCACAAATCACAAGGTAAAGCAAACAATCACATCTGTACGAATAAATTTGTATTCTTGATAAGAAATATATATAAGCCAAACCATAGCTTAAAGCATAATTGTTGGAAAACTAAAATTTTCCAAACAGTTTAAAATGTTTAGGAGAATAGGAACTTAAAAGGTCAAATAAACAATAATGTGGATTTGTAACCAAGAAAGTGAAAAAAATCAGGTCACACACATGCAAACAGATAGTACTGTATGTAAACATTAAAAAATCAATAATGCTTTTTATTCGAACAGAATTATTCTAATATAATCGCAAAAATGAAATGTATACATTGTTAAATATTTCAGTTTTTAGATGAAAAAGTACATTATATCACTCGTTTTGCCGATATTACAATAGATGTAAAACATCAAGAATATTTTTTTAATAACTAATATACATTTTCCTGTCATTTTACTCACAATTTTATTAAATTACTAGGAATGAAACAAGTCTTAGGTAAAAAATTAACTAAGGAAAGAAAAATATAGCTGAAACAAATGGAGGCTAATGGTCATTTTTTTAAAAACAAAACTATGCAAATAAGTTCAAAACCAAACAAAAAGTACTCAAACTACGAATTTAAATAATATTAGTTTGTACATTTTATATTTACAAGCTATTATTTTGTATAATTCATGCAATTATCTAAAAATTATTCACAGATATTGTAGGAAATAGCCTTTTATTAAAGCATCTTTTTAAAGTTTAAACTAGAATTTTATTCAAAAAAATTATTTTTAATTTTATTCTTGTAAAAACTTTCCAATTTAAAATATTTTTTCAAGAAAGGAAACAATTTGGAAGTCCCTTTTTAATGTTAATATTTTATATACATGAAAACATAATTTAGTTCTTACTTGCTGTGAAACAATTATTTGTTGATACTGAGCCAAAATATGATAAAACAATTGGGGGGGGGAATTAAACGCATAAATTTTTTGTTGTTATTTCTGATTGTTACGATTGAAATTCACAAATTTAAGGTGAACAAAAAAATCCTTAATTTATTTATCTTTACACTTAAAGAATTCTTTACATTACGCATAACAATAAGGTTAATTAATGATATTTTCTTCTCAAAATTATCTTCTTGGAAAATGTAAATAAAATTAAATTTGTTTATATTTACATATTAATTTCACTTTAATTTGGCATTTTAATTCGTATTATTTGCATGAAATCTATCAATGGAGTTCATTAAATGTTTGAAATATATACATACATTCGCCTTAGTAATTGTAACTAATGGATTTAATTAATTAATTATATTGATAATTTGTACAATAAAGCATTTTCTTAGAGATATAATATTTAAAAAAAAATTTCTTTGTTATGAAAATTTCTGTTTTTCAATTCTTCCTCCTGCTCTTCTCAAAACACAAACAGTAAGAAAATATAAAAGTTAAGAATTACAGGATAAGTAAAACTAATTATAATTCGCATGCTTTCTGTAACAATTTTATTTACTCCTCTTAATAAAAATGTATTAAAAAAGTTACAATCATAATCTTTGACTAAAATTTATCATTCATTAATTATTCAGTTTTTCAGTTGCACTTGTCAAAATTCTAAATGTCAGAATTTTATCTCTTGTTTGTAAATAATTTACTGGCTTTTCTTTATGTTTTACAGGGTAAAAAAAAAGAATTTAACACACAAATACTTTAACCAATAACTTTGAAGAAATGTATGTAGAATCCTCACAAAGAAGTGATTTAAAAAATTATTTTTAATATCAAACGTGTAAGTAAATATAGTTATGATTATTTAATATTTAAAGGATATATTGACTATGTTTTCCCATAAGTATATTTAGTCAAAACTCAAATAAATAATGGATGTTATTAGTATTATAGATACTTCGTTCTTATTTTTAATTTCTCACGAATTTTAATTTTTAAATTATATACTTTTAAATTATATTTCAAAGAAAAACAATTTCTTACAAATTGAAAAATATCTGATTAAATTTATTAGATTACCAATTCTAAAAACTCACCTTTCTTAGGTGGGCTCGATTTTCCAACAGGTGAAGGTATGACTTTTTGCTGAGATCCCCGATGTACCGCCGGCGTATCTGGTACACTAGCCACAAAAGGTGGTTGTACACCTAAAATACCTTCGATACTGTACGATGGGGGTACACCCGGCCTTAGCCGCGCATAATGGTGCCCCAGAGGAACACTATAGGGCGCAATGGGCAATGTCCCAACCAGTGGACCGGAGGCGTAAAGCCGAGAGTCCATGAGTCCTGCCTAATTGCATTAAAACTGGATGTCTGACATGGCGGCCATGGATGCAGAGCCGGCGTCGTTCGAGACTCCGCCCATCATTTGAGGAGGACGAATGAAACTGTTGCTCCACCTACATAGATGAAGTAGGAGGAGCTCCAATAAAAACACGCTGTTCCCGGGCTTCTTTGAGATGCTTTCACGTGCTTTGTTTTGTATCTTTCTGTAACACAAAGCTCTGAATACATTTCCAACAAATGGAAAACGATTTTTTTGGGGGGGAGAATATTTTTATTGCTTTGTTTCAAAAGAATTTCACCGACATCTGCATAAAAATACATTAATTATTTTGGACATTTTTTTAATTCTTAAAAAGAAATAATTAACTTATTTATTAAAGGCAAATTCTGTACTAAAAGAAACTAATTTTTGCGCTTATGAGCTCTAGTTAAAATTTAATTATTTGTAAAGCTTTTTAATATTCTCTTTTATTTCGGTAAATGTAATTAATTTTTCTTAATTTGTTCTTTTTTTTTTTTTTTAAAAGCATAAAATATAAGAAACTAGATTATTACTTGAAACAGGGGTTTTTTTTTAGGTATATGACTTCAAAGATACCATTCATTCGATTAACATTTCAAATACTAGTTTATCCGACGGACAAGTTAAATATGCCAATGCTCAAAATCCTCACGTTGACGGGGTGTGGAAGCTTGGTGAAAAGAAATGCCAGAGAAGGTGCTACCCTTGTCATTTGATCATGCTTCAGAATTATAAGGTCCGTCACCTCGTGTAGCTTTGAAATACTGCGTTAATAAATTGAATAACATTTTTTGATTAGAATAAAAAGTTTGTCAAAAAAATAGTTACATTTTTAAAAGTATCTTTTTAGAAAGAAAAAAAAAAGAGTAATCATCAAACTTTCACTCTAAAAAATGGAATTGTGGAACACAAAAACTCTAATGTTTACTTTTTGTAAGTACACTCTGCATGCTATGAAGAATTTTTCATATATATCATAGAACAGTAGCGCACACAAAAAATTTTCAGGGGGGGAATCAGGGTCGAACGTCCACCTTTTTGGTATCATGCTTCAATACGCCGACAAACATATGTTATTGATTTTGACGATTTTCGGGAACAAAAACAATAAAAAATTAGCATTAATTAATAACAAATAATTTGTCAATTTTACGTAATATATACATAGGATTATAATCAATCGAAAAAAAATCAAGAGCTATGGGAGTGGGGGGTTCGGACCCGAGAACCCACCCCCTTGTGTGCGCCACTGTCATAGAAACATTTTTATGTTTATACTTTTTTTCAAACGGTTAAGGGCTTTGTCTCTGTATATGAAAAAGTTTGCATATATGTTCCTCTGAAGAATAATCCAAATAATCAGCAGGCAGTTCTGAATCTGTATCCAAATTTAATTCAACATTTCACACATAAATGTTTTTTTATTTGTTGTTGTTGTTTATGTTATTCGTAATTTTAAAAGTCGTCGATCTGAATTCAGAAGCAATAAAATACAAAATTTGAGGATCTAAATTCTTGCTTTTATCCAAGAAAAATTCCCGTCATCATCACAAAGAAAATACCGGATGAAAATCTCTCATTTCAATATCATACTCAAACTGCATCACCTTTTTAAAACAATAGCACTAAGTATTATAACCATAAGAATCAAAAATCGCGCAAATCAGGGAAATATAGTAAATACCAGTACCCGTACGCTGTACGGGCAATCAGTTAAAGAGTTAAGTTCGAGACTCCAAATGTCATTTTTTAATATTTTATTTTAATAATAAAAATTAATAATAGTGAATAATGTTACATGAAAGTGATTTCAATGAAACAAGACAATCAATGGATAATTAAATTATGCGTATGTCAAAAACAGAGTTCCTCCAAGACGCTTATTTCGAATTAAACTATTAAATACTTAATCGAGAATTAATTAATGCATAGATCTAAAATACGCATGCCAGAGCAATGAGTACATCCAAAATCCAACATAAGTTCCGATATGTAATTGAAAATTAAGTTATACGCTTGCCAAGAGAAACGTGTACCAAGGACAAAGAGAACATTCAAGTTGTCTTATATGAGTGAGTTTACCAAATGTTTAATCGAGAATAAAACTATGTACAAAGCTGAAATAAGAATACCAAGAGCAAAAAGAACCTCTAAATTGTAAACGTCTTGACTGACCAAATTCTTCTAAATCATTGAATGTTGAACCTTATAAAAACCTCACACTACGTAAGAGTAGGTTAATCGCTATTAATAATAAGCAAGGGAACAATCGGTGACATTCACATCGACGTAATTAATTGGAAATAGAAAAAATCACATCTCACTTTCTCAGTTAGAGAGGGATTAATTAGTGACTGTCAGCATCATTTCCACTCTAAATTTCTATATTCTTCTGGAGGTCCTGACTTTTCCTGTTAGCGGACGAGTGAATGTTTATAAACATCGTGCCATAAGGCAACAATGAGGCTACTGGAGACACACCTCGTAATTTTCTACCTCGGTCAAGTGACGAGGACGCCACCTGAAATGGCACCCTCCTCTCTAAACTGTCACACCCCGTCAATGAGAGGACTTTGTGGAAAGCAGATTTAACATGCATTAGCCGTTCTAGACAGCGGGTTTTCAGTGGCACAAGGACGTGAAACGAATCTTGATTTCACGATTCACTGAACATGAGCTCGTGACTATAACCACTCTGCAATCGTGATCCCTGTTAGCGGGGGATGTCTAATTATTGTCTAATTGATCTTTAAGCATCGTTCTCTCGTACCACGGATCCAGTGGCGCACACAGAAACTTTTCTAGGGGCGGTACTTGGGTCGAAAGTCCGCCATTCTCGTATCATGCTCCAATACGAAACCCAACATATCCTTTTAATTTTATCGATTTTCGGGAACAAAAAACAAAGTTGAATAAATAATTAGCATTAATTAATATTTAAAACTAATTAATAACAAATACTTAATTAAATTATACGTACTATATGCATATGATTATAATCAATCGGGGGGAAAATCCAGAGCTATGAGCAGTAGCGCACACAGGAATTTTCAAGGGGAGGGGGTGGGATCAAAAGTTCACCATTCTTGTGTATCATGCTCTTTTTGATTTTGTCCATTTTCGGGAACGCAACACAGTAAAAAACTAATTATTAAATAAATAATTATCCCTAATTAATAAAATTAATCATTAATAACAAATACGTAATTAAATTTTACGTACTATATACTTAGAATTATAATCAATCGGGAAAAAAAATCAAGAGCTTGGTGGGTCCAGGCCCCCCTCCCCCATTCCCTTGTGTACGCCACTGGCTATGGGGGTTCGGACTTCGTGGTTCCGGGCCGCCTTCTTTGTGTGTGCTACTGCATGCATCTTTAATTTCCCAGCAAATAGGGAAATCTAATTAGTAGTCGGCATAGTCCCTATTCGTGCACCTTTACTACTCTGACGAACTCGACTTGTCTAAATAGACTTAATTTCTTTTTTTATATATACGCCCATGTTTTCTCAAATATTGATTTAGTTGTTTTGTAGTTGCTACCCATGTTTCGACCAATTGAATTGTCTTATGGCTCTTAAAGTTTTCAAGAAAATAAATTGTTGTATACTATCAGTACTTTAAGGCTGTCTTGGACCACTTGTACGAGAACCTGAACAAAACGGGGAGCAAATTTTCAGACAGAAAAATGTCTCAATTTTCATGAAAATAGGTAACATTATACATTATAAATGTTTGTCTATAATACAGCGTTTTTAAATTCTCAAAATATTCCATAATAATTTTAAGAGTCCGAAGTGAAACCACCTGCTACAGGGGACGGTTAGTTCCTCCCTTTAGGTATGGAATGCGAAGTATTTTTATGGTGGGGCCGAAAGACGCCAGAGAATCCTCTTTCCCCCTTGGGGTTTTAAAAAAAGGAATTAATTATATGGCTGGGTACGAAGGAATGAAGTCATATCCTGAGTGATGTTAGTTAAATTAAGTGTTTTTCTTAAAAGTTTCTTCTTTAAAATAGACTTTAATGTTTAAATTTTAGGTCCCATGTCTTTAATTTGTTTCCGTGCCCATTACTTAGAATAAAACCTTAGAATAAATATTATTATAAAAGAATTATGGGGGAAAAAGCGAAGCACACTTTATGCCAGAAAAACTGAGACAGGGAGAAAATTGAGTAGTTCGATAAAAAATGCTTTTCTTTAAAGATTGAATATTAACGTCGCACTGTTCAGCTACACGAGGGCTTTTGGCGACGGACCACGTAATTTTGAACCATGGTCAAGTGACGTGGACGACACCTGAGCTGGCACCCCCTCTCCTAACTACCACACCACACCAACGGGAGGACGTTTCAGCTCTCGACAGATTTAACGTGCATCGCTGCCCTACACGGCGGGTCTTTAGTGGTACTGGGCTCGAACCCGTGACAAAGCAAGCCACGGTCCGATACCTATACCACTCGGCTACCGCGGCCACACTTTTCTTTAAAGAATAGCAAAGCTAAAATATAATATTAATGTTGAAGTACTTTTATTATCTGAGAAAAAATATTCCAAATTCGGGTCCCATTTTTCAACATTAGCAAAGACAACCTTAAAATTAATATATGCAAAATGAGAAGGAAAAAACAGAAATTGCAATGGTACTGTTTGTTGACGGTCGCAAAATATTGATGCCCTTTCAATATCTTTATCAGCATTAAAAAAGATCTAATATATTTAATTTAATAAAGTTAATGAATTGTTTTGTGTATCTCTTAATGCTTCATACACCTAATGTTGATAGAATAAATAACTCTAGTTCGAAATATCTTACAACTAAATTGAAACTACATATTGCATGTAACAACATTTGTTTAAAATTATACTGATAATGAATATTATGTGATGCAGAATTTCCCATTCTCTAAGTAATATAGTCGTCTCGACCATTAAACGGCCACCGGCACTGACCGGAGGCTAAGTTCGCTAACTGCAACTTGTCCGAAAAGGGACTGACTGCATTGTGTTTGATTTAATTTTATACGTTACGATGGATCAGAGAATAACGGATTTCAAAAATGCAACATGGGGAGTTAAATGTGTAATGAAATGATTGTAAATATTCGATAAATTGGTAAATTTTATTTATTTTAAAGCGTATTAATATTAAC
This sequence comes from Trichonephila clavipes, assembly GCA_019973935.1. Lineage (NCBI taxonomy): Eukaryota > Metazoa > Arthropoda > Arachnida > Araneae > Nephilidae > Trichonephila > Trichonephila clavipes. Next base: position 117,267 of record BMAU01002027.1, on the reverse strand, counting down.
CAAATGATATGCAAGAAAATAATGCGATGGGATTTTTTTAAAAATTAATTTTTGATTAATTTCATCAGCAAAAAAAAGTGTGTTGATCATTTGGAGCAGTGATGAGCAATATTTCTAGAAGCAGGTCAAAAAAGGAAAAAGAAAAACCCAATTCCTTTATAATGTTGCTGTATTCATTCGGAAAAAGCTGTTATAACTCTGGATTTACCAAACATGAACGTAAAAGCACTCATACTGCATTAGTTTTGTGAAAAATTAACTGAATCACTGAGTCGTGTGAAAAAAGAATGTGGTTAGGAATTTGATCGTTCATTAAGAACGAAAAATCTTGAAGCCAAGGGAATCCACAAAAATTGAAGGTTCCTTTTCCCTCGTATCGTCTTACAAAAATTTTTTTATGAAATACTTAAGTATGTCCGAAATATATTTGAAGGCACTCGGTCCTCCTTTGCACAGTTTAATGTGTATGATATGCATACACATAATGCTGCTTTTAAGACGTAGACTTATATTCTCAGTTTTCGTGTAGTTAATGCATTTTATAATGAAGTTAAAAAAAATTATGAAAATTTTACTTAAGGTATCCGAACACGTTCGGAGTACTTTTTTAAAAAAACAACATACTAAAACAGTACAAATACTTTTTTAAGAATCAACACCAATAAATAATAATATTTAATTAACAATATTTAAAAAATTACCTCATTACAAAAATTACCATTATAAGTGAAATTTTAGAGATATTTTTGAAAAACTTCAAAGAGAAATTGGAGAAAAAAGTGATAAACTCATATCAGTAAAAGTATTAGTAAAACAAAAAGATGCACTTATCTAGAAAAAGTACAAAATTTTTTATATTTTATTAAAATTAAAAAAATTTTAGAGATGATTGATTAAATAGTATAAAAATGTGACATTCTTAATAAGATCTTTTTTAAACAACAGGCCATAACTCCAAAATTATTCATAAAATAAGAAATATTTTAGTACATTCTATTATAGAAATAATAAAAATACCAGGTTCAAAATTTTTATAGAAATGCATTTATAACATTTTTTGAGTTATCAGACTCACTTTGCTAGATTTTGAACAATTTAAATACCCTCTTCTGGTAGATTAAAACACCACTTCCGGTTTTTCTAATTTTATAAAAGTGATTGTAACTTGGCTTCTAGGGTACGTAGAAACAAAGCAAATATGCTTTGAAAAGCTACAAGATAGCTCTGTTCAAAAAATAACAAAATAAAAAATATGCATTTTGACCGAATTTGGTCATTTTAAAATGTTCGGATACCTTAAATAAATAAATATTAACAATATTTTTCAAGTAATTGTTGACCTCTCATCCTATTCTTTTTTTTGTTTAGTTTCTAGAATATGCGCTGAAGTCGAAAAAAATTATGCAATAATTATTGACTTTTCTGATTTATGTATGCTAATCAGATAACTTAGTCTTTCGAATATGCTGAGACTCTATCACAGTTAACAACACTTAAGACCTGTATAACAATTTATGAACAGTAATATAATTAAAGCTTTATCATATGCATTATAATAATTTTTGTAAATATTATAATTTTTTTTTCCTTTTTGGTTCTGTGTTTATAGATTGAACGAAAACCAGAGTAAAAAAAATATTTCATATAAATATAGTTATTTATTTAGAATACTGAAAAACATTAATGAATGCCTCAAAGTATATACATTTTTTAATGTGGCAATAAATTTTCAACTATGAAATCTGCTATTAATTTAAATTACTCACGAATTCACTACTAGGTTTATGTTGATATGTTTAAAAATAGCTCATTTACTTTTACAATAAAAAGGTTAATTCTCACTGTAATTAATATTAAGTATGTAACAGAATACGCGTATTGATATTAAATTCAAATAATCTAAAGCAGTGTTCTCAAATCCTTTTTGATCCAGTACCCTTGAAACGAAAATAATTATAAGAAGTACCCCATTTAATATAAATATATGCATATGTACTTTATTTTTGCGTACACCTTGGGGTACGAATAGCCCACTATGGAGACCACTAATTTACAAATTTGAATTACGTGGAATAGTAGACTAAGGTGACCATTTTTTTTTACAATGAAAAGGAGGACGAAAAATTTAAGAAAAAATTACAACTGAAATATATGAAACTTTTTATTAATTCAAACAAAAATACGCTAATTACACTTAAATTCCCTTTAATTATTTTCTTAAACGAGTATTTTTCTATTGAATGATTTTTTTTTTTTTTTTTTTGTCAACGTATCATTTTCTAATACATCAGAAATTTCGGGCAAAAAATATCCTTCATACGGAATTTTACGGTAAGCAATGTAGCTAAAATATTAACATTCAATATTGATTTCTCACTAGTCCAAAAATCATTATCAATTGAAAAAACTCTTACAACAGCTGCATTAGTTCCAGTGTTGTTCAATGTAAATACAACAAGAATTACTGAATTTTCATATGGAATAAGTTCCTTTTTGAAATGGTTAAATATTTCTACCCATCTTTTATCAATTTCACATGCTGATTTTTCCATTGTTCTAATTAATCAAAATTTAAATATACATTCAGTCTTCTAATTTCTTCAAACAGACAATTGTCATTGATTTTAATATATCAGGTATTTCTCTTTCGATAAAAACTCAGCACAATTTTCTATATCTACCCAATTTACTAAATATGAAGTCAAAATATACCGTTCAAAACTGTTATTTCCTGTGATATTTGTTTCAGACCATTCTTCGACATTTAGGAAACCTGTTTGGTTCATCTCTGAATACAGAGATGAACATATCAGTTTTAAAATATTGAAAAGGAGGACACTTTTCGAGGAAGGACCGAATCTATAAAAGGAGGACTGTCCTCCCTAAATGAGAATGGTTGGTCACCTTAGTATTATTAGGAACGTTAGTTTTTTGAAAAATATCAGTGTGTGTGCCTCACAATATCTGACCAACTTATTACGTGATAACAAAGTATTATTTCAATAACAAATACTCTCTCCTTGTTTATACCTTTATGATTTCAATAACAATAACGTTTAAGAAACGGGGTTTTTCTTGCCCCTTCCCTTTTAATGCAATTACATTTAGCAGCTGAAAAATTTCAGTCTGTTGTCTTAATCCTGTATTAATGATAGCATTAATTACAATCCATGTTATATACATTGAAAACCATACGAGAAAACCTAAAAGGACCTTTCTTTTATACTATTAAACTCAACAGGGAAGCAATGAGCCCCATTCACTAAAAAAGGGGGGCGAAGAATAAATAACAAAAAATGGCGCGACTTCCTGGAATGATTCACTTAGGCGCGGGAAACCTGAGCAAACAAGAGCTCCGGAACCAACATTCCTAACGGCGGGATTCGATTGCCCTTTTCAATTAGCGCCCATTTCCGTGTGGACGCCTCTCTTTGCACAAAGCGCCCTATGTTTGACTTGAGCCATCCACGAAACAATCGATAAAGTCACACTCGATTGTTTTCTTAGCTTTACTTACGGCGAGCAATTAAATGGCTGTCTTGCATATCAGATAATGAAATACGCTACGCTCTCGATGCAAGTAACTTTTCGGACATCGTGAGGGATTTTGTGTAAGGCTAATGCGTGTTACTTCGGTGCTTTTTCAATTCCTACAATTAGTTCACACTCTCCTTATAAATATTTATATGTACATATATCTTGTTCAAATTTTCAGTTGTTCATAAAGCACTTTTTATTCATCCGCTCAAGTTCAAATACATTTTTAAAAAACTTGTAGTGCATGTGATACTTGATGTGAATACAGTTTTTTTTTTCAAATATTAATTCATTAATTAAATTGAAAAATGAATAAATAGGAACCAACAAAAATGAGAGCCCAACAGCATATATAGAAAGGAAGATTGAACGCTGTGTCCCTATAACCCAATGGGTAGCACGTTGGACCTCTAAGCCAAAGGTCGCGGGCTAGATTCCCACCTGGGATAGCCTGATTTCTGAGAATGCGATTGCTTTTTACAAAACAATTTTATTAGAATAATGAAATTTGATTAATGAATAAATGGTAACAAACAAAAAATACTAATCCAACACCAGGTATAGAAAGGAAAAGGGGAAATTGCTAGGATAATCGCTTTCTATATTACCACTTAATGTTATGAATTATATATACACACATATTTATATTAATTGTAACTATTTAATAAAAAGTAACAAAAATAAAAAATTTCTCTGTTGACCTAAGTAGGAATCGGCTTTAATTTTTTTTATATTACTTGTTTGTTTCAAGGAGAAATAGTTTTTAAGCAAAAAATAAAGAAAGAAATTACTTAAAACCAAAAAATACTGTATGAACATAAATATAAGTGGTTTTTTGGTTTTCATGTGTAATTGGTTCCTGAATTGTCTGTGAACAAAACGCATTGTAAAGGGGGAAAATGGCGAGATTTATTTACACACATAAATGCATTACATACTCTTTTAATTAGTATCTAGAAAAATAATCTAGTAATAATGCATCTATATAAATTTTTGGCTCATTTTCTTAGAGCTATTTGTTCAAAATGAATGATTAACCATACTTTGCAATAAAATATTTTTGTCACATAAAGAATAGTTTTCTTCGTCATATTTACGATAACAGGTATTTTAAATTCATGTTTTTATGTACAAAAGATGTGCGTAGAAATTTCGAAAAATTCTAACTTAACTTTCCTGATTTATACACAGGTAGCTCTCGATTTCTCAATGTCTGTATCTAATTGATTCTGGAAATGTGTGCGGAAATTGAGATATTTCTTTTTGTGACGAGGTTCATTGATACTTATAAATATAACTAACACCTTACTGATAAGTATCTATTATTTTCTTCATAATTTAATATTAATAGATAGTTTAATTGTGCAATCTTTACTTTTATTTATTTATTTTGATAAAGAATTCTGTAACATAATTTTTAGCTGTTATTTGATTTGATATTTAAAGCCGCTTTTCTCAAGCAGCACATAGCTATTGGTGATTGACTTCACAAAGTTGAGACTCGGACGAAGATGAGAAACCTGAGCCCCCTTACCAAAGCTTGAGCTTCAAGATATTTAAAGTGCTTCAGTCTTTCAACTCTATAGCTCTTTAATGATATCAGAGTTCGAACCAACGATACGACGAAAGACTGCTGACAACTCAGCTACTGCAGCTACACCACTTCTTAATGATTTTAAGGCCTATTTGTGACTTTAAGTATTTTAGGCCTAGTTTGACATGCAATAATACATTTACATTTGATTGCAGTGTATAGAGTTTAATACTTTCTCAATCTGCTGTTTCTCTCGAAATATTAGAAACAGATTAGTAAAAGTGTATTAAAATGGTATATAAAAAATATTAAAAAAAGAGTTTTTCTTTTTTTCCTTATAAGCATACGATAATCTCAAACTAAGATTCGATTATACAGATGCAGTGGCACACACAGGAATTTTTCAAGGAGGGGTCTAAGGTCGAAAGTCCACCAATCTCGTATCATGCCCCAATACGCCACCGGACGTATTCTTTTGATTTTGTCGATTTTCGGGAATCAAAAAAATAGTACAAAATTAATTATCGAATAAATAATTAGCATTAGTTAGCAAAATTAATTATTAATAGCAAATACTTGATTAAATTTTGCATTATATGTTCATAGGATTATTATCAATCGGAATAAAAAATCAAGGGCTTTGGGGAGGGGGGCAGCCCCAGGGACCCCCCTTCTTGCGTGTGCTACTGTACAGATATACTGCCAACTTATAATTCTTGCAAATATTTTTTATTAGAACAAACTTTAAATATTTAAAAAGAAAAATCTATGTACATTTCTGAAAGTTGGAGGAAGCCCCCAAAAAAAAAAAAAAGCACTTTTCAAAGTGAATCAGAGAAATTACTGTATAACGGTTACTATTTGGGTGCTTCTAATAATCCTCTTGGGGAAAATACTCTTTAAACTGTGATTTTAGTTTAAAAACCGCTTACTGTAGAGATAACTTAATTTTTTATGCAAGTGTAACTACTATTTAAGTGCCTGTCGTTGAGTATGTGAGTGTATGATTAAGCGTTGATCGTCAAGCATGAAATCTAACTATTATTAAGGGTGAACAGCTACTGGGTGGTAACGCGTCTTCAGATTAGAAGTCGAAGTAGAATCCATCAAAAAGTGGTGAAGTAATCAGCCTTGGAGCTGACCAAGCCATCGGCCTTCGAGAAGTAACATAACAAGGAACACCAGATAAGTACTTTCATTGATTTAGTATATCCCATTAGGGATTAGGATTTCATATTGCTCCTAGAGTTAATTTACAAAACTGTATATTTTGTAAAGTGCTAAAGATTGAATGAAAGTAGCTATTTAGTAGCTATATCATGTCTGCTTCTTCCTGGAACCTTCTCACACACCCGCGACAATATAATCGCATTTGCTCAAGCAGAATATGACGATTTAAGCTCCTACAAAAATTATTTTAAAAAAAGAACTAAAAATGGAGGTCTTAAAGTCTATTCGCGTACTTAGGTATTAAATAAATGTTAATATCTATCTTGATTTGTATTGTGCTGCTCTTTGCAAAAAATAAAGTTTAATACTGGTGTCTCGAATAACTTATTTCCATTATCTAAGAAACATGGCAAATTAATACTTGCTCGGCAACTGCACCTTAAATTATCATATTTTAGATTTTGATAATTATTTGAATTATTTAAGGGTATTGTTATATTTAACTAGCTTGTATAATGAATAAGTAAAATAAACTCTTGGTTTTTTCCCCCTACATTTAGCATTCTTAAGCAAAATGCTAAAAACTCTATACTTATTTCTACAATAGTTTAATTGACAGTTTTGATTCCCTGAGGTTGAAAATACTTTTCTCTCTTTAACAGTTTTCATTACAAGTATTATTATTACAACAAAATTCATAGTAATCTTTACATAACAACACCATTATATTAATTAAGCATTACAAAACAAAACTCTTACTCCCCTAAATGTAATATTATTCTTTGAAAACTCATCAAAACGAAAGCAACAAAATTCAATAAACTTAATCAATTACTAATTAATAAATGTATCCCAAGATTCCCTAGAAAATCCCCATTGGGAGAATTATATTTAACAACCTAACATCTCCCAACTACCCTAATCAATAACTCCAGGAATGAACACTGGACGAATACATATTTCCAAAAAAAAGAAGAAAAAATGAAAGAGAAAAAGAAACTAAAAGGGACGCGTTCCGTCTCATCCTCTCTCAGAGACCAAAAAGACCGAGACTTTTTCATGAGACTTGTTGTGTGAAGCGGCGGGATAATTACGGGAGACGAGATAGTCATTTCGCTTCGCCAGATTTTAATTAAGGGCAGTAATGAAATACAGGATTGAATCTGTCAGCCATCTTAATGCCCCAATGACTCCTCGTGTCATCATCTTGGCGATTGGAGGATGAAGGGGGTATTCCCACATCACATCCCTTCCCCTCTGCTCATCATCTTTCTCTCTCCTCTCCTCTTCAGTGTCTTCTTCTTTTCCTTCATCTTTTATTATTATTCTTTTTAATCTAATTACATTTCTAGGTCTTTCGCGATTTCGTTTCCTCGTTTTGCCAGCGATATATTTTCCGCGTGAGATTCGTGGAGAGAAAAGTTTTATGAGGTGGAGGGAATGCGTCAGAAGGAGAATAGAGTTTTTGATGGGGGGAAAAAATTGATTTCATTTTTGCAAGAGGAGATCGCTTATTGTTTTAGGTCAGACAGAATAATATTGACTGAAATGCGGATTGAATTAGTGTGTTATTAAACTGACGAAAGAAATATTCTGCTGAATTGTTAACAGAAATAATAAGACCGAATGAAATTTATGATTTAATACAGGAGTGGCCAACCCAAATAATCTTGCGGCAGGGGCGTAGCTACCGCCGTATCAATGATACGGGGCTCCCAAGCTACAGGCGCCCCAACATGTGTAACTACAGTCCCACTAACAGGGCACTCATATCTAAGAAAGGGCCCCGAAGGAATTTTGATACAGGGCCCCCTCAGAGCTAGCTACACCAGTGTCTTGCGGCCCACTTTGTAAAAACATTATAATACCGCGGGCCGCATATAAAAGTATATATCTTTATATTAGATTTAAACACAAACATTTACTGGAGTGAAAATTTAAAACAGAATGAATTATTATTATTGATTTCATTATTTTTCATGTATACATATATGCATACTCGCTTAATAATAATAATTCAGTGATCAAATAATGTTCAGTTTATTTAACTAGTGAGATATTTGTTTCTCAACCCTTTCGCTTTGTTTTTGCAAGTTGATCTCAATGCGTGTATTTGCGCATCGTAGTTGATGTTGCAGGTTTTCATCTGTTAAATTTAAGCGCGATTTCTGTTCGATATAAATTTCATTTTCGAAAAAAAAAAGATTCGAGGTGACAGAAACAACGTGACAAAATAGAAATAGTTATGGGTTTTATTTGTTAAAAAAACACTAAAAACAAAAATATTGCACAAAATAGTCATATTTTGTACAGTTGTGATGAACCTCGAGGGGCACTAAATTGTTCCAGATGGGCCACTTGAGATCCCCAGGAAGCGAGTTGGTCACCCCTGATTTAATATAACGGATGTATTATTTGCAGTAGTGTACACAGATGATTTCCAATGGCGAGGTTATATTTTTAAAAAAACCTAAGCGAAACCACCGAGACGTAATCTTAATGTTAAAAATTAAAGATATGTTGGGCTATGTGAAGGATTTGAACCTCCAAACCCCACCCTTGTGTATGCCCCTTATTATATTCATTTTTGTATAAAACTCATCATTTCTTATTTATATTTATTTTTCCAATAAGCCCACAACGGCCATGTTAGCTTTTGGGTTTAGATATAGGTTCGAGGACATCTACGATACAATTGTAATATTAGGTGACAATACGCAATAGATTCAATAAAAATTAATGTGCAATAAATAAAATGTAACAGTGAGCTATCCGCAAGGTCTATCCCCTCTTACTCGTGTTTTCGTCCGTCCATCCAAACTCGCACTTTAAACCAAAACAACACCATACCGAAAATAGACTTCACTGTCAAATAGTATATAGTCAGTAAGATAGATTATACAATATAATTCTGGAGTAACATAAAAATAGAGTTATAAAATAATAATAGAGTCTGGAGTAATAAACATTTTCTTCTTAAGAAATGTTTAATGAGGTACAGACGAGCCGTCAAATAATTTTGACTTGTGATTATTGGGAAAATAATAAAACTAAATACTAATAAAAAAAACTCAAAACTCTTTACAGAGTATTACTCTTATACAGTGCAAAATGTATTTTGCACTGTATAGTAATGTTTTGTTATACGTAATATTTGTTTTGGTAAATGTTTTAGTTATACGTGTAATTCAAATTATAATAACATTAGTGTGGCTTCTGTTGTTGCAAATTAGATGACAAATAAATATTTGGAATATATGATACTTTTAGTACAATACATGCTGAATTGGAGTCATCTGTAAAACGGTTTCTAGGCGAGTCTAATGTTATTCATCTCTGAAAATAATAATTAACAGTCATTGGCAAATGAAAATGTGGCTATAATAGCATGAATCAGTTTCTTCAAACAGCTAAATGTGTCTAGAATCGAACTCCATGTTTCCAAAATGTCATTACTGGCATTTTACTATATATCAATTCCAACTTGTAACGGGGCTTTTATCGCGATTTCAATTAACTGTCCTCTTGGGATTTCTTTGGGGCCAGAATGACAATTCTTTCCAACCAACTGAAGAGGAAAACGTGTTTATGTAAATTAGGAATCATATATATATTGGAAGTTTAGCATTCGCAGGGTCGCGAGGTAAGATCGCTAAGTGAAGTCGCTGAGTAGAGAAGTAGTCGCAAAGTGATATGAGATAAAGTCTAGAAGAAGAATCTTAATTCTAGGGAATTAGCCTAGCCGTGCCAGTGCAGACGAATCAAAAGAGGGTGCGAGACCAACGAAGCATAGCCTAAGTAAGAGCCAGCCAGATTAAAACTGGAACGGAAGATTTAAGGACCATAGCTGTTTACATAGGATATAACGGTAAGCTTAATTAATTAAACTTAAAGTACAAGGCGTTTACTATTAGACTTTAATCTATAAAGATAGATTTAGTGGTTAATTGCGTTATTTATTGGTAATACGTGTTGCGTGTTCTCATTCTTGATCCTCCTCCTCTTAGATTAATATTGTGTTGTATTGTATTTAAACTAAGATCTTAATAAACAGATTTTAGTATGAATGAATTTAGTAGTTCTGCGCTACCGCTTCTTCCCACTGACATAGGTCACGTGAATAATGGATAGAGGGTGTCTCTAAAGGGTGGGACACCACAAACTTTTCCTTGTTTCACTAAATTTTTTAATCCATATTGAACTACACTGGAAATCAATCAGTTGCATTTCAAATTCTACGATTTCCAACCAGTCGAATTGGTACAAGTTTAATTTATCAAATGAATTCACATCAGGGTTCGAAATAATAATTGTTTGAATTGAGAACATCTCACTGAGAGAGAGAGAACTCCTTGACTGAAGAATCAATTACGGAAATAAGTTTTTCAATAACTTTTTCATCGTCTGGTTTCTCACGTACATCTAAATCTTTGATCTATTTTTTCAAGTTCGGGAAGTACTTGTAGTTTCTTGTAACAAAATCGTTTATGAAAAAATGAAGTTTAGCGACAAAAGTGTGAATGAGATCCAGTGGCGTAGCTAGTCCTGAATGTGCTCCGTGTCTAAATTCCTTGGAGGCCCTCTTTTGGAATCCTTTCACATTTTAATATTGTTTGCTTGAACATTTTGGAGCTCCTGAAGTTTGGGGGCTCCGTATCATTGATACGGTGGTAGCTACGCCCCTGATGAGATTCCTCATGAGGATAGTGAACTTTGTTATTTTAAACTAAAATGCTAACCATTTTGATCAGTGGCGGGCCGAAAATATTGTGTCGCGAGCCATCGGTTCGCCATCCCTGATATAGATGATTATAAAGAAGAATAGGATGTTAGTGGACGATATAGCCACATTAACTAGTGTCAAGTTTCAAGATCTTAGACTTTAAAAGGTTTGAAAGGTTAGTTCTCATTTCAGATAAGTACCAATTGATTATTACCCTTTCGCTTGACTTGCCGCCCTCATATCGCGTAGTCTTCTCTAGAGTTCATTTTAATAAAAGTACCGTAAAATCCGGCGTATAACGCGCACTTTTAAAACAAAAAATAAGATCAAAATGTACAGGTACACGTTATACGCCGGGTATAACAATGAAAGTTTTAAAAATAAAAAAGAGAGAGAGAGATAAGCATAAAAAAAAATTAGACTTCTACATATATTGAAAAACTGTTCATTTCAAAGGAAAAACATTTTTTAGGAGCTTAAGAGGCCATAGTTCTAAACACGTACTATTGTTTCTAAGGCATTGGGATAATATCTCGAACAAATGACTTCAAAACAGACGACCGCCCATCCGGTATGATGGTTAGTGACTCTGACTACAGTGCCGAAAGGCCTGGGTTCGAATCCCGGAGAGGGCAAGGATGTTTGCAAATGTACAGTGCCTTCACGGCATGGGGATACTCCAAACAGCCGTTGAGCTGCAAGTCCTCTCGTGAGGTTGGTGGAAGGGGAAGGGAGGTGGGAGGTCCCTGATCACCCCCAGGGTGTTCTCCTTCAAAATTGGGGTGGAACCGAGTAAAGTCATAATATCACCTTATGGTGCTCAAAGCTAAGACTAACGACAGGCGTGAAAATCTAGCCTCTTGCCACGATGAATTTCTTGGACCTTGTTCTGATGTTACTGTCTATCAGGTGGCATAAGTAACAACAAAAAAACATAAGAACATTGCATCAAATTTCTTCCTATAAAAGGAGGTGTGGATTATACGACAAATATTCCTAAGATAAGACGCATACATATACAAAAAAATATCGGAATAAGTTAAATTATTATTCATCGAATTCTTGTTCAAAACGTTTAAGAACATGTGTTTATGAAGATGTCGACGAGGCAGTTTTAACGTGGATACACACAGTGCGAGATAAAAATGTTCCGATCTGTAGACCTTTCATAGTACAGAAAGCTTTTCAATTTGCGAAGACATTGGATACGACCAATTTCTAGGTAGCAATGGATGGCTAGAAAAATTTAAGAAAAGACACGAAAAAATACGCCTGAAGGGATTTTTGGAGCATTGCAACGATGTGAGACGTATTATGAAACAAAGCATTTTTTCAAACAAAGAAAAATTAACAGATTTTACGAGTAATTAAATATAAGGACGCATGTGGTGATTAGGTTTAGAAATTCTAGTTGTAAAATAATGCATGTTTAAAATTGTTTGTATGCTTTAAACTAGAAAATGTCCTTAAAATTCATTAATTTTAATATAAAATTATTTTATTAATGTTGAAAATACAGTATATTCCTCGACATTCTTTTTTTTCCCTTACAGTTTCTCTTTCTCTCTATCTCTCTCTCTTTGATGGGTAAGATATATAAAATAAATAAATATTAATTTATAAAAAAGTGGGAATAATTACTTTTTAGTGTACAGTTTTTATGAATTTAACTTTGTTTTATGTGGTTTATAAAGTATATTGAAAGATCAATCTCTATATAACGAATTTTCCATGCAACGAGCCTTTTTTCGGGATTTAGCGACTTCGTAAAATGGAAGTCCGATTGTATGTATATATATGACTCTCTTTTTATGCGATTTTTTGCTTGAATTCATAGTTATGCAAATTGAAACATAAAACAGTTTATTTACATTCTTTCTGTGCACTTTCACATGATTAACTTAAACTTTATATTGAAGGGGAAGGGGAGAAATTCAAGAAAAGATTTTGCGGGTTTTTTAGAATTGCGTTTCTGTTTCAAATTTATTCTGGCCAGCAATTTAGGCAATTATTTTACCCAATCATGAAATTTAAATGACGACTACTCTGTGAAATTCTCACGTGCGCTTCAGCTGTCGATGTTTTCATGCGGAGAATTCCATCACGACTTATCTCTCTCTAAAAGCATTAAAACACAAAGATTAATATATGAGTTCATGCCTAAAATTATTAGAACAGTCAATAGTAGTTGTCTTCGTTTAATGGTACTTAGACATGAAAAGAAGAATTCCTCAAGTTAAGGCAAAAATCGATTACGAAATAACAACACCATATCTAGCAGTACTAGTGATATTATAAACTAAGAGAAGCTAAGAATTTGTCGTTTATTATGAGAAATTGACAATAGATGGCATAATTTTTTAAAAATAAATCTTAAGTAAACAACTGAAATGAATATGCTTTCCTAAATTTATTACAATTCTCTATAGCAGTGATTCTCAACCTTTTTTTTTTTTTTTTTTTTGTTGTGGCACATATTTAACGATTTCAGAATTTGGCGGCACACAGAGAAAAAAATAAAAATTATTTACTCACTACAACACACTGCATAAATAGTTTATGACAAAAATTTTAAATATACGAAATAAACTAATATATACTACAATAATAACTAAACGTTTATTAAGGGATTAATTACAAGCTAATAATAAAAATATTTTTAATGCGAAATTTGAGCTTGATGTTTTTTGATAATTTCATTTATATTTGGTCGTAAAAATGACAATGCTACGCTCATATCGTCTTCTACATTTAACAATCTTGATCTTTTTTTAGTTTTAATGTTGGCTAATGCTGAAAATCCGAATTCACACAAATAAGATGTGGAAAATTGTAATAATATGTTTAAAGCTTTTTCGGCTATCATTGGATAATCGCATCTGATGTTAATCCAAAATGAATTAATTGATTCTTCTGAATGTTTTAAAATTAAATCTCTATTATTGGAAAGCAAAATGAGAGAGAGTTCTTCCTCTTCATTCAAAGTTAAGTCAAATACAGAAGTATACGTTATGAGAAATAAATTACGAACCCAATCAAATTTCTTAATATCTAATTTTGGGAAATATAATGAATAATTCTCTCCTCTAATGTTGTCAAACGATCAACAACAATTAATTTAATAGTTTTATAACTGTCTTTAGGGACTGACTCAAACTTTTCTAAATTGCCTTCCTGAGCTTTATTTTTCCATAAAGTTATTTGTTTTTTGAATCCCACTAGCTTATCGGTTGAGTTTAAGATATTTTCATTAGGCCCTTGCATACTTGAATTGATGTTGTTAAAAATAACAAAAATGTCTGATAAGTAAGAAAGTTTAGTACACCATATTTTTTCCAACAAATGAACAAATGAACAAATTCATAATTTTTATTTAGTTCAAAAATATTTTCATTTCGACTTTTAATTTCAGCACACGAGTTATAACTTTTCCTCTGGACAAGCATCTTACTTCTGTATGGAGTAACAAGGATTCGTACTTGGCTTCCATAGCTTGGCATAATTTAATAAATAATCTACTTTTTAATGGTCTTGATTTGATGTAATTAACCATTTTAACACATTGTTCCAGAACTATTTTCAAATCTGATGGCAAAAATTTTGTAACAAGTGCTTCACGATGAAAAAAACAATGGGTAACTAATATATCCTCATTCAGTTCTTTAACATGTGCTACAAATCTTTTTAGATGCCCAGTCATAGCTGGAGCACCATCTGTGCAAATGCCAATACATGACTTCCAAGAAACTTTAATTTCTTCTAAATATGAACTAATTACTTGAAAAATATGTTTACCAGTTGTAAAATCAGGTGACTCCCAACAACATAAAAATTGATTAATTATATCATTTTCGTGAATATATATATATATATATATATATATATATATATATATATATATATATATATATATATATATATATATATATATATATATATATATATATATATATATATGTAGGATTTTCCCTTTGAAGCATTTGTAAAAAGGTTGAGTGATATCCTTTTCAGAGGACCATAAATCTCAATTTGATTTATTACTGCATTCCGAAGCAGCGCCACCTAGTGAGCTTTCGTAGCTCCGGCTTGAATAATTTTTCGGCAGAGGCCAACTAACTACTGCTTGATCAACACATCGCGTCTACCGCATTTCCGCGCCCAACGCGGCACCGCCAGTCCTAACGTCCAATAATGAGAAAGGTTCATTTCCCCGTCTTCTAAAGGTATTACTCAACTTTTAATTAACTTAATTCCTGCATTTCTTTCTATTTGTAATTATCTTTTTTTTGTAAATATTTTCCTTTAACTTTAAATAAATTCTCTCTTTTACTTAAAAGAAGTATTCGGGTTTTAATGACTTAGATTCATTTAATTCATCACTCACCCTTAAATACTTACCCCTAGACAAGCCACCTCGCCAATCTAAAATCCCGCCTTCTGAAGAGTCTGATTTTTATTCGAAGATTTATTCGGACTCCCACAGAAATAATTGGGGGATCGCCTGGGATTTGATTTCGAAAATCTTCTCTAAATAATAAGTTGATAACCTTCTCTCTTCTTCTTTAAAAAAAAAAACCATTTTTGGCTGCACGCCTAATTTATAAACGGACTGAATCGAAAATGCGGATTCCCTCTCATAACATACTAACATTTAGGTGCTTCAAGTTATTTTCAGCCGTGTACAACAACTACAAGAGTTTCACAAGTCCAGTGAACACATCCAGGAGCCTTTGAAGTTTGTTTTCAAGTAATCAATCACACGTCGTCAACTGTATCAGGTACTTTTTATATTGTTCTTCAAAAGGAAAAAAATCTAAAAGAATACGTGAGCCACCATCATTTATAAAAAAAATTGTTGTAGTTGATTTCATGAAGTAATTTAAATTTTTAAATATCATGTGTGTTTTTCTGAAATACTATTTTTCTATTTGTGTATAGAAATTGTATCAATTAAAATTTTCTACAAGTATATCTTTTAAAATATTAAGAAAGTCGTACGCAATATTCAAGTTTGTATCTCATTTAATAAGGAATTGCTATCTCATTTAATAAGGAAATGCATTTCATGTATGTGCGAAAAGCTTTCATTTTTTGGGTTGCGTCATTGACCTTGAACTAAGAAATTAATGTTTTCCATTCCTAAACATTACCGTTTCGAAGCGATCGTAATTTCGATGACTCATATAGTTTAACATTTCTCTTGCAGATGTTTAGTAATTAATTATTTTTTACGAGTATTCCAGAAATATATTTTGAAAGAAATATGCTATGTTTTTAGAATTGATGAAGGATCGTGTATAATCTTATTTTAATGTTGTGTATTTTATCGTTTAATATATAAGTATTTTGAGTTCATTTTTGACAGAATTATTATGCTGAAACATGTGTTTATCCTTTAAATTTGCTGATGAGATCCTAAAAGATTTTATTTTTATTAGTGTAATAAAAAATATATACGAGATTTTTCTTAATTGAATAACTTCTAATTGTTTGCTTTTTTCAGCAAAGAACTTTATATTCCTTAACTTTTTCATATCGCAATTAATTTAATCACTGTTTCTAAACAAGATTTATACTTATTTTTTCTTTCAAATTCTTTTTGCATTTGTTATAACGAAATGAGATAACTGATATATTAAATGGTTTAAAAAAAAAAGGTTTTGTTTTTAGTTGAAATTAATGATTTGACTACTTTAAATTAAGCATTACGTATTTTAGCTCGCATTGTTGTCTTTACACGTTACTGGTTTAAAATATTTCTAAATGAATAGAATTTGAATATTTCAATGTATATTTAGTGTATTTTGATGCAATATCATTTTAACTTGAGAATTTTTGTAAATGCAAACGAGAATTGCCAATAGCAACATCATTGTTTTTGTTTGAACGCGTAACAATTTTGTTTACTCCTTTGGTTACTATCTAAACTTAAATTTAAATTTTAAAATGGCGTATCTTGGCAAAGGTCGACGCGAAGATTTATTTGTCTTAGCCACGGAATTAAATTTAAAATTCGATAAATCGATGACCATCGCCACACTCAAAGATTTAATTATTGGATCAGATCTTTTGGAACAAGCATCGATAAGTTTTACTAAAGAAGGAGTTAAATTCAACAAATATGAGAATCATGCACAGCTTATGCAAATATCTGCTGAAAATCTTCAAGAACTAGACCTACGTCATGTTGAAAATCGTCAAATCAAGAAGGAACTTGAAAAGTTAATTCAAGACTACAAGCCAGAAAAAACAGCATCTACTGACGTCACAATGAGAATTATTTTAAAAGACGAAGAACCAGTCTATCAACCTCCTCGTCGACTAGCTTTCACAGAAAGACAAGAAGTAAACAAACAGATAGAAGAATGGCTCAACGAAGGCATTATACGTCCGAGTTCTGCGGAATATGCAAGTCCAATCGTAATGGTAAAAAAGAATAATGGATCCAACGAAATTATCGAAGAACAAGATGCTTCTCACAGGTATTGGTGAAGCACAAGTGACAACTATCGGTTCCTTTGAACATGAGTTCAAAATAGATGATGAAAATTACTCGTTAACTTGGCATGTTGTACCGACTGATAAATTAAAATTCGAAGCAGAAGATGGAAAGTTACATCCCGTTTACTACATGTCGAAAAAAACAAATACAGCAGAAGAAAAGTATGACAGCTACGAATTAGAGGTACTAGCAATTATCAACGCATTAAAGAAGTTTCGTGTTTATCTTTTAGGACAACCCTTTAAAATAGTAACTTACTGTTCAGCATTTCAGAAGACTATGCAAAAAAAGGAGCTAATTACTCGCATAGCCAGATGGGCGCTTCAATTAGAAGAATTCGATTATGAAATAGAGCACAGAGCTGGAAGTCGTATGAAGCACGTCGATGCTCTTAGCCGATATCCCGTAATGATGGTATGCAATGATACATTAACTTCAAAGCTTAAAAACGCACAAGAGGAAGATGACAACATCCAAACATTGAAATCACTTCTAGAGAAGCAAGAATCAGAAGAATTTTTTGAGCGAAATGGTATACTCTACAAGTACTTAAATGGTCGATAATTAATTGTAACCCCTAAAGCAATGCAAGCTGAACTAATTAAATTGATTCACGAAAATGGTCATTTCTCAGTGGGAAAAACAGAAGAAATTGTGAAACAGGAATTTTTTATCCCAAATTTAACCAACGTCGTTAAAAAAGTAATAGTTAATTGTGTTCCATGTATCTTAGCTAATAAGAAAATTGGCAAAAAGGAAGGGTTTTTGAATCCTATTTCTAAGGAAAGCATTCCTTTAAGTACGTACCATGTTGACTTCATTGGTCCTTTACCCTCCACAAACAAAAGCTATCAACACATTTTCACCGTAGTTGGTAATCCCATCAGAATTATCTCTGATAGAGGTTCAGCGTTCACTTCAAAATTATTCAACGACTACTGTGATGAAGAGAACATTCAACATCTACAAATAGCAACAGGTGTTCCTCGAGGAAACGGACAAGTTGAACGAATTCATCGAACTTTGATTCCAGTTCTCACCAAACTATCATTAGACGACTCAACGAAATGGTACAAATACGTCGACAGATTACAGAGAATACTAAATAGTACTATAAGTCGCAGTACAAAATGGACACCATTCGAACTATTAGTGGGAATCAAAATGCGTAACAAGGAAGACATCCTAATCAAAGACTTACTTCTAGAAGAAATGGCGAAAGAATTACTAGAACAACGCGAATTTTTAAGAAACGATGCAAAAAAGAACATCGAAACCCTACAGTCTGAAAATAGAAAGACGTATAACAGAAGAAGAAAGAAAGCTTCGTTATACAAAGAAGGTGATTTAGTTGCCATCCAAAGAACCCAATTTGGAGCTGGACTGAAACTAAGACCAAAGTTCTTATGCCCTTACAAAGTAACAAAAGTTAATTCCAAGGATAGGTATGAAGTGGAAAAGGTTGGTCAGCACGATGGACCGAACTCAACCACCACCTCAGCTGATTTGATGAAACATTTTTATGCTTAATTGAATTTTTTTTTATTTGTTATTATTTTTAATTTTTTTCTCATATCCCTCTTGAAAAATTAATAGATGTTCTATGGTAACACTCGTTTCCATAAATCATTTTATATTCACTTGTAACATTTTTTATATTTTCGTATTATTCATTATCTTTCTATTGATGCGAAGGATTTTTTTATGGTTTAATTAATTGTAGATCACAACATAGAATATTTTGTTTTTATATGCTTTATTTTAGGTCCGGAATTGTGAATATTAGGTATACATCTTTTCATCTGTAATATTTTATTTTATTATCTTTAAGAATCTTATTATTTGTCTTTATTACATTCATATTCCAATAATCATCAAATTTATAGTTGTAACTAAAAATAGTTTGTATTTAAAGTACTTAAGCTCTCAACATTTTGTAAGAGCTGAGAGACCAGCTCTGTCAGGAGAGGGTGATTCTGTAGGATTTTCCCTTTGAAACATTTGTAAAAAGGTTGAGTGATATCCTTTTCAGAGGACCATAAATCTCAATTTGATTTATTACTGCATTCCGAAGCAGCGCCACCTAGTGAGCTTTCGTAGCTCCGGCTTGAATAATTTTTCGGCAGAGGCCAACTAACTACTGCTTGATCAACACATCGCGTCTACCGCATTTCCGCGCCCAACGCGGCACCGCCAGTCCTAACGTCCAATAATGAGAAAGGTTCATTTCCCGTCTTCTAAAGGTATTACTCAACTTTTAATTAACTTAATTCCTGCATTTCTTTCTATTTGTAATTATCTTTTTTGTAAATATTTTCCTTTAACTTTAAATAAATTCTCTCTTTTACTTAAAAGAAGTATTCGGGTTTTAATGACTTAGATTCATTTAATTCATCACTCACCCTTAAATACTTACCCCTAGACAAGCCACCTCGCCAATCTAAAATCCCGCCTTCTGAAGAGTCTGATTTTTATTCGAAGATTTATTCGGACTCCCACATATATATATATATATATATATATATATATATATATATATATATATATATATATATATATATATATATATATATATATATATATAAAATCTAACGAATGCAATTAATTGAGCATTTCCTGTAATATCTGTTGTTTCGTCGACTTGTAGAGCAAAATTCGAATTTGCAAGAGTTTTTGCAGTATTTTGCTCAACATTTTCTGACATATCTTTAATTCTGCGATGGATTGTATAGTTTGAAAGTGGTGTTTTGCAAATATCAATATCAGCTGATCCACCAATCATTGTTTTTACAATTTTGCGACAAGCAGGTAATATAATTTCTTCATCCAAATTGTGAGGTTTTAAGTTAACAGCAATCAATTCAGCTATTTCGTAAGAAGCTACTTGAGCCTTTTCAGACTCACATACTTGTTTTTCAAAAACTTTTACTTGCTTAATTTTTGATGATAAAGACCTTTCAAAGTAACGTTTATCTTTTGTTGAAAGCGAAGGATGATTAGTCACCAAGTGACGTTGGAGTTTGCTAGGAATCATAGCACTATTTGATAATTTAAAACCACATATCACACACTCGGGAACAACTATGTCATTTTCCATTGTAGAGGTAAATCCAAATTTCAAAAAATCATCATTATATTTCCGATGGACAACGTATTTTTTTGAGCAAGAAGTATTTTTACTTGTGCCGGGGGTTAGCTCATTAACTTGGTCCCTAACGTTATCATTATCACTATTACCATCATTAAACTTTCTTCTTTTTAACCATTTATCCATTTTCAGAAGGATCTGCAAATAAATTAATGCAAATAAATTAATACAAAATATTACTACATGCGAATAAATAAATTAATATTAAACCGAATCACATACATTTGCCAATTTTAACGAAAGAAAAGGTGCAGTAACTATGTGAATTTATGCAACACCTTGTGAATCCCAACTATCACTAAAACAACACGTTTTGTACGCAGAAGTGGCAAGTGTGCGCCGACTTGAGACATATTCCTATTACTATGCACGCCGCTTCATCATAATTTGGTAGCCAAAATTGGCTCTTGCGCCATTAAACCCTACAATTACAATTACAATTGCAATCATCACAATTTGGCACTAAGAAAAAACGCGTTGCAAAGCAAATAATAAAACAATTTATTTTTTTGTGGATTTAAATATATATTCATGTTATATATATAAAAATATTTTTCTTTTTAAATGATATAATTTAATAATATTAACATTATTATATATTTGCAAAATTTGGCGGCACACTTTTGAAATTTGGCGGCACACAAAAGTGCTGCGGCACAGTGGTTGAGAATCACTGCTCTATAGTACTTAATGCTTTGCTTTTTCTGTTGCTTCGTGTACAATTTTTGTATGAAATGGAAGTAGGTATATCCTCCTCAGTCTCAAGACAAAATAAAAACTTGATATTTTGAAAAAGGTAGTTAAATAGTTGTTTTGATCCCTATGATGTATAAAAGTGCAATAAAAAAATTATTTTTAATTTGTAGAAACAGGGGGGTTGTATATCACATGTGATACATCAGAATCCAGACACTACAATCAGAATGTTTTTTAAGTATTAAGCAAGACTGAAGTTATTAATTTAATCTTAGTTTTTAATCACACAATGCACAAAATTCATAAATTCAACATGAAAATTAAATTTTATTAAAGTTATATGTACATATTACATTAACATAATTTTTTTTATGTGTAACATCTTTCCTCTCGCTTGCTGGATATTTGTTGGGGTGATTTCGTGAAAAGGGACGGAAATGAGTAACAGGAAGTGACGTAAGCGTGCGCTATTTGATTTGACCAATGAGAGCGCACACTAATCCTCAGACCAGTTTTAACGTATGCCGCGCCAATGTAAATGGTTCTGGTCTTTTAAAAACAAACTATCACTCTCTTCCCATAATTTTGAGTGTGAGGAAGCGCGCGCAAACCTCTCGTTGTTTTCTAATACTGTCAACTGCTTTAATGTAATTGCAACTGTGATCTTTTTTTTTAATGTTATTTAGTTTGAATTTGAAACCCATGCAACAAAGTTGAACTGTGCTAACCGAAGTAATAATTCTTTGATTACAGTTTTTACAGGATTCAAATTCTTATTCTCAGGATAAACTTACTTATTAATAATTATATTTAATATTAAGCGTTTGATAAAGTTCAACATTCTTAATAAAATACGAGTAAGTAATATAGAATTTCTCGAATCAATATTTTAGTGCGTATCTTTTTCATACTTTCTGGTTAATTCCTGTCGCGGTCAATATAATATTTTTAATTGTGATTAAAAATTTTCTCGATTAAAAATTAAACATTTACCAAGCTAATTAAATTTCCTTAATTTTGTGATTTGCAGAGATGAGTGAATCAAGAGCAGAATATATGCGAAATCCAACTCTAGTAGTTTTTTTTATATTGTTACGAATTTTGTGTAAATAGTGTAAATAATTTGTATTTGAGTGTTTAATGCATTTATATTACTCTGTGTTATATTTATTTCATGTTAAAATTGTACTATTCACAAGCAATGCCGCCCCTTTCATTATAATGGCGATTCAATGAGAACTTGGCGAAATCTTGGTGGTAGAGCCAAGTTGGCATCATTTTTGGCGACCAAGTTGGTGGCCAATTTGGCGACCATGTTGGCGAGTTCGGATCCCTCTGGAATCTTCTAGAAAGTAGTAGATTTCTCCACTAGTGTCACGTTCAACGACACGAGCGGCTATATTTCTAGAAGTTTCTGTCACGCCTATAAAAACGATGCTCGCCGGTACGGTGGAGGAGTCTTGATTAAGCCAGCGAGTAGTGAGGATTGTTTTGACTAGCGATTAGCTCGGCTGTGCTTGTGAATAATCTTTACTTACGTATATTATTTAACACTGTTATTGTATTTGATTGCTGTTGAAGGTGTGAAGACCTTCGGATATTTACCCTGTGAATATTGCTGATGAATCCTGTATTGAAAGGATTGGATTTTAGATAATAAATTCACATCGCTCTTAAAGAACTGATTATTTTTTCTTTGTAATTGTTTTTGCATAAAATCCTCGAACCCTCGGATCTACGTAACAATATTGTTAAAGTTAGCATTATACAAAAAGATTCGAATTCTAAAACTCGATTTCGTTTTCTTACTCCACTTCGCAAATACCAGCAAGTCTTATTCAGGATAAACTTAGATACTTACGAGCTTGATGTGTAACATCTTTCCTCTCGCTTACCGAATATTTGTAGGAGTGATTTTTGTAAAAAGGAACAATAAGCAAAAAAAAAAAAAAAAAACGTGAAGAAAAATTAAAAACTGGAGGAGTACAGCCGAAAAAAATTTGCTCTTAAGTATATATTTTTGATAAAAAATTGCATTACTTCTAAATAAAATTTTCTTTAAAGGTATAGTTATTCGACAGAAAATTATTTCCAATCATACTCGATTCAAAACTCAATTCAATCACACTCAAAATCATGGGAAGCGAGTGATAGTTTGTTTTTAAGAGTAGAACTATCTTCGGTGTATGGTAAAAGTATAAAATGCAGGAAATCTTTAATTTTTTTAACCGATTGATTCGGAGAAATGTATATGGCCACCAAAACCCCTGTTTGCACATTTTCAAGTCTATTGTATCCACTCTTTCCCAAATTGAACAAGAATAATTTTTTTTTGATAAAAAATTACATTACTCCTTGTGTTAAATAAATAAAATTTTCATTAAAGATATAATTATTCGATAGAAAATTATTTCCAATCGTAATTGATTCATTTCTTTCAGGATTTAAGTTACTATTGCGTATTTACCCCGATAACATCATATGCGACTACTGTAAGGCTCGGTTTTTTTTTCGGTAAATGTCTTGAATGTCTCTCTAGTGCTTGTAAAACACAGAAAAACCTTGCAGTTTGTACATTGTACAGTTGTTAAGGCTGAGCACTTCTCATTCCTGCATCTACTTTTATTACTCCTATCCCCAACCATTTCTGGCATGTGCCTAGCTTCATTGTCATGAGCTGCTTGATGTGGAATGCAAGTCGTAACTCTGCGTTTTGGAGGGGGCTCATCATTTTCATCTTCGGCTAGCGAAGGAGTGGGAGATGACTTCTTCAGTAAGCCGTGTATGAGTGTATTTTCTATACTGAGTCTAAACACAAAATAGAACAGAATGTCCTTCTTAGTTTCCCCTATTTCTGTCATATTATTTCTGTAAGCGAGCCATGCACTCGACATGGTAAAATGGATCATATGTAAAATGACTTGCACTGTCCATTTCTTGGTTCGAAACTTCATTCTGTCGAAACTAATGGTACGGTCATGATGATCGATGACCCCCATGTAACCATTGTAATTTCTTACAATGTGATGGCAATCCTACCCCTCCTCCTAAAAATCAAATGAAACTGGATTGAACTTATCTGTATGTATTCCCTATTGTGTTGGAGCAGAGAAAAGTCAAGAGTTACATCCTTATCTTCATCATCATCCATCTCACTTCCCTTATCACCTTGATAATCATCTTCATCTGGCAGTGAACTCAAATCAGAATCATCGCCATTCATCAGCCCTCATCTGATGTAAAATATATCTCTGACAAAAAAAATACTTATTAAATAAAAAATTATCAGGAAAAATGGGTAAAAATGGAAAACAAACACCTCAACTGAAGATTTTAATTCAAGAAATACTTCCATTAATCTTCAATCCACCCAAAATATTATCAAAAATTAAAACAAAATTGACTTAAAAAGTATGTTTATAAGTGACTAGCTGGTATACCCGTTCTTCGAACGGGTGAACTGAAAAATTAAACAACACAGATTGAAGGAAACATAAGTTTTTAATGAGTTAATTTTATGTGAATTAAAAATTAAACAAAAAAAGCTTTTTGCATATCTCAGCTAAACAAAAAAAGAAAGAAAAAAACACCTTTGTTAAATTTTAACTATGTAGATCTAATAGCCGATAAAAAGGATTTTTAAATTTATAATTCCTCGTAACACTCTTGAGGGTCGATTTTTCGAAATACCTCCCTAAGCTGATCTCTGCTCAGCAAGAGTAACACATTCTTAAAAGTTTTGCGTAATGAACGCTTAAAGTAGTGTAAATAATTTATATCTGAAAGTGTAATACATTAATATTACTTTCTGTTGTATTTATTTTATTTTAAAATTGTAATATTCGCAAGCAACGCCGTTTCTTAAATTATAATGGTGATTCAATGAAAAACATAGCGAAATGTTAAGGATAGAGTCAAGTTGGCAAATGGCTAGCTACTTTTCCTAGCTCGAGCTTTATTAGAGCTTTGTAAGACCCGCCGTGTAGGGGCGCAATGCACGTTAATGCTTTAAATACCGCATTATGATTTACTGCAGTTTTTTTCATATAATTTTTTTTTGTATCACTACATGTACAAATTAAGGGATATACATAAACAAAATACTCCACTTTCGAAAATTTAATCCGTTAGAGCTAATAAATTAATTAAAGATATTCCACTGTGTAAAATTAATTATGTACACCGTTCACTTAAAAAAAGTAGTCGAATCATTTTCCAAGGTCTTCATTAACAGACAAAACCATAAGACACTTAAATTTTGACATTAACTATTTTTTTGCGACAAAAATAATAGTCTTTCCAATCCGCTGAAAACGCAATATCTGCTACAAAACTTTTCGCCCCTTCCCCAGTAAAATACTCATCATAGAACCCGTGCTGCCATATATCTTGGAAGAGTGGATTTCAAAGAATATTAAAGCTAAGTATTGGTAGAATATTCCTGCTAAGTTGGTGTGGTGTGGTAGCTAGGAGAAGGAGGTGCCAGCTCAAGTGTCATTCCCGTCACTTGACCATTGTTCAAAATTACATGGTCCGTCTCCAAAAGCCCTCGTGTAGCTGAACAGTGCGACGTTAATATTCACTCACTCACTGCAAAAAACACAGTGCAGTAGTTATATTTAGTTTTATACTTAAAAATGCAATATCTGCACATATTCAATTAAAATTGCAGCGTTATAATTAACTACTAACCACACAAAAATTATGAAAGTTTGTCCAAATGATGTAGTGTGAAAGAGAAAGTTTATTTACTTTAAGTACCAGAAGTGATAAAAGTAGTTATTTTGAAAATAGATCAACTTCTTACTACCAAATGTGCATAACAAAATCATAAAAAAAAATTAAAATAAAGAGAGATTTATAACAACCTCTCCCTTCAAAACTTAGTTTTATTCTGAAATAAAAAAAATAGGCATTATTCTGATCACAGGAATTAATTAGAAGCGATTCCCTTGCGTAGCCAAAACAAAAAGAGTTTTTCACAAACAAAAGATAGATATATGCTGACGTGGACTTCTTTGCAGCTTTTTTGCTTGCAGATAGCAGAATTTTTTCCTTCTTACTTGACAAATAGCGTTATATTTTGGACACTTTTTACAAATTTTTATAAATTATAGCCTATGGTATAAATTATAGCCTATGTGTTATTCTGATGTATAAGCTATATTACTGTAAAGTTTCATTAAAATCCATTAAGTTGTTTTTGCGTGAAAGACCCACAAAGATTTTCACAAACTTTCCCATTTATAATATATATTAGATTGGGCCCGTTTGTATCACGTGTGATACAAACAAATTGAACAAGTCATTATGCTTTAATATTTCAGTAAAAATTTCTTTTTTTTGCTGTTAAATAGCAAAAAGTACATATACAAAGAAAAACCATATTTTAAAAATAGTTTCATACTTTTGTATAAAAATAAGACAAAAATATTTACTTAGACGATGTGCAAACATCTTGTTTTGATTCTGAGACGCTATTAGAAATCGCTATCAAAGACAGGTACTGCCATTTGTTGACTAAACGAGGAAATTATATGAGGTATTTCACTTTATATCTCATGTGATACAACCCCTTGCAAATTTGTTTTTGCAATTCAGCCTTCACAAAAAATTATGAAACTTTTGTATCACATGTGATACAAGGGGACCGAGGAGGATATAAATATTTCAAAACGTATTTATATTTAAATTAGAATATATGTATATGTAAAAATTGTTTTTTATCATACGTATAGTAATTCATTAAATCTAAAAAACATATTGTTTTAGAAAAATTTGGCTCGCGTTAAGACTTTGAAGAAAAAATATATTGTTAGGAGAAAAAGAAGTGTGTGGAGGGGGAAAAAAATGAAAATCAGAGTGATTTTTTTTCTTTTATTAAATGAAACCACCAATATTTAGTTTTTGATAATACTTTTAATCTTTTAATAAAAAAGAACGTTTATCAAATAATATTGCTAAGAAGGAGATTAGCAAACTGTCCATCATCATTATTATGATCTTTCTGTTTTATTTTGAATACAAGACATGCTGCTCAATTAGATACGAGGTGTGACACAAAACAACGAAACTGGTCCCTTAAATCATTGCACTTTCAGAATCAATATTCCGTGACATTAGTACCTTCAAAGTGGTCCCCTTCAGCATTCACACACTTCTGCATTCGGTGCTAACATAGCTGGTAACAGTTCTGGAACGAGGATATTGAAAGGCCCTTCAGGACATTCTCTGTTTTTGCCTGGACTTCTCCAATTGAGGTAAAACCGACTCCCTTTAAGCAAAATTGTAACGAATCTATACGGCACTTCGAATATACGGCAATCTATAGCCTTCTCCCTGCTAACTTACAACACTCTTCTTAAATACTTTAATTCATTTGAATATCCCGGTTTCTCCTTTTAGAGCTGGTTGGAAATATACGTGAATTTACAATCCCCAAAGACGCCCAAGAGTATTAGTGGTAAAGTGCCGTACAAATTCGTCACACAGTGTAGCATGAAGGTTTGGGGGGGAGTAAATAAGCTTCAGGCATTTGGTATTTTTTTATGGTATAGAATCAAATATTTTTAAGGACTACTTGAAATTATCCACCCGAAATTCGGGTATTGGAGCCGACTTCATTTTTTAACAAGATGACGACCCCAAGCGTACTGCTCTCAACGTACACTGCTGGTGTCTCTGTAACTGTCCGGAAATTCTGAAACGCTTCCTAAATACCCTAGTTTAAGCTCAGTAGTGCATATTTGGTGAGAATTTGAATTCAAAGTAAGAAAACATGACACCTGAAAACAAAATGTGAAGTAAAAAAAATAATCACTGAAGCATGGAGGATCATCGATGCAGAAATTTCAAAAAAAACTGAGGAAACCTATACCTAGACATTTAAAAGTTATTGTGGACGCTGAAAGATGTCCTACTAAATTAAGAAAGAAATAGAATATTTAAAGCTATGTTGAGATTTTTTTTAGTGTGCGTAGATTTTTGTGGCGTATTATTTTAGAACTTTTTTAATTATGAATTTTCTAAAATAATAGTTACATTATATTTTAAAAATTTATCATGTTATTTAAATAAGAACAAGTAGCGGATATTACAAAAAATTGCAATTTATATACATTAATTTTTATTAGTCAAAAACATTAAATTACATGTGTACGAACACTTTCGAGGGCCATAGTATGTATAGATTTTAGTGTTCAAAATTAAAGAAAATTTTTAGATTTTGTTGATTATCTCTAGAACCGCAGATTTTAATGAAATTATTTGATATGTATGGCTGATATAATACAAAAATAACCATTTAACAGTTACAATACACACACAGGATTGTGCGTAACACTTATCCAAGTCAGAAGGAATGAGACAGCAGTAGCAGAATATAGCAAAAAAAAATTGGTTAATAGTGGGTCAGGTCCCCTCTTTCAGATAAACTAGTCTTACATCGTGGTTTTATATTGGAAATTATTGAATTTATGAGTTCTTGGGGTATTAATCCCACACTTTCAGCAACTCTGTTTTCAAGCCTTGAATGGTTCTCTTAGGGAAGTTGAGAGTTGCAATTGCCTTCTCCAGAGCATCCCAGGCATGCTCTATACGTATGAGGGATGGTGATCTAACTGGCCAATGCATTCAGCGAATATCCTCACTTTTCAGAAATTCATTGACCAGTCATCTATTAAAATAAAATAGGGGCTAACTGCATCCGTGGAAAGGCGGAGATAGGACTCACCCCTGTACCTCATAGCAATCACAGTGCCTCTTGCAAAGACATGGTGGTGTATACGATCATCCAACGTGATGCCTGCCTAGACCATCAAGCCTCCACTATCTTAATAGTCGATTTCTGAGACACTGGCGGGCAGGTACTGGATTCCTAGTTCTCTCTATATATTCCCACCGTACTTTCTTATTGAGATGCTTAAAGTGAAAAAGGACACAAAATGTCAATTGAAATATGTTTAAAGAAAAAAAGAACATAAGATTCATGTTCGAAGTCTACATTTACTGCAGGAAACGTCATTATAGCGACTAAAGGCTATGGAATTTTTCTCTTTATCAACTGCATAAATATCTCCATAGAATTCATACAAGGATAACAAAGCAATTTGTGTGAATGATCACATTCATAGTTGGTAGTACCTAACGCAAGAAAGATGTAATGTAAAATATCAAGCTTTAAAATATCAATGCTATATATATATATATCAATCACATAATACATGCTATATATATATATATATATATATATATATATATATATATATACGCAAGAAAAAGATGTGTAAATCCTTTAAAATATCATAATCACATATATATATATATATATCTTTATATATATAAAAAATCTTCTGTGCATGTGTTTGTCACTAAACTCCTCCTAAACGGCTGGACCAATTTCGAAGAAATTTTTTGTGTGGGTTCAAGTAAATTCGAGAATGGTTTAGATTCCCAATTTGGTCCGATATCGCAATTAGTTAAAAAGATATTAATTAAAAACATTCAAAAAATACAACTCAACATTCACCTGCATTGTTGTAACAACGCTATTGTTATAAACAAGTATAATATATATAAAAGAAAATTTTAATCAATTCCTACTTAGATCAACCAAGAAAAAATTTATTTTAGCTACTTTTTATTAAATAGTTGGATTAAAATAAATATGTATATACATATGACAGAATCACAACATTAAGTGGTAATTAATTTTTATTAATTATCATTAAAGTATCGTATTGTCATCCAAACCAATCGTGTATATAAATTTTCCTTTCAACTGAATGCTTCAACACGTGAGAAAAAAAACCTTTTCAAATTTTGACATAAGTCACCAAAAGAGTCGCTATGTCGCCAACGTGGCTGTATTTGTAATTTTTTAAATAATTAGTTTTAATCAATTAATTTTTATTAATTATAATTAAAAATTATTGTATTGTCATCCAAAATAATCATGTACATTACATTTCAACTCAATTGAGCGCTTTAAAATGTATTTTATTAACGATTGAAAATTCCACCAAGATAAATAAGTGAATAAACAAACAAATAAAATATTTATAGAGATCGTGAGCTAAGAGTAGGAATGGAAAAAGACGTAAGTTGGCGTCGAAAATTGATTTTCAGCCAAACTGGCCAAACCCGGTCTTTATTGTTACGAAAATGTGGACGATTCACGCTTTTTAGCGTTTTTAATTAATATCTTTTCAAATAACCTTTATATATATAATTCTTCTGTGCGTGTGTATGTAACTGAACTCCTCCTAAACGGCTGGACCGATTTTGATGAAAGTTTTTGTCTGTTCCAGTGGACTCGAGAACGGTTTAGATTTATAATTCGGTTTAGAAATGTTTATTTAATTAATTTTTTATTTATAAGTTGTTGATCTTGGAATGTTTTGCATTGATTCCGGCAGACTGCGCTACGATCTTAGTATCGAATATTCAAAAGTCTTTTATTATAATTCAAGTTGGTTCCGACAGTTGGTGCTGTGATCCTTTCAGGAAAATATTTTGTCACTTCATGTTATTATTTTGTTGAAATAAATCGTGTGTTAATTAAATTATTGCATTCAGATGTAATTAGTGTTTGAAATTTACTCAATATTTTACTCAAATTTTACTCAAAACAGTCCAGATTGTTAAAGCTTATTCATAAAAATTTGGAATTTTTGAATTTAAGATTTTGTACACACAGGACAACGCCTGTCGGATCCTCTAGTAAATATATATAAATCAATCGCAATTTCACAATCAATTAAAAAATTGAAATTATATGAATTTTATAATACTAAATCTCATTTCAAAATATCAATGGCGAATGTAGAAAATACGTTTCAAACCAATGTTTTCAAACAAAATTAAAAAATTTATAAAAAAATATTTTTATAAAATATCCAAGTGCAACTTCGGACTTAGGACCGATACGTGGGGTTAAACTAGTTTGATGGCGCCAACCTTCCCCCTATTGCAACTTGGTAAGTTAATCAGGAAATATCCCATTCTCAATAATTTAAAATTTAAAAATTTAAAAAGTTAATACTTAAGAAATTAAACTATTCGCCATCGCATTCTGAAAGATATTATAACATTAAAATGTTAAAACTCTAAAACAATTAAGTGCATAACATAATTGAACCATCGAACACCAAAGATGATGCACCCGTCTTTAAAATAATCGTATAGGAAGAAAAAATATTTAAAATCCGAAAGTTCAAATTAAAAAACCCAGCATTTTCAGAAATGAATAGCGTAAATCATCAAAAACTCACCCAAGAGCATCCTATCAATACTTCAATTCACATTTTCTGAACGATTTCTCATATTTCCTACAACATTCACCTCTCCTATAGTTTTTGCTCATAACTCCCACTAATGCCATATCAATCCAAAAGATCCATATTCTCACATTAGAGTTTAACCATTTGGTATTAGATGCAAACCAGATTGCATGCAAAAAAGTTGTTTGATTGGTCATGAATAATTTTAAAGTGTGTGTGTGTATTAAAATGTATCCTGTAGTAGTACATCCTATATACCTAAATGTATATGATCTAATTTTCTACAAACGAGAGATAAACATCTATCAGTCACATTCGAAAAACACGTAGACAGTAGGAAAATCACACAATGAAGTACACATGCTATATATATAGCATGTGTCCTAGTAGAGAATTAGACTGTATATATATATATATATATATATATATATATATATATATATATATATATATATATATATATATATATATATATATATATATATAAAGTAACCGAATCCCTCTTTTGGAAGCGTGAGGAGAGCTTCCGAAGATTTCCGTAGACTATATGAAGATGTTTTAAGGGAAGTTGAAGCAGTTCCTGGAAATTCAAATATCTTCGATGAATCCGCTACATCAAATAACTTCGCTAAGACTATAGATGAACATCTATTTCTTCTTCAAGAGAGCCATGGTTCCAAAAACAGATGTCTATTTTTGGGAACTGATGTATTGGGTGACTGATAAAATATTGAATACCTGATTGGCATCACTGCATTACTGATGAAACCACCTCTATATTCACGCAGCTTTACGTTTGTACGAACACTCATGTTTGCATAGTAGGGAAGCCAAGAGAGTGGGATACCATCTCAAGTGTCATTTTCCTCATTTGACCAAGGTAACGGACACGGGGCCGGCGTGTTAGGAGTTCGGGCCTAGTACCGCTGAAGACCCACCGTGTTGAGGAGGGTAATGCAAGGTTCAAACGACCTCCAGTTGGTGTGGTGTGGAAGTTAGGAGAGAGTCTTGCCAGCTTAGATGTCGTCCTCTTCACTTGACCATGGCTCAAAATTAAGAGGTCTGTCGCCAAAAGCCCTTGAGTTGCTGAACTGTGCGACGTTAATATTCATTCACTCTCTCACTCCTAACTTGACCATGGCTCAAAATTAATAAACCCATTGTCAATAATCATGTTCTCCTAGAGCTACAATTAATCAGATGATAACGTGATTTCTATCTGTGCACTCTCTCGAGTTTCAATTTTTCATCCAGTGTAACTTCTAAATACATTTCTCTTCAAGTGCAGATTTCATTTTAAATTGGTTAAAATTGCATCGGTTAGAATAAAAAGGCGTTTCCGTCAACTTCTTTTTTTTTTCTTATGCCTGAAATAGAAGAATATATATTACAGAAAGTACCGCTTAAAATCCGGCATATAACGCGCACCTATACTTTCAAGCTGTATTTTTTAATTTTTAGGTAAATTTAGGTACGCCCCCTTTCTTACACAGAAACCTGAAATGTACGTATGCAATGCTCTTATGTTTTGAAGTTATTTATTCGAGGTATTTTCCCAGGCATTTTAAAAAATAGAACTGTAATTCTTTAAATTCATGGGGGCTGTTATTTCTTTTAAATAAACAAAATTTTCATACATATAGAAGTCTAATTTTTGAAGTGATAACTTTTATTTGCGCGATTTACTGGAAAGTGAACTTGAATGAACGTCACGCTTGGGTATGAACCATTCCTTCAGCTTTTTTTAGTCTCGAGTCGGAAATCCTGCTCGTACAAGGTAGTCCACGCTAAAAAGAAAAGGAGGGACGTCCCCCCCCTCCCCGCCACTCTGAAAGCGGTAGTTTGTCCCCCTACCAATACGCCGTAAAAGTAAAGTTCCTAGTTTCGATCTAAGTCAGGGGTGGCGAACCTTTTTGGGTCAACGTACCGTCAAATAATTTTGACTTGTGATTTTTGGGAAAATAATAAAAAAAAATTAAATATTAATCACTCAAAACTCTTTATTTACTATTAAAAAATACATTTTGCACTATATAGCAGTAAATGTTTTGGATATACGTGTAATTCAAATTAAAGTAACGTTAATGCGACTTCTTTTGCTGCCGATCAGATGACAAATAACTTACATTAGGATTGTAAAATGTTACTCTTTTAGCAGAACACATGCTGAATTAGAGTCTGTATTCTAAGTGAGTCTTAAGTGCTATTCATCTCTGAAAATAATTATTCTCGGGTATAGGTAGATGTAAATATGGTTAAAAAAAGCATGAGCCAGCTTCTTCAAACAGTTAAATGTATCTGGAATCGAATTCCATGGTTTCAAAATTTCGTTACTGACATTTTTACTTATATTGCTTGTTAATTTTCTGTTTCAATCAATTACAACATTTTTCTTGTTTCAATAAATTTTTGAATCCATATTGAACTAGACTGGAAATCAAGCATAGTTGCACATTTCAAATTCTTCAATTTCTTCCAATCGAATTGGGACAAGTTCAGTTTATCAAATGAAAAGTCACATCAGGGTACATAATATTTATGGAAATAAGTTCTTGAATAACTTTTTCATCGTCTGATTTTTTCGAGTACGGGAAGTACCAGTAGTTTCTTGTAATAATATCGTTTCTGAAAATATGCAATTTAGCGTCAAAGCATTGAGATCCCTCTTGAAAATAATATTTTTTATTTGTGTCTTGAGGCTTTATATTCAATTCTTTGAAATGTTGGCATATGTCTGTAAAAACGCGACTGATCACTAGCGTTTATTTGTAATACTTCATAGTGAACATTGCTATTTTGAACTAAAATGCTAACCATTTTGAACCAGACGTGCCCAAGTAATTGTGTCACGTGCCATCCACCATCCCTTAGCTTAGTGGAGCTCCTCCACCCCCTCCGCCACCGCTTTCTACAAAAATGAGAGCGATATTCTTTCTAATCCTAGTAGAAGCATGAAAATATGAAACATGTAATATTTTTTAAAAATAGGCTTAGATATAGAGAGATATCCTACTCTAAAATTAAACAAAATGAAAAAAAGGGCAAATTTTTATAGAACTAAGTAAATAGTATAATTATCATTAGCAATATTGCAGTGAATTGAAAAATAAGAATCTATTTTTGTAAGCGAATTAGAATAGCAATGAACAAATAGTTCTATTAATCACATTACTTAAAAAAAACTTTGATTCTAAAAAGAAAATTAAAACAATTAAAAATTTAAAATAACAAAATTAAATATACAGGTATTAAGAAAAAAGTTAGATTAAATAATTTAAATACAAGAAAACAAAAGAAGACTTTCCTTGCAGCAGCACCGGATATATTTGTACAAAACTGCCTTACAATGACAAATGAGCTAGTATAAGCCAGAGATTATGTGATATAAATCTTCAGATTAAAGCCCTTTTTAATGGTTTTGTAACCTAGATTCCTCTCTTCCCAATTAACTTACCTGCCTTACTATCCCTTTGCTTAAATTAATTCATGGATATTATTGAATATTGTTAAATCACAAACAAAATTCACAAAGCCGGATCGGGTCTTCTGAACAAATTGCCAATGATTTTAAGAAGGAATTTTAAAGTAGATTTTTCAACAGACAAATCAAAACCTTTAGTTGATTTTTTTAAAATCAAAATTCAATTTAATTATGTCAAATGATGCAAATGAAGAACGAGGAAGTACGGAGCAAGAATAACGGAGTTTTTTTATCTATATTTAAATAAAATTTTAAATCTAAAACAGCGTTTCTCAAACTGTGGGGCACGCCCCCCTAGAGGGGCGTGATAACTCTGCGAGGGAGGGGGGCGAGTAAATTGAAAAATGGAAAATAAAAGATTATTTTTAAAAAATTATTAATTTGAAAAAAGTAAACAAAATACATTCTGACATAATAAGAAGTAAATACACAATTACACTGATATAAAACACTTATAAATGTATCAGTACTGCCCAATGTAATTTATGATTAATTTAGCAATACTAACAAGTTTGATAATTACCATTGACCCCATGGGCTTGTCACATATAAATTATATACAAAAATTAACACTTATCTTGATAATTTGTACCGTTTAAAATTAATTCCTTTTCCTGCTGATTAAAAGATATGGGATTCGCTTACCAATGTCTTTGTTCTCCACATAAGCGTGTGTCTGAGATGTATTGGGAGGGAGGGCGGATAAAAGGAATAAATAAGTAAATCCTTCTCAAGCATTGCCAAGGTCTTTATATTGCATTCCAAAGCCATCGGAATAATTTTGTGAATAGCAGTGCACAGGAAAGATCTTACTTCGAAAAGATGAATATATACGTGTGGAGCAATTAACGGTTTGGCTGAGCGAGACGTTTATATACGCCGGTGGCACTTAAGAGGTTAAAGTCGTATTGTAGCTTCAATATCAAAGTATAGTATTATTTAATTCAATACATTGTTATTGTATGGAGGGGGACGCGATAAAATTTATGATTGAATATTGGGTCGCAAATATTGAAAGTTTGAGAAGCACTGATATAAAGGATTTATAACCTATTTCAGCTACCATAAACATATTGTTCCCTTAGAATGCAATTAATTCCCAAATATGATTGTATATTTCGCACAAAAATATTACTTTATGAGTACAGACATATGAATAAATAATTTTATACGACAATACTAATATCCCCTTGTTTTTTATTCTCCTCTAACTAATCCCTGGAATAACATTACAAAATTTGAAGTTATCTCTTCTGTCGTGTCGTCATAAGCACACACATTTTTTTTTATTCTCACATCTTTATACTTATTTTTAATGCTATCATTTTTATACTCGGCGTACAACACGCACCCATAAATTTCGATCTCATTTTTGATGTTCAAAGTGCGCGTTATACGCCGGTATATGCAGCAAAGCAATGAAATCATCACATAAACAAATGTCGATCGATCGCTCATTTATTCTGCACTTAAAATTAAAACGAAGACAATTGGGACCTCACTCTTCTAACTTCACCTCCACATTCGGACTTTGAGGATCAACAAATTTAACACGCATCTGTTCCGCTATACGATGAGCTGGGGGCATCAGAACTTGAAATTATTATTTGACGGAAATAATGTCAGTCACAAGCTCGCGACAGCAATCACATAGCTATCGTAGGTGCATTAAATGGTCAAATTAGCATATGTATATTTCTGTTTAGGGTTTGCAGTTCCGTGTTATATTTTCAATCCCGGGATTTTGGCATTACATTATCCAAATCCCGTGATCCTGGAATTAGGATCGGACTATTTAATATAGTTGAAATTACATAATAAAACTGAAAACATAATTTAAAAATTGGGTTAATATTATTATTTATTGAAACAAATTAAAACAAAACTTAATTCATTTAAAATAATAATGAAAGTAGTAATTAATTAAATTTTAAGAAAATCATTTATTCATTTCTTGTGTTCTGTAAATAAGTTTTTAAAAAACACAGCTCGTCCATCATTTCATTGTTCAAACGTCTTCTTATTTTTGTTATAAATTTCCCTATCGAAGAAAATGCTAGTTCAGACTCTATACTAGTAGGCTTTATCATCACTATGTTCTTTCCAGGTAGTCACCACGTCTCCCTCCATTATCAAAAAGACATTTCTTTTTGAAATTTTGATGACAATGTCTCAAATCTAAAAGGCTGCATTGGTGCACATATCCCTCTTTGACAACTTTATCTAGTTCTGCTACACTTAATGGTTTTTGTTTACAAATTGATTCAGTTATTGAATCAAAATGGGAATCAATTTCAAATGTTGCCTCATTTGAATTAGAATATCCAGTTGCATAAGCTGATAGTAATGCAGTAAGCTTTGGAGCGTCAACTCTTTCAAGTAGTCAACCTAGCAAGTCAAGCTATTAATTTACAGCATTTAATTGATCAAGGAACTGTGACAAAATCTATTCCCGAGACGTTACTAATATCATTGTATGAGTATTGCCGAAAATCATTTAGATACGTGTGACGTTCTTCCACACGAGAAATGAAAACTGCATATAATTTTTTACTTGTAGCACTGTGTGCATCTTTAAGCTTCTTTAGCATAAAATTTCGGGCTATGTCTGCAATAAACAGATTGCTATCTCGATGGCTGAGTGCTTCACTAGTTGTGTTAACTGGCACAACAGCAGTAATTATATCAAATAGCACTTGGATATCATCATGAGATAAATCTAGCGATTTATCTGTATTTTTTAAGTCTATTTATGCTTTTTGTAAGCAATATTTCAGTAAATAGAAACGTTCCACCATTAACAAAAGACTGCTCCCCCTCATCTTGCAGTCTCTTTATAAGACTTTATACCCTTGTTTTTGTAGCGGTATCTTCTTAAGCCAGTAGCAGGCACCGAACACGAGTGACTTCTTTTGTCTAGTGGTCATGTTACTTGCCTTCGGATTCATAGGTCGCGGGTTTTGTCCTCCGGATTTGCGCCGCTTCAGATGAATTTTGCCCTACACGCTGCGCATGCATTTGATGAATTTTTTTTAAGATGAGGGCAATAAATAGTATTTTCAGATTTTTTTAATGAACGTTATTCGAAATGATTAATAAATATTAGAAAACCTTTCCTACAGATTGATTCTGATGTATGAATTTATATTTCTCATTGTGTTGTAAAAAAAAAAAGTCTAATAGTTCTCAAAATATTTTTTAGAATATCGAACTTATAAATTGTGTAATATTTTATAAAAACTTGTAAATCAATTCCTTAGAATTTTTTGCAGAAAATCTCAAAGTAACAGTTTTATTTTCTTTAAAACAAAAACTTTATTTGAACAAATGAATTTAGTCTTTCGGAATGGACCCACCAGCCGTCACCCAGTACACACGAATGTGTGTGTAATTTATCCGCTTCTCAAATATGTAATACACACATTTTATATCCTTTTTCTTAATTCATTCAGTTTGGTTCTAAAATTTTTACTTCAGAACCTGTACTTTTTTCCGTCATGGAAAAAATGTGATTTAGTTTCGATTAAAAATTGAAGGAAATTTACTGGTTTTGAGCATGCGCAGTTGAACAGCTTTTACTTCTCTTCTATTTTGGTATTTCAACACATGTATTGCTCTGGTATGTAAACAAAACTTTAAAAGATAAGACGGTAGGTTTTGCAAAAGTCATTTGTATGTCAAATAAGACTAACTTCAGATTTTACTTATCAAGTGATTACGAAAAATTCTGACGTAAAATATCTTTCATACACTAAGAAATATCAATTTATTACGATAGCGGCTTTTCTCTTGATAGCACTTGTCTTACATGTCTTGATCTACTAATACTGTCAACTTTTCAGCAATTTCTCATTTTCATATTCTTATAGTGTTTTTCATTTAAACTTTTCTAGCTCTTCTTTTTCACCAATAATGAATGAAAGTATGATTTCTAACTACCAAACACCACTTTCTAGTCGATATGGAAGTAAAGAAATGTGTGAAAATTTTAGCGATGGAAAAAAATTTTCAACTTGGAGGCAACTATGGATATATCTTGCTAAAGCAGAAAAGGTGTATATAAATTCAAAAGTTGTATTTCAGCATCATTTTTTATTCATCTTATTATTTTATTTTATTTATTTATTATTTTTTTTGTCGAAAAATAATAAAATTTGCTTGCTACTTCACATACCTGTCTTTACAGATTTGTTAGAATGTACAGTTATCTTAAGAATTATCTGTTAATTAATTATATTTTAGTTTCTGAGAAATATTATTAAATAGTTAGTTCTTTAAAAAAAAAATTGAGTTTTAGTTAAAAATTTTAGCAATTAAATGAACTCTTTATATGTTATTCATTCTTATAATTTTCATTTCAGAAATTATTTTAGCATAGAATCTTATTGTTTGAAATGTTTATATCTAGAATAACAAAAGAAAAATTGAAATCATGTGATAATTATTAAAAACTAATTGTTCAAATATAAATTTCTTATTATAGTTTTTTTCTGTAAAGAATAATTAGTTGTGTTTAGTGAGAGAGACATCACAAACCTCTTTTATAGAGGGGGTAGAGTTATATCTTACATTGAAATTTTTAATGTGAATTGTATTCTTCTTTAACAAAACATTACATTCCTTAGAAATACATAAATAATAGTCATTAACAGTAACTTTCATGATCTGTATTGTATAAATCTGGGTTGGCCCTAAACAGCATCTAAATAAGTAACTAATTCAAATTAATTTGTGAGATATTTTAATCGTTTGCTATCATGTGTACTTTATGTCTTGCATACAGTATCCTCAATGGGAATATAACTTATATACATAGGTGCACATAAATCAGTTATAAAATTATTCAATATAGAATATATGAAAAAAATGACAACATTGATCCTTTTTTAAATTATTTTCATTATGTGTTATTTAATTTATATCCCATGTAG
This sequence comes from Trichonephila clavipes, assembly GCA_019973935.1. NCBI lineage: Eukaryota > Metazoa > Arthropoda > Arachnida > Araneae > Nephilidae > Trichonephila > Trichonephila clavipes. The sequence goes on along the minus strand of BMAU01002027.1, from coordinate 77,265 downwards.
CTTAATATTTAAGTTAAATTATTTTTTGAGGAGTTGAGGCATTTCTTAATTAAGAAGCAGCATTCTTATTTGTGTAAGAAAAATAAAGGAAACTATGCTACACTATTTATAATAAATAGCTTTTACTTTGATAGTTTAATGAATTGTTCCCATGTTTTTTTTTTTTTTTTTGTTGCATTATCAGAGTTGTTATGGGTTGTTTAACTTATGGATATATATTTGTATATTTAATGTATTATGCTTATATTTAACTTAACTGAAAGTATTTAATAGTAAATGAGACAACTGAGTACACATAATTTAAATATATGTAAGGGGCTCAAGTGTAGTATAGGTGGGCCACTTTGTATTTGGCGATTTTTATCTAAATGTCATCGTGAGATAACGAATTTATTCTAAAATAAATTATAAATAATTTTGAATAAAGTACCTTGGTGACCGCTTTTAGTCACCAAAAAAAAAAGGACTGTGCCAAGTGCCCCCATACTACACTTTAACCTGTAAGATACATAAGATTTGATGCCCTGTGGCTGGGTGGTAGTGTATCTTGCTTCCTTGTCACAGGTTCGGGGCTCAAATTCCGGGCTGAGCAAAGTCAATTCAGCTTTTTATCCCTTCAGTAGACCGATAAATGAGTACCAAGCTTGCTTGGGAACTGAACACTAGGGGGTCACTTCAAACTGAACACTTGATCAAAACATCTGCACATGCATCCCAGTGCCTAAGGTCACATAAACTGAGATAGGCACAGTAGGCCTTGACCCTCATGGGCTGTCACACCACTGAGTTCAGTTCAGTACATAAGGTTTACAAGCATATTGTATCTGTTAATGATAGAGAAAAATTTCATTCCAAAGAATTTTGCATAAAACATAATTTTAACATTAATTTTAGCACAAAAACATCATTACTGATTTGTGCTAGTAATGATTTATTTAATAGCTTAAGATTTTCCAAATGAAACTTGAATCATTGCAGATTTTTATGTTAAAACTGGGGAAAAGAGAGTAATTGTGGAAGTCAGTTCTACTGAACTCCATTTTTGCTACTGCATAGTTTTCTTTATTTATAGACAGCTCTTGCTACTGCTGAAAAAATATCAATTTACCATTTTAGTGCCTTTAATAATGACATGTAAAGTTATATGCTTCATTTTCAGATGAACTCAATTTCAATTCTGATTAGCATTACTCAGATATACTCCAACATTAATATGTGAACTTGCAATAAACAAAGAATTATAGGGAATTATGTACTAATTATGAAACTTTGCAAGTTTATTTCTGAATGGTTTATTGTAATGTTCCAACAATATAGATTTCTTTTTACATGCTTAGTTTTTCTGTTCGATATTGTTTCTTTAAAATCTTGAAAGTAGCTGAACTAAAATATAAGAATCTTATGGTATGAGTTAGTGATGAGCTAACTTTTTTATGAGTGAGCCTGGGGAAGGGGGAAGGAAATGTGATAGAAGACCTAAGAGACTTTATTATAAAATGCTATGAAAGTTAAACATTAGTGTATTTTGAACGTTCTTTGAGACAAATTAATAAAGCTATCATAGTTGCATTTTTTTTTCAATTTTTTAAAACTAAAATAAATGTATACAAATAATATACAAAATATAAATATTTTTCAACTAATAATAAAAGCAAATAAATATTTTTTTACAAACTTATGCATATTTATTATGGCAGGCTCCAATTTTTGCACTTCCAAATTTTTATAAGTTGGGAGAATTTACATAAAAATTTTCTCAAAACTATATATTGCATATACAAAAAAATATTGAAATGTTTATGGAAATTCTTGCTCATTTAATAAATGAAGCTTGCCTTTTAATAATCTTTTTGATCATGGACTAGTATTAAAAATTTCTATGTTATTGTCTTAAAATATTTATTTGTCCAGATAGAGCATTGAGGTAGGCTACATCTGGATTATGGGCTGCACTTTGATCATTACTGGTGTAGGTAATCATGAATAAACTGTTCAATTGCTTATGTAAGTAGAAAATATTAAAGATGGAAGCAATAGAGAAATTTAACAAAATTGTACTGTTAAAATTTTATTGAAGAATTGTTTTGTGTTACACATTTTATGTATTTTAATGGGATTTCTAAACATAATGATTTTTTTTTTCATTATTAGACTTTAGGTTTAAATATTACTGATGAGCAAATTGCTGAAATGGAAACAAATAAAGATAAAATTGATTTCCAAGCTGCTGCCAAAGAAGAAATGCTCACAAGACATGATGTAATGGCTCATGTACATGTTTTTGCTTCTCAGTGCCCTAAAGCAGCCCCCATCATTCATTTAGGTGCAACATCTTGCTATGTTGGTGATAATACGGTTAGTAAAATTTACAATTAGATTACAATTATTTGACTAATAAAAAGATATTTTAAAATCAAAATTTAGTTCTGTTGTATAGTTTTTTAAATAATTTTTAAGAGAGCAAATAAATTTGGAAACTCAAGTGTTTGTTAATATTTTAATCCAATAATACTTAAACTCTTTGAAAAAAAGTTTTATTAAGATTAATGAGCACAAAGAGAGAGAGAGATTAAATCATTGCTAGATTTGGTGCAAGTTTCATTCTTAAAAAAAGAGATTCATCATATTTTATATCCTATCCCCAGCATTGCTATAGCTTCTAAAAAAACAATTAAATGATTGTTTGCTTTACATCAACATAAGATAAATATCTTGATATTTTTATTTTTTTGTTATGCTTGATTTTTGTACTCTTAACCCTCTTAAGTAAGACAAAAACAAATGTAACAAAATAAATTTTTAAAAAGTCATAAAATGCAATATTTGGCCCTACGCCAGATTATCTAAATACTGCCAAATCAGTTGAAATTCCATTGCATTACATATTGATTCAACTCTTATAAGGTGGAGCTAAAACTGTTCAATATTTTGAGGACAAGAGACTAGAATTCCTGTCATTTATTTTTCAACTGTTTGTGACAGATAACAGAAATTCACATTCTTTGCAGAGATGTCATTTGTAAATAATATTTTTTATAGCAGCTTTTTTAGGGGATGGAGCAGGATATGTGAAAATATACAGGCATTCAGGTTATCAAATTTTCATTGCATACCTACATTAATTGTGTTCATAGCATACAAAAATAAAGTATACCAAAGATGCTGTGATAGATGACGATTGCAAAAGTAAAATTTTTTCTATAGAATTGAATTACTGTGAGTGTGTGAGAGTCTACAAACTTTGAAAACAGTTCTATATTTAATTATGTGAAGTACATTCACAGTCTTTTTCTTTAAGTGAGGAACTCTAGAAGTTACATTAACCTTATAATATCATATGTATGTATAGTAATTGTTCATAAATGTCTGTGCATAACTGAACTATAAACAAATGTGAGTAAGACATGAGATATAATTTCAATTAACACGTAAAGGACACCAATAATATATTCATAAAATTACATATGAATGAATTTTGTTGATTTTGCCAATAAGAATTATGTTTTGATTGTATTATACTATTTTTCTAGTCCTTCAATATTTTATAGTAATTTGAAAAATGATAAAATTGAATAAAATGGTTTATCTCACATGAATCCTTCAAAGAACAAACATTGCTAACTAAAATAAGTATATAGATTATAAAAATAAAATTGTGTTCAATTGAATCAAAAAATGATTAAAGATTACAATGCTTATATGATTTACGTGGTTTTACAAAGACATAATTTGCAATGATCAGAAATTTGATATTGTTCAATCATGTACTAAATTAACCATACATCACAAAACAATTATTTATAAGCTAGATTTTAAAATACTTCTTAGTATATTTAAAAAATATCAACATTTGAACCCTTTCATATAGAATGATGAACAGAAGATATATTCATTTTACGAGCTATTGTAGACCTCGATGTCTCTAGAATATCGAGATATGTCTCTGGCAGAACCATCTCTGCTAAGAATTGTGTATCAGTTCTGTTTTGTTTCAAATACTCAATGTTCACTTCTCCCTTTCTCAATAATGCTGGAAATCCACTCCCAGAGAAAGGGAAAATGAGAATCAAATATGATTTTATTTGTATGTCGAAGAGCAGAATCGATCATAGCATATGTGCACTGTGGATCCATGCTTAACAAAGATGTGAGACTTTGAGAAAATTGCTTTATTAAAATATCTAATATGGTTAATGGTACCTAAGACATAGGAGTGCTTAAATTCGATATGCATTTGTGGAAATTAAAAGTTTTCAATTCAATTCTTCAAAGTTTTAATTGGAAATTAAAAGTTTTCAAGCCTTACAATTTTTTAAAAAAAGAAAGAAATTATTTTTGTGTCTATTTGTGTTTTTATTTATGTTTTACTTTTTCCTCTTATACAGGTAGATGATTTTACAACATCAATGTTAAATATTAGTCAAAATATAAAAAATTTTCTAGAGGGGTGGCACATTAGGTCTTTGCATGCAGGAGGCCTGGATCGATCCTGTCAAAGAGTTAATGCAATGTAATGAAACATTAATATTAAAGAGGTTGTATTATAATTGTCTTTCAAAGGTTTAAGTTCAGATTGACTAATTCTGTTCTGTCACTATTAACAGTTTCTTTTAACAAACTTTATTGCACTTGTAAAGGGTTTGCTTTCTGATTGTTTCTTTAGAAAATATATATTAAGTACACACTCAAATAAAATTTACGTGGAAAATATAAATTATTTTTTTATATGTTCTAAAATTTTCTCAATTGAAATTTTTTCTTATATGGTAAGTTACATGTAGACATTATCCATACATGCTTATGAATAAACTTTTAATTGTTACAATTTTTAATTATTTAGGATTTGATACAAATAAGAGATGGACTCAATATTTTACTTCCAAAGGTATGTATGCATATTCAATAGTATATTTTAATCTTTTTATTAATTCTTTTTTGACATATGTCATATTCATCATTACAGAACATATTGTGCTATATGATGAAATTCTGTTATTTTTCAGCAAATTTTCTTTTCGAAATAGTTCTGCAATTTTTTCAATAAGTTTATCACTTTAATCTTAGACATTTATACCCAAAATTATGAAATTTGATAAGATTTCCCCTAGTATTAACATCATCTCTCTCTACTGTAAACATCATTCAAATTTTCCCTTCATTCTTGAAAACAAAAAGCTATTTTTTTTTTTACTTTACCTTTACTATTTTATTTTGAAATATTTATTTTGATTTTCTAAATACTTTTCAAACTCTTCTATATTAAAGCATATTGATTTCCATCAATAAGCTCTATTTCTATATTTATCTTGCTGTAAACTAAAGTTTAGACATTAAATTTGCTTTTAAGACTGACTTCAAGATTTCTTTGTTCTTACATATAATGTCTACAACCAAATTCTTCAAATCAAAAAATGTCACCAAATGCTGTGATATGCTCCCTATAGGGAAAATCCATGACCACACATGTTCAGATGCAATCTTGTTTGCACATGCTTAAAAATGATAACATTATTTATAATTTGTGATTTTCTTCACTTATTCTGTTGTAAAAAATGGGTAAAATTTGGGGTCTATTTTCTACTGAAGAGAATGCAATGTAGTTTTTCCAAAAAATGCAGTCTAATATATAAGTATTCAAAAGACTATTTGGTTTAGCAAAAGAGCTGAACAAAAGAACATTGCTGATCTGCATGAAGACATTTAGATTCATACATATGTGGATGTATATGGCATAGGGGGTGTCATACTCGTGGCCCCCAACGAATATTTTTGTGGCCCAGCCAATATATTGGAACACTATAATATATAACATGGAGTTATTATTATGTATTATATAAAATAAACCTATGTTTCTATGAATATTTATTTTCTATGTGGCCCACTTAATGGTAAACCTTGTTTGTTTGACGCAAGTTAGGCTTTGAGATTGACACCCTTGGTCTACATGAAAAAGATTTGTTACGATTTTGAATACACTTTGGCTACCTGAATAATGTAGCTGTGAGTAAATCTTTTGGAAATTCATGTTTATGTGTGTTTTTTAATATTTTATTTAATTCTTTTATATATTTACCAAGTTATTTGTTGAAGTGTTGATATAATGGGAGTGTGTGTTGAAATTTATTTGTGTGCATGTGTGGAACAATAACAACATTTGGCAACATTTTTTTATTTTACGATATCTTTTGGTTTGGTAAAATTATATTTTACATATAATACATAAATACCATTTTTTAAAAAATTTTAGGTCCTGATATTTATTTTACAAATTCTTTTCATTAATAAATTTGTATAAATAAATTTATCTATAATCTCAAATGTAATCCAGCTTCTAGATTTGAGTAATTTTTGCATTTTAAATGAAGGAGACTAGTAGAATTTTAGGGTTAATTTATCTTATAATTTTATGTCTCACAATTTATCCTTTTATCTTTTATACCTAATATTAAAAAACCAACTTTTTACATTTTTTCAAATAGAAGATGTTCCAAAATAAAGCTCATATTTTCGATTCATTAGTACTTTGAATGCAGTTCATTTTTATTGTGCTACCTTATTATGTTAAATTAATTTATTTTGTTTAGTATGTTCTAAATTTGGTCTTTTGTTCTTAAATCAATTGTTTGTTAACCTTATATGTCAAAATGTAACTGCTGATTTATTGTTTCAAAACTTTAAAATCACTATGTAATAAGGCATAATATATAACATTTCTATTTATCTAATATTTTTCTTTCTGAAATAGTATTCTGTGTTTGGATTTGATTATTTAAATGAAGCTATTCTTATTTAAATGTATTGTACTATACAATTCAATTGATTTATAGTGATAAATAGATATACATACTACTGATAAATTTACTCAATAAATTTTATATGCTTAAAAATTTTACTTATACTATTATGTTTGTCTTAAGTATCAAAATATTTAATTTAATGTATACAATTTTTTTTAGTTGGCTCGTTGCATTGATAGATTATCTAAATTTGCTGAAAAGTATAAAAGCTTACCAACTTTAGGATTCACTCATATGCAGTATGTATTGTGCTTGTTTTGGTTTTTTCCTTTGTTTAAGCCTTTCTGTGTAGTTTCGCCTTGTAATTTTCTACTTTTCTTCTTAAATTTTGTGTGGAACAAACTTACAATATGACAAGTGAAATGGCAGGATTTCATGCAAGAAATACTTCAATAAAAATTCACTTGTCTAATTTTAGTTTTTTTTTAGTTGTATACATTTCCGATTCATAATTGTTAATTACATACTACACTATATTCATCAATAGCTACTTTGTGTATTAAATTTAATTGTTCATTTAATATCAGTCGTTCTTTTCTTTCCAAATGAACTTTAACAACAAAAAAAATTTTTTTTAGTGGTTTAAACAAATGTTGGGATTGTTATTTATTGAAAGTGATTTACTTGATTGGTCCCATGGCTGTGTCGCCATTCTTTTTAAAAAAAATTTACATATGTATACTTCTAAAATAACTTTTACTTGTTTTCTTTTAATTTTAAATATCTCATAAACTTCGTATTATGTATATTTGACTGCACTAACCTTTTGAGTTTTACATGTTTCACTTTGTCAACTTTTTTTTTTATATTTGCAACCTCCTTTCTTCAAAACAAATGTTTTTTTCCCTCTGTTTATAGAGGTATAGAAATAAAAAATATGACTTTAAATATTTTCTGATAACCATAAAGAAAATTTATTTAAAAACAATTTTTTGATTTACAAATGAATAAAATATGATAATTTATAAAAGACACAAGCCAAGTACTGTATTTTTCTGTGCATGATCTGCAAAGTCTTATTTTTTTTCAAATTAAAAAAAATTAAAAACATTGCATAATCTGCAGGGCCATATAATCCACAGCAATTTTTACTGCAAATGATACAAAATATATGCTCCCAATAATGTAGTGTCAGATGAAGTTTTTTAAAAAATACGCAATATGATTAAAATTATAAGCAACAAATTATACAGAAAATTTTTTTTGTAAAATTCTTTTCTCCATTTGTTCCCATGATTTCTGAACTTTCAATTTAAATATCTGTTAATTCTGACATCTAAAGGCTGTATTTTTTTGTCAGTCCTGCAGTGGCAGTTGTGGACTTAGGGCATTTTGAACATTCTCACTGAGATGTGCTTCATTGAGTTCATTATTAAAAAGGTTTCGGTCACATTTTTCAAAATTAGGATTGTTTTTTCCACCACAATTGAATATTTGATTTGCCAACGAAAAACAATCTTGCAGTTTCCTGATTTCCTACTTCGGTAGCGTTCTCTATAAGGTTTAGCTCAAAATCAGGCATGTAATTTACATGCTTCCACTTCAACATAACAATATATGAACTTAAATATTTTCTAGACAAAACACCTCAGGTTAAGACAGAATGTCAAATGATGCTAGTGACTAGCAATTATAATATCTTTCCCAGGAACCATATTTGTTCGTGAACGTAATTGGACAAAATTGATTGTACCTGAAATATATCAGGCGAGTCGTAAAAACTTTCAGTGTCATCTGTTATTTATTTTATAAAACATTCAAAACTTTATGTAAGCTTTTCTGATGGAGAATGTTTTTTATCACATTATCTGCACCAGCATGTAATATGCACAACAAAATTTGAAACTTTTTTAACACATAATCCGCAGGTTATATACAGGAAAGTACGGTATTTCTACTAATTAACTCTGCATCTATTTCATTTATATAAATAATACGTAATATGAATGCAGTGGCCCCCTTCTCTCATGAGTTGCAACTAACAAAAGACAGGAATAAAAGCACTTTACAACTAGTCTGAATAGAGATTCCTTTTTATCCCAGTTTTCTAATTTTGAACCCAAAAGTGGCCGAGGTCAGTTGCCTCCAACCATTCCAAAGTCACCTTGGCTCACCTTCCATTCCCAGGAAGGCTTCCGCCAAAGTGGCGACCCAGGAATTGATCATTAGAAGGCATCACTGCCTAACCCTACGGGTTAATTATACATTTCCATGGAAAGTATAAAACCTTCCCAATAAATTATCACTAGTGATCTGAACGAAATTGGCGTACTTGTCAACAAGAGACGGACCACGATGTCAATGGAAAACTGTTCTAACAATGCTCAAACTTGCTGGGAATGGATATCTATTGCAGTATTACCTGAAAAACAACTTTCTGTATAGATTGCTCAGAAAGTCCAGAAACATCAACAAAAAAAATGACCTCTTCTCCCACAAGTCGCAACCAAGAAAAGATAGGAATAAAATTGCTGAATAGGGATTCGACCACTTACTGAAATAGGGACTCCTTTTAATTCCTAATCATCTAATACATCTATGCAGTAATCTCCAGAGACTATTGCTACATTAGGCCAGTTCAAATCACACTTCGCTAATGTAGCAACGTCATCTTGAACGTTCTACCAGTAAATGCCAAATATCTAATTTAAATAAAGATTGCTTTATCTTAACATAAATAAAAAATTAAATAATAGGTAAATATTTATTTCTACTGAATATAGAGTTGACAGATTATATTAATTCTAACTATTCCTGTATTCTAATTTTTTTTTTTTTAGTTTTGTTAAAATTGCTGTTATTTTAAAATTTAGTTACCAAAGTGTAAGTGGAGTTGCAAGGCTCAATTTGAGAAGCTAAAGTACAGGAAATATTTTTATGGCATACTTTTGTAAAAATGTATTGTTGTAATATATCATTGAATAAAGTAAAAATGTCCTTATAATTAATTTTTGTAAATAATTTTTTTTAAAAAAAATTGTTTATTTTTTACGTTATTAAAATTAAAAATCCATCTGATAATTTTTAATACAATTAAAACTCACTTCTATTTTTTCATACCCATTTTAAATTTTTACTATCAAGCAAACCAAATTTACCATATAAACTGCATGAAAGTAGATTCGTAAATATCTTAAAAAACTAAGAAGCATGCATTAATGTTACCTTGTAGAATTTTACTATAGCTTTTAATTATAATGTGTTATCATGCAGATTATTTTCAAAATGTCAAGAGCAATGAGCATTTAATAAATATCTAAAGAAATATAGATAATTTTATGAGAATTAAAACAATTTTGAAATCATTTGCTCTGAAGTAGTAATATGCTCTGGTTAAAGTCAGAAATCAAGGTGATTAATTCAAATAGCAATATGTGCCTGTACTTACATATATAACTATTGAATGTGCATGAAAAAAGTCATTTCTTATGTTATATGTACAGTAATATCCCGAACTTGTGTGATAGATGGGACTAAGTGATAACCGTTTAAGTTGTGGTATAGTTTTGAATATTAATACATATACACTATTTTTAGTTGGGGACTGAGATGAGAGAAATTAATAATTTAGAAAAAAAATGCTTTGTAAAAAATCTTAGATAACACAAATACAAAATCATAAATTATTTTGATGTAGAAAGTTTCCTAAAATCTAGCAACTCAATCTGCTGACTCAAAGATAGTTTTTTCTCCTGCAGAATTTTCTTTTAGATTGCTAATTATTTTTATATTCCTTGTTTGGTTTTAACAATATATTGTCTGTTGGAGTTAATGTTTTCTAAAATTTTTGAACTGTTTTCAATCAATCTGAGGCCTTCTGTCCTTCATTCTTAACCATCTTTCGATCTTCTGACTGAACTGGGTTTAAAGACGATGTTCTCTTCATTGTCTCACTCTTGCTCATACATTTCTATGAGCTCATCAATTAACAGCTCCTGATTGTAGGAATCCAGAAGTTCTTGAACATTATCACTATTCACTTCTAAATTTATTTGCTTGGCAAGATCAACTTCTTTAATCACATTACCAGTTTCTTCAGGCTCTGTGATTCAGCCTGATATAGTACATATAACAAAGATGCACTCAGTAGAAAATAAATAAATAACAAAAAAATTATTACGTCGAAGCATCGATTCCATGCGATACATCCGAACATCGTGTTATTGTAGTTTAATTGTGTATCGCTCAGATAAAGATGAATCTATGAGATTTGAAAATTGCACAGCTCTGGGCTCGCATAAGTCAAAGTATTTCTGTATATCAGTTATTTTGTATGTTTCAAAAAACTTTTTTCACATGCAATTAATTTTATGTATCATTTAATTGATTCAATTAAAGTTCATTGAAATAATTAACTAAGTTTTTAATTTGATTTGATCCGTTAAATTACCTTTAATATTTAGTTGTGTACATTTATGATAATTCAATTAACTTGTTTTGAATCTATTTATTAGAATTTAACTGCATGTTTTACTTATATTAAAAAAGTTTTGCTTGATAAATTTTCCAATTGTTAAAGTATGTATTAATATTATGTCGTAAGAGTTGTTGGAAATAATTATTTAAGCAAAATTATCTTCTCATTTTGATTAATATGTATTATTCTATTCGACTGTCTGATTTTAATATTTTACATCTACTAATCTATATCAAATTTGTTTTCTTATTTTAATTTGTATAGGCCAGCTCAACTAACAACAGTAGGAAAACGAGCAACTCTTTGGATTTCTGATCTCCTAACTGATCTTGTCAATATTCAACGAGTTAGAGATGATCTTCGATTTCGAGGAGTGAAAGGTACTACTGGTACTCAAGCAAGTTTTCTTGCTATATTTGAAGGAGATCATGAAAAGGTGAAAGTTCTTACATACTTTTTGTGTGTAAAATATTAAACAAACTATTAAATTGGGACATTTTTATAAAAAAAAAAGAAAAATGTTTTCAAATTGTATTAAAAAAAAATTTAATATGAGAGATAATTTTAAGGTATTTGTACAGGATGTATACGTGCAAGAATTTTCTACTTTCAAAATGTTATAAGCTTTATTAATTTCAATCATTGTGAATTTTATTTCGTCAAAGTACTTAAAAGTGAATGTTGTAAAGAAATATATTAATAGTATGAGTTTTTATATACAAAAAGTGATTATGTTCATGAACTCATTGACAGCTTTGTTTCTGTTAATTCTTGATACCACTAAAGGTATGCCGTGTAGAGGAGCTGAAGCACCTTATATTCATCAAGGCTCAAAATCCTCATGTTGGTGTGGTGTGAAAATTTGGAGAGTGAGGGACAATTCATGTGCTGTCCTTGTCACTTGACCATAGTTCAAAATTACAATGTCTGTCATCAGTTCCCCTTGTGTCACTTCAATGTGCAATATTAATACATATTACATTCATATTAATGTTATAGAAATATTAATTAAGGTGTTACTGAATAAGAAAAAAAAATTGAATATAAAATCCAACACAGGAAGATCCATTTCTGTATGTTCATTTAATCTAAATTATTCACAAATAATATGGTTGCTATATTAAACTTATTCCCCTAAAAACTCACAGATAGGAACTGATGCATTTATCTGCCAAGGCTTGAAGCTTCCATGTTTGTATAGTTTTGAAGTTTAGAACATTGTGAATGGCAGCTCAGGTGTCCTCTTTGTCACTTGACTGTGGTTCAAAATTGCAAGGTGTGACCAGTAGCCTTTTTGTAATTTTGAAATGCAATGTTAATGAGACAATTGATTCATTCAACATAAATATTTAACAAATTTTGATTTCAGACTTTGAAGAATAACAAGTACAAAAAGGTTTTATTCATTGCATTTTTTTTTACTTAAAATTTTGTTTACATGCATTTAAAGACTGCTTTGTAAAAGTTGAAGTATAAGTATTTATTTCTATATTAACTCCTTAACTGCTGCCAGTATATATACACTGCTGGACAATTGCTAAGGATGGATAACACTATCATCCATAGAAACCACAAAATGAAGGGAAGCAAAATGTGGAAAATTAGAATAAGTGCGGGATATTAGTAAGAAGACGTCTTATTTCCACGTCTGTTCATCACGTGATAGCGTTCATAAGAGCTTTAAAGGTTTTGACGTGTGTGGACAGTTGTTGTTTCAAGTCAAAATTTTACAGGAAAGATTTAATAGACGAACTTAAAATTTTTGGCATGTCTTCCCGACATCACATAGATGATTTTATGCGTGGCCGAATTATTGGAAAGGGCGAAAAATAACAGATGTTGCCAGGGAGTTCGACATTGCTCACAGCGTTGTTTCACGGCTGTGGAATTCATTTAAAACTACTGGAATGTGTAGTAGACGGCACGGGGGAGGTCGTGTTAGAAGTACGACGCCTGCAGAAGACAGATATATTGTCCTATCAGCAAAAAGGAACAGGCGCACCACAGCTCAGCTGGTGGCAAATCAGTTTCTTGCTGCCTCAGGAAAGCAGATCTCCCGAAAAACTGTTGCCAGACGTTTGAGGGGAGGAGGACTATACGCACGCACACCTGTTGTGTGTGTCCCATTGACCAGACAGCACCGTACTGCCCGTTTGCAATGGTGTCGTGAGCATCACAATTGGACTGAACAGGACTGGGCATGCGTACTATTCTCAGATGAGAGTAGGTTCAGTCTGTCATCGGATTGTAGACGCCAACTGCTCTGGCACGAGAGTGGTACTGCTTATCATCCAGAAAATATCCAGGAAAAGAACCGATATCCGACATGCAGTATCATGGTGTGGGCCGGCATCATGATCAATGGCCGCACACGCCTACATGTGGTTGCAAATGGGACTATGATACGCCAACGATACATTGATGAAGTTCTACTTCCTCATGTTCGTCTTTTCCGTGGTGCTGTCGGTGATAAATTTGTTTTTATGGACGACAACGCAACATGTCATCGAACACTCGCTGTTCAGGATTGTCTAGACAGCGAGGGTATTCAACATCTCGTATGGCCAGCGCGTTCTCCAGATCTAAACCCCATTGAAAATGTGTGGGATGCTTTGGGGAGGCAAGTTGCTGGTCGAAGCTATCCTCCGACAAACAAGAACACCCTCATCCGTGCACTCATAGAGGAATGGAATAAATTGCCTCAACAGCTGCTGGATAATGTTGTGCAAAGTATGGTACGACGTGTAGAATGTTGCATCACACTCCACGGTGGACATATCCCGTACTGATACCTTTCTTTAAGGTGCCTGCTGACTTTTAGATGCATTGTTCCATTTCTCCGTACGCAGATCAAATGAACATTTATTTTTCTTTCAGATGTTTCACAGCTTTTGTACTTTCCAGAACAATAAATATTCTTTATTCTAATGTCTGAACAGTGTGGCAACTATATTTTATCCTACTAGGCCTCATGTCTCGCTTAATGTTATGCTACATAGCAATTTGTGATCCATCCTTAGCAATTGTCCAGCAGTGTATATGTCTTGCTTAGCCAGTGCATTAAATGTGTGTATACTTTTCCAAAGTAGGATCCTTTTCTTTGCATTGCTCTAAGTATAACTATTTCAAAATCTTTGGAATGCATCACAATGATCTTGACAGTTTTTGGGAAGGATTTGCTTATTTCAGAGAAGGATTTGCTTATTTTTATGCCTTTTCTTTCTCCTTCAATGCACTGCAAAATGCCTATGTCAAAAATGGTGGCACTGGGGAGTGTAACTTTTATACAGCAGTTAAAGGGTTGAAACATAATTTGTCTTGGACATTTATATACAGTTACTGGATTCATTTGATCACTTTTTCATCTTCTGGTTTTTTTAGTTTGTGTAAAATGTATGTATATATATTATGAACTAAAAAAGAAGACAAAAACTGAATACTGTATATTTTTAAATGTAAGCTAATTAATGTATAAGCCAGAAGTGCGGTTTTTCTTCAAAAAATTACCTGAATTTCGAAACTTTGATGTTAGGGGAAGTGAGAAAAAAAGTTCCTTTACTTCTCAAACATGTTGCTATGAGGGTGAAAGTGTTGTCACATGGGTAGAGTATCTTCCAATTAAATTGTTGTAAAGTAAAACCCCAGATGCCAGTGATAGCTTTATTTAGGGTAATCTTATCAGAATCTAGTATATTTTTTCCATTCATTCATTATCTTGTACACTATCTGTGGCAGTCATGCTTCTGTGCCTTTTTTTTTGTTTGAAAAATTAAGGAGCAGGAAGAGAAATTTGTGTACGGTATGCAATCTTGACCTATGTTGCATGCCTTGAAGGAAAAACTTGTAGCATGAGGATCCTATGCATTCATACATCTTAATAAGTGAACTATTAATAAACTTATTAAGTTATCTATTCAGAAACTCTGATTCAGACACTAATTTTGAAGGATTTAATTGACTTTATTTTTCCTTTTGAAATAAAAGCTCCATTCAAAACACCCCAAAAGTTAAAAGATCAAAATTGTTTGTGCATGACTTACAAAAAGATTTTTTTTTAAAAAAAAAACACTTTTCCCCTTTTTTTCCCTTTCTCTAAATTAGTGGATTTATATATAAGCCAACTACCACCCAATCCCTTTTCACTTGAAAAAGTTTCAAAACTTCTTGGCTTGTACATGGTATATACAATAACTTTTCCTATAATTTTCCCTATAGTAATACTTTAGAGAATCTTATTAAAAAAAAATTGCATCCTCAGAAGAACTGTTTTGTGACTATTAAAAACCTGTTGCTGAAGGCAACCTTCAGAATGTACAAGCTTCTAGAAGTCTCCAATGAAGTTTCATGCTTCTTTATTTCTGATCTTCCTTTTGTACCATGCTTTACAAGGCTGGTGCTAAATCAACTATGGAAAAAACTCTTTTTTTTTTGTCTGCTGATGATCCTGGTGTATTTTATCATTGGTGAAAAATTCACTTTCTCCTTATAAATGATGTTTACATTAATAATGCTGTCTTGCATTTTTGTGTATAAGAAGAAACCTCTTAACAACATCAAGGAAATGTAACAATTGCTTGTTACTCTTTTAAAAGCATATATCTCCATACTAATGTTCTTGTTCTTGAGAAGAGTGCAAATTGTTGAGGCTGAGGACTGTATGTGCGCTGCAGATCATTCATGCTCACATGCCTCTTTCTCATTTTCTTCTCTTTTAGCTGTTTTCTCGTTGTGGAGGAGGGGGGACATATTTATAAGGATTATTAAACTTTGCACTATAATATGTCTGGACACAAGATTGGAAAAATGTGCAATCACAAGCACCACTAAAATGTTTTTGGAGCAAGTGCTAAACAGGAACTAATGTATCAAGCCCACTGTCTAAGACTTTTCTCCTCTTCATCTTCATTGTGTGAGGTTCCACTGCATACATTTAACTTTATGTATGTTGTTGTTTCTTATGCCACCTGATCTCGACTGTGTCAGATCCAGGCCCACGATATTCATCATGGCAAGGGGCTAGATGTAGGCCTGTGGTTAGCTGTAGCTTTGAGCACCATGCAGGTGGCAGTACCATTTAGCTCAGTACCACCCCAACTTTCAGGGAGAACACCCTGGGGGGTCAGAGATCTCCCACCTCTCTTCCTCTTCCTCCAACCTCACAAGAAGACTAGCAGCTCAAGGATTATTTAGAGAACCCTCATGCCGCAAAGGCATGGCATTTTGTGGAATTTTAAGATGTAATTCGCTACTATACTTTTGCTACTTATATTTTAATTTTTATTAATATTGCACCCTAAAGCATGGGCTGCGGTAGCCCATTGGTTAAGGTATCGGATCATGGCAGGCATGTCATGAGTTCGATCCCAGTACCACTAAAGACCCGCCATGTAGGGGAGCGATGCACATTAAATCTGTCAAGAGCTCAAATGTCCTCCTGTTGGTGTGGTAGTTTGGAGAGGGGGTGCCAGCTCAGGTGTTGTCCATGGTTGAAAATTACGTGGTCCATCACCAAAAGCCCTCATGTAGCTGAACACTGCGACGTTAATATTCACTCACTCACTCACCCGGGATTCAAACCCAGACCCTACAGAACAGCAGTCAACATTGCTAACCACAATACTGGATGGGTCACACTTTAGGTATGTACATATGTGTACATACATGCATATAGATTGATTCTACGCATCTGGTAGAGTTTTCATGCATGAAGGTGACCAAACATAGACAGCAACTGTGACTGCTCTCATCAAAATGCAGGCTCATTTACTAATGGATGCCAGTAAATTGCTTGAAAAAAAAACACCAAACTAATCGTAACATTTGAATTGTGACAACTTAAGTACTCAATATATCAGTCTAAAGTTTGTGTATTATTAAGTGAGGGGTTTTTTTTTGCATTCTTTATTATTCTTTTGAAAGTGCAAACTTAAATATAATTTTAAAGTCATTTTGATTGTAAATTGGCAAATAAATATATTAAAGTTGTGTAGCAAACACAAGTAAACAACCAATTTCATTATGTTACCTCTTTACATCTGTTAAAGAGGATGGTGAGAATGCAATAGGAGAGTGAAGTCTAATTAGCACTTACTTTATATTTGGAATTTTACTCTTAAGTTCATCAATTTGTTGATTTCTCCCTCCCCCCTCCCTTCCTTTTTGACTTAGAGGAAGTTGCAAAATTTTTAATTTATACTGGTTTATAAAACGAGTAAAGGTATTTAAGGGGGAGGGGCAGCTAAAATTAAATGCTTTGCCTCTCAAGTAGAATATATATAAGGAATTGTAGTATTCTTATGAAATATTTTCCTAAATAAAAGTAAGCTTTTGTGTATTCGTGGAATAGTTTTAATGGCACTAAAAAGAGATAAATATATTTTATGCCTGTACAGTTTAATCATAGTGGAAACGATAAAATTTAAATCTGCATTATAAAAAATACAAATCATGAATTATTATTTAATATAATGTAATAATCTATAAAATATTTTAAATTTTCATTTGTTAGCATTTTTACTGCTTTGCAATTTTGTATTTGTTGATATTGATAAATTTTACTTTTAATTTAGGTCAAAGAATTAGATAAATTGGTTACAAAGATGGCTGATTTTAATAGGTAGAGAATTAGAATTATTAATATATATTTATAAATTCATTTATGTAAATCTGCAAAAATATCTATTTCTGATTTCTTTTCAACAGA
This sequence comes from Trichonephila clavipes, assembly GCA_019973935.1. NCBI lineage: Eukaryota > Metazoa > Arthropoda > Arachnida > Araneae > Nephilidae > Trichonephila > Trichonephila clavipes. Next base: position 59,348 of record BMAU01002027.1, on the reverse strand, counting down.
GCTTATACTGTTTGCGGACAAACTTACAGTCGAAAAATTGATTGTAATGTAGTATATTGTTTGGCAAGTTTAGCTGCAAGCGTCCACAAGGTAATGATTCTAAACTTAATACATAAAGAACCTTATCTCGGAAAATTTATCTAAAACCATACATTTTAAGAAAATATTAGTACAATTTTAAATAAAATAATATTATATTATTTATCATATTTTTAGTTGTAATTTTGTTTGTACAATTGAAAATTATGCTTAAAATTTTGTATTTTTCCTTTTTTTATAGAACAATCTTGAATGTTAATGTAAAATTTTGGAGATTTTTTTTTGTAGTGTTATTTTTATGTAGAAATATGTGTAAATGTTTAAAAAAAATTTTAAAAATGAGGTTTTTTGCATGATTTATTTAATTGACTTTAAAGAAAAATACTAAAATTCTACTATTTTATGCAGCTAGTTAAATGCCAAGAATTTTATGTTATACCACGATGAAATACTTGTTTCTGGAAATTTATCATTTTTAAGCATCAGTATCCAAATTTAGATTATTTTTTAATGATTCAATACATCTTTTGAAATCAATATACTGTAAATTACAACAGAATTAATTATTTTGAATAATTTATTTTGATTTATGGTTCTGAGTTTCATTATTATATAGATTTATATATTTATTTAACTATGCATGTGCCTTGTAAAGTAATATTAAAAATTGGTTAATTTGTGAAAAATACAAAATTGTGATTTGTTAATTGTCCTTTTATTTTGTAAAAATAATTCATTTTGCTTTATATATATGTTTTCATTCTCAACTCTGAATAATATTGTAGCTGTCCCAAAAAAGTTAAGATTGTTTGAATTTAAATAAGAACTTGTAAATTTATTAGTAGGTTTAATTTTCTTGGACTCAAGTGTAGGTGTGATATTATACCTTTAAAGCCAATAAATTAGATATACATATATTTATGTATTGGATTGCTCAAATCTGTGAATTTTAAACAGGAATGAAAGGAAATTATATTACAAAGATTGAATAGATATTATCATGCATGATATCTATTAATAATGATAATGGAGCTAAACAATGATAATGTAGAAGCTATTGCAATAAAAACCTATAACCAGCTTTTGATTTTTTTTTTATTTCATAATTTTAAAATCCGTACTATAAAAATATCTTTCATATTTTACTGATTGTAAATATCTCTTCTCTTTTTAAAAATATTCCCAGGATACCATTTGATCATGCTATTCAATTTGAATTTTGAGTATTTATGATATAATAAAACAAGTCCCACTTAAGAAAGAATTTTTTTATTTTGAGTTACAATGAAATGATAATATGGTTACATTTTTTGAAATCTCAGCAAGGAAAAAAAAGAATATTTTTTAAATATTTAAAAGGCATAACTCTCTATATTACTTCAAATTGAATATTACCTTAAAATCCTGAGTATAATGCACACTTTGAACACAAAAAATAAGAACGAAATTTACAGGTCTGCGTTATACTCCAGATATAAAAATGATAGCTTTAAAAATAAAAAAGAAATAAAAGCAGAGAAAAAAAATTTGACTTTTGTTGTACATAGATTGAAATACTGTTTATTTAAAAGAAATGACATACCTAATAAACTTGAAGTGTTGTAGTTTTAGAAGTATATTATTTTTTCAAAATCCTGAGATAATACCTCAAATAAATGACTCCAAAACATAAGATCATAAGAAAGAGGGTGCACATTGAGGCAAATATACCTAAAAATTTAAAAATTGTAGCTTGAAAGTATAGGTGCACGTCATATGCCGGATTTTATGGTATTTATTTTTAGTAATTTCGAGAATTTATGCATGATATATTTAAGTTTTATTTTTTATAAATAAATATTTTTGGAAAAATATCAAGTAAACAAACTTACATAGATTTTGTGAAACACGATCGAGAGTTAGAGCAACTCAAGAGAACGCTCCTATTGCAGCAGCTCACAATTTTTTTGAATAGTTAGTTTTTTGTCATATTTTTTATTTTAATTTAATTTTATGTACTTTTCTTTTCCTGTGATGTCGTGTGGCAACGTTAGTTGTTGTGAGTTGTAAAATAAAAGAGAACATCATTGCGTTTATTATGTTATGAAACTAGTCTGTTTATCTCTATGGTGAATTTCTTTTGAATTCTTTAATGAACGATAGACGACAATGATCTTGACATCGGTTAGATGAATGAACCTAGAAGGAATAATATATTTCTATATATTTTGAATTTTGATGCACCAAATTAGCTTCATTGGTTGCAACAATAGAAGTTACTGAGAAGGAAAAATGCATTTGGGCACTTAAGAGATTAAAACAAAAATCTGTTACTAGAAATCTGTGTTTTTGAACATTCTCCAGTGTTGTGAATACTTAACATTGGTTTTTAAATTTCATGTTTTTTGTAGATATGTACTGATCTTCGACTGCTTGCCAGTATGAAAGAAATTGAAGAGCCTTTTGAAAAAACTCAAATTGGCTCTAGTGCTATGGCATATAAACGCAATCCTATGCGAAGTGAACGCTGCTGTGCCCTTGCAAAGCTACCCATGGGATATATTATTGATGCCCTGATTACTGCATCTACACAGTGGATGGAACGTACTTTAGATGACAGTGCTAATAGGTAGAAAGTTTAAAACATTCTATTCCTTTTAAACATTTTTTGCAAATTTTCGTTTCTAATAAATATTTTTGTTTAAAAAAAAATCCTTATATTTGTGAAAAACCAACAAAAAAAAGCTTAAACTCTTTATCAAACACGATTAAAACAAAATATCTAATTAGAAAAGAGATAATAAAAAGAAAAAAAATGGGTGCTTCTCAGTTGTAGGGATCATGAGTTGGTGACTCTTTCTGAGACATAGCCAATATAAATATTGGCGGCAATATTATCTGATACGATACATGGACTACAAACACAGTGATGAAACAAGAGTTTGACATATTTTTTGTATGTTGCTGTGAATTTATGCATAGTTCTTATAACTAAATAAGTACCAAAAAAATTATAAATATAAAATAATTACTCTATTTTAAAATAAAAATAATTTTGAAGAATTTTTTTCTTTTTTTTATGTAAATGAATTTAATGCTGTCCTCGTTTAATGTCAAAACCCAATGAAAACTCGAAACACGTTTTCAACATATAAATTTGTGATTTTGTAACAAATATATCCATTTAATGTAAAGTATTCTAAAAATTTAGAAACCTTTCAGAAACATGTAAATTTTCACTTGGGCAGATATTGTTTAAAATCCATTTAATATAACAGTATGGAAGACAAAATATGTAACACATTTCTCCAGAAAAAATAGATTGATATATACAAATGAACAATATTATAAAATACTATAACATTTCTATAAGATAGCAAAGTCAGAATATATTAATATTTGAGCATTTTATATCAAAAGAAAGTGTTCAGATTTCTCAGGTCCTGTTCTTTAACATTACACTTAAACATTCTTATTTAATATTTATATAGGAATATGAAGTATATATTGCATATTTCAAGAGTTAATCTTAAGATTGTTTCTGGTAATGTGACAATACTTTACAATAATGTTTTTAAAACTGCTTAAAATTCTATAATCATTAGGTTGCAAATTTACTGATTTTCATATAATCATTATCATTTACGTTTTTAAATACAGTTTTCTCTAACTTATAGGATAAAAAAACTCAATATAATAATTAAAATTTGTGAAAGAAAAACTCATTCCTCAGAATTATATGTTTTGTTAATAAAATAAATGGAAATAAAATGACTAAAAGATAAAGAAAGGAAAGAAAAAATGAATGTTTGTGTATTATATTTAACTATTCCCGTTATTTTTTACAGACGAGTTATTCTTCCTGAAACTTTCTTGTCAGCCGATATATTTTTAAATACTCTTCAAAATGTAACAGATGGCTTGGTTGTTTACCCAAAAGTCATTGAAAGACATTTGAAACAAGAATTACCCTTTATGGCTACTGAAAACATTCTTATGGCAATGGTGAAAGTTGGAGGAGATAGACAAGTTGGTTGATATTAAACATTTTAAGAATTTTGTAAAATATTTGTCTTTAAAAATATTTTAATTTATTTCAAAGGTTTCATAATAAATGAATAAAAAAGTATTTATCAATCTAACATTGTGAAATATTAAAGTTCATAGCCAAATATATATAGTTATTTTTTATATAAAAGATTTTTCTTTTTCAAAAAACTAATTTAAATTAATATTCTTTGTAAAATAACCCAAAGTGTAATTATTTTGCAGAAATGTATAATTATTAATTTAAAAAGTTAATTTAAATTTTATTGCATATTCTCAGTGACAATCCAAATCTATTTATTTTTAATTTTCATAAAATGAATTTTTATTATATTATTGAATTAGATCATTTTATTTAATACTAAAATACATTAGATGCTACTGTTATATATATATATGTAAGGATAATTAAATTAGATTAAAAATTAAATTCCCTATCTAGCACTTAACTCGTACTTTTCATCTCATCTTCAAATATCAAACTAATAACCCATTTATTTATTTCGAATATATGGCCTAGCCAATAAACATGTCTAATTCCAGATCGTTAGAATTAATAGCCCCTATACGTCAGCATTAACTTTCAAGTACAATCATAAAATCCGTGATACATACTTAACCGCATCTGTGTTTTAATTAACAAACACTGTGGCTGGCCTGCTTTTTCCTCCCTGCTCTCAGCGTCAGAAGAGATGTAGAAATGATTGAATAAAGTTCTTTTTAAACTTTAAGTCTGATTCTGACTTCAAAAAACATGTCATATATATATATATTGAACAATTATATACAATGCTGATCCTAGCTGGTGTGCAACACATGCACAGTTTGCAGGCAGCTAGAACAAGGAGTGGCCGCATACAGTTCAGTCAGGCAAGCTAATTTTTTTATGAATTTCTCAAAATAAAACTTATGATACATTGAATAAATATGCTGAATTTTAAATAGTTATTGAAAAATCAAAATAAGTCCCTATTTCCCGATAGTGTAGCATAGTTTAAAAAAAAAATGTTAGTGCACAGTGTGTTGGTCAATTATCAATTAATATCTACTCTTTATATGCATCCTTCATTTGATAGCCAAATTCGAGGCAGAGCCAGCAATATAGAAATAAAAAAGGTTTTCTTGCTTATCAATGACACTGGTGGTGCACTATGAATCGATGTTTAACAAAGGCTTCTCAAAAATTCCTAATATGGTTAATATTATCTAAGCCAGAGGAGTACTTAAATTTATTATGCATTTAGAGAAATTAAAAGTTTTGAATTTAATAATATGCTTACAATTTAGAAAAACAAAATAGAGAAAAGAAGTAAATTTTGTGTCTGTTTGCACTTTTAATTATGTTTTACTTTTTACTCATATACAAGTAGATGAGCTTGCAATGTCGATGTTAAGTATTAGTCAAAATATGAACATTTTTTTAGAGGGGTAGCACATTAGGTCCTTGCGCCTAGACAGCTGGTGCCCTAGGATCAGTCTTGATTATATACTTATTTTAAAAAGATGATATATTATAAAAAATAAGAAATATTTATTTTTTTAAGACTTATTGTTTATTATATACAATTATTTAGTACTTTAATAACAGTTATTATTTTTGCTAGCTTCTTATTTTTAGTTACAAATTACTTGTTATTTTAGCATATTTATTATTCTTCAGATATAAATCTAATTTTAAAATTATAACTCTTAATTCTGTATTTTAAATAAAATTGCATAAAGTTTTCAATCTATTAAAAGATAAATAATACTTATTTAGGTTTGTCACGAGGAAATCCGTGTATTATCGCATCAAGCAGCTGAAGTTGTAAAGATACAAGGAGGGGACAATGATTTGGTTGATAGAATACGTAATAGTTCATACTTTGCTCCTATTCATAATCAGTTAGATGCACTTTTAGATCCTTCTTCTTTTGTGGGCCGAGCTCCAGAACAGGTAAATCTACTTTAGAATTATTAAATCATATTGAGCATTTTATATATTTTTATTTATAAAACCTTTATTTACTCTGCTTTAAATAATATCTAGATTTTTACAAAAAGTCACCAGTTAAGTATTTTATGCAAAAAACTATTGCATAATTTTAGCAATATTCTTTTTTTTAAGAGTAATATTAAACGTACTTTACATTTTTTTTTCAAATTGTTTTATTAAATTGATTTTGTAAAAAAAGTCATTTTGGCAAACCATTATTTAAAAAAAAATTGTCTTTTATATATTTAATTTTTAATTGTTTAAAGAGATTGACCCTCTGTTAAATTTTAGTAGATATTTTTGTACATACCTCTCCCCCCTCCCTAAAAAAACATGAAAATTCTAAAAAATATATTAACTTGAACATAAAATAACTAGAAATTTCACACATAAATCCATTCTTTTATATTACATAAACATGGTGTTTCAAAAACATAAAGACAAAAAGGTAGGTAGAGAAAACTGAAATAAGTAGTTATGGTTTAGAAACATAAGTACATAAATGCTGTGTTGAGACAGAGAATGCTGTTGAAATTGATAAGTAAAAGCACTTTGCTGACTTTAATGAGTATTCCCTGCACAGATTTTTAGCAGAATGCATTGTTACACCAATTCAAAACTCACTGATATGTATTTCTTATATGGAGTTATAAATGGAATTGGATAGACGGTTCAAATTATGTATTGGATAAGGGAAGATGGACTTGTTTTTTGGTACCCAGGACACCCAAAATTTAACATGCTTGGATTTTTCTGAAGTCACATTAAGAGGATGATCTACCAAATTCCCATTCAATTATATGAAGATCTGGCTGTATAACATAAAAATGTGCATACTTTTGCTAATGTACGTAAATCTAGGTAACTGCCGCTGTGAATCTTATACACTATTGGTGGTTCCTCTATCAAACACCCATTATAAAAAGTTTGATCTTTAACATGTTTTTTTCCTTTGACTTTGCCTGTCTTTTTTTTTTTTTTTTTTTCATATATCTACTGTAAATACTTGGTTGCATGCTTACACTAACACATGAAATTTGTTTCCTAATTCCTATACTTTATAGGCTTATTCAGTCCCCTCTACCTGTCTTTAGATATTTTTGATACACCTTGTATATGAAAACATCTACAAATTTAAATCTAATCTAATTAAATCTTTATTCTAAATTTAAAAACTTGTATCTTGAACAGTAGCACTGACAAAAATGAATGGGGGGAGGGGGGAATGCATTTAAAGTTTGCAGAGGGAAGGTTTTGAATCTGACAACACTCAGGAAACTTCAAATATTCTTATAATTTACTGGATGTCAGATCTTAAGTTCTGAACCAAGCTTCTCAATTTCAAAAAATAAAGGAGAACAAAATATACTAATGCAAAGAAAAAAGGGACAAAAATAAATTAATACTTTTGTCATTTGTAGGGTATTGTGTAGCATTAAAACTCAGTTCTTTATTTATATCTATATTTCATCACCAAATAATTTGTTTAATTTAGAATACATTAGACTAAATGTTAAATCATGGTATGCATTTTTGTTTACTGAACTAGTAAAATCATAATTTAAGTAAACAAAAATAAAACTCTAGTCTTCCTTCTTATTTAAGCATATATAAAAACCTAAAAATTAATGCAACAATGTGAATGAGAACTATTTCAAACGTCAAAAACAATTTTGTTAACTTTACTACAAATAAAGGCATTTGCATTTTTAATAAGAGTTTAACATTAATTCCAAATTGTAATTATTTCATTGAATAATGATTTCATTCTCTTTATCTTCTGAATGAAAAATTAAATGATGTTTAACAATAGTAATAACATCTTTGTATAATAATATAAATATATAATAAATTTATCACTTTTTTTATCATTAAATAAAATTAAAATGCAACCCTTCTTTTTTTCTTACTAATGTTAAAGTCAATTTTCATACATTATGAAGTACCATTATAATTTTTTTCAAGCTCAAAATATAAATGTTATTTGATAAGTATATTAATATATCCAACTTCTGTTTTAAAAAATTTTTAAACAAAGTTTATCTATTACCAAGACAGATCTCATCACTATATAATGACACATTGTTATAATAATTTCAATTTCTAAAATATGGGTGACTGTAGTAGCCTAGTGGTCAAAGTATCGAACTTGTGACAGGCAGGTCACGACTGAGCCTGGTACCGCTGAAGACCCGCCGTGCAGAGGGGGCGGATGCACGTTGAATATGTAGAGTTTCGAACATCCTCCCATTAATGTGGTATAGAAGTTAGGAGAAGGGGTGCCAGTTCAGGTGTCGCCCTCGTCACTTGACTATGGTTTAAAATTACAATGGCCCTCGCCAAAAGCCCTTGAGTAGCTGAACAGCTAATATTCACTCACTCTTAAAAGTATATATATATCTGTCTTTCATAATTTAATATTTCTAAAAAGTAACTTGAAGTTGTTTTTAAATTGATAGATTAAAGAATAACATTGTTTTAAAATGGGTCATGTGTATAAAATATTAAATTTATTATAGATTATTTTAAATTAATGTTGCTCTACAGTAGTGGTCACCAAACTTATATGAAACTTCAAAGTGACCACGCTTTTATAGATTCTACTGCAAGCCACTAACCAAAAGAACTACCTACTTCCATTAGATTTTTTTTGTTTTTGTTTATTGTCTATAAATTACATTTCAAGTAAATATGAAATCAGTTTTAATTAAACAATATATAACAAAAAGAAAATGAAGTGTAGTTAGTAATAAATGACAAATGGAATAACAAATTTTTTCCTCTTAACTTTAATGAGAAGAATGGGGCACCTTCTCCCCCCCATCAACAAGCTTTTTAATGTTGGGAGAGTAAGTAGTGGTTACCATTGAAATACAGTTGTACAATTATTCCTCTGTATTTTTATATTTTTTTGAATAACATTAGTGTTGACATGACTTACTGAAAATGTCCCTGCAAGCTACTAGTATCTTGTGATTGATGGTTTGGTAATCACTGCCCCAGACCAAGATTCGGAAACTTTTTTTGTCTATTATATTTAGAATCAAACAATTTTTTGCTGTACACTTAAATTACAGTTATTTTAATTATGAAAGTATGTGGAATACACAATGAAAAATTATCAATCAGAATCAAAATTGTTTAAAAATATTTATATTCATTTTACATTAATGATTTTTTATTGATTAATCTCACATTTAAAAAAATACAGGGATAATTGGAAATTTACTTCATAATTTTGATGTAACTGATCAGTAAATTCCAACGTATAACACGCACTCATTTTTTTACTAAGAAACTTTAAATATACATGTGCAATGCTCTTATGTTTTTAAGTAATTTATTTGAGGTATTATCCCCGGTTTTTGAAAAAATAGTGTATTTCTAGATCTACAACACTTAAAGTTCTTAAAAAATTCTCTCTGTCCATTTCTTTTAAATAAACAGTATTTTGATGTATGCAAAAGTCTAATTTTTTTTATATGCTCATCTTTTTTTAATATTTAAAGCTCTTATTTTTATACCTGGCGCATAACCATGCACCTGTAAATTTCGATCTTATCTTTTGTGTTCCAAGTGTGCATTAAACGCCAGATTTTATGATAGTTCCTTTTCACTTGATTCCACACTTTTATGCCATCTTAAGTAGGGGATTTCAGCCCACAATTATCTTTAAAAAGATACCAACAGTGCTACCAGGGAATTGCAATAGTAAAAAATTTTCCTATTCATTGCAGATTACCTTAATTGAGAAATCTGCAATTTAATACCACTTTAGAAATTTATATGTAAAATAATTGTTCAAAAGTATTTCCACAGAAGAGCTACTGATGATTACCTTCATAATTTTAAATCATAGTGTAGCTCAAATATCATTCTCATCACAATATAGTGAGAATATTTGACTACTACTTAATTCCATATCATACTGTATAATACTGAAATTCCTTTCATTCAAATTACACAATTGTTTGTATACTTCATAACATATTGCATTTCTAATTTTTTGTTTACCCTTCACAGGTTACTGAATATTTAGAAGAGGAAGTTTATCCACTTCTCGAGCTTTATAAAGATCAGTTGGAAGTAAAAGCTGTTCTTAGAGTATAATATAATTTTTGTTCAAAAATGTGTCATCTCAAAAGTTGAGTTATATTTGCTTTTCACTACTTTGTATAGTAATTATCTAATTTTAAATTGCTGAAAAATTATAAAAAAACACATGATTTTTCTTTTCTTTACTTAAAAAATTTGATTTATAAATGAGTATTTCAAAATAAATTATGCATTTTTAATTTTTGCCTGACAATTATGTATTAAAAATGAACATCTTTCTCAATGGAAATTGTAATTAAATTTTTAAAAAAGGCATTCAACACTCATTACTGCAAAATTCAGTTTTTTTTTTAATCTGTAGTTCTATTGTATAACATACTTAATTTCCAGCAATGCAATACATTTATAATTGCTTTCATGAAATTCAAAAACATTCATTCAAAAAAAAGTAAAATTTATTAATTCAGAAAATAATTATTCTCCTAACAAAAAAAAATGTATATAAATATTATAAAAATCAGCTGAATCCTAAAGAAATCAATGGAAATTGATATTTACTCTCGAATTATACCAAAAGATTTGAGAAAAAAAGCTGAATTTAATGTAGCTGGAAAGTCATACAAATTGAAACATGAAAGTGAAAAATTTTGTTTCTTATTTCTGAAAAAGTAACAAAGGTTTCAAACATTTTAGTAAATGTAGATTGAACACAACTCACATATATTATAAAACAAACAAATCAAATTTATTTCTTCATGTCAAAAACATATACTTAACTTAGTATAATAACAGTCATAAGAATTGAAATATAAAATCTGGAGAATAGATTTAATTTGTCTCTAATTAGTTCTGAGTTTTTGTCGTAAGTCCAAGACTCGCTACAAGTGCATCAGTACTTGGATCACGACCTCTAAATTTACGAAATACTTCACTTGGATGGCAACCACCTCCTAATGATAAAAATGTATCACGGAATCTGCAATAAAAATATATTTAAAGTTTTCCAAAAAATAATACCAATACATATTTATACAATAATTAAATGAAATATAAAAAGTTATGTTAACAGAACATGTTTGATTCTCAAATTTTGAATAATTGGTTCATAGCATCACCACTTTCAGTTTTGAATAATTGAATTCCTTTTATATAATTGTATTTTCATTTAAACTTTATTAAAATCTTTTCGAAAAATTTTTTTTTTTGTAATATTATAGATGTATATAACCTTCTAAACATCTTTGCAAAGTAATATTTAATTATTCACAACTAGTTCATCACAATATATAAAGGAAACAGATATAAAGTTAATTTAGAGTAGCTCATCAGTTAGCAAGAAAAATTCTAACTGATCATAGCTATACCAAGCATGATTTTCATTTGTAGTTTGACATTAATAGTGGAGGATTTGTTTCATTAAAAAAGCTATTGAACTAAAAATTCTTAGTCATTAAAGTAACTAATTTATGGATACCAAACAGTTTTTAACAAATCTTGGAATTATTTGGAAAAAAACATAAAAACTGAAGTTATCAACTTATCTTATAATTTCAAAGAACTACATAAGTAAAAATAACTTGAATTTAAAGAAAAAAGAACACAAAAAATTTATAAAATTATAATCAATACTGAACTTTCTTATAATTATAGAAGACACTTTACAATTTAAAAATATTACCTAAGTGCATTTTTTCTTCATAATAGCAAAAAAAAAATGTTTTTTTTTATACAATGATTTTTCAAATTTGGTTGATTATCTCTAGAACTATTGAATAGATTGTTATAAAAGTTAGTATGTACATAGGGTTGATATAATGTAAAAAAAATAACAATTCTACAGTTATGCATTACACTTGCATGGTTGTGCATAACAATCATTGAAGTTGGTTCGTATGAAACAGCGGTTGCAGAATTGAAAAGGGGGGGCTAATAGGGGATATGGCTCCCTCTTACAGATATACAGACCTTGCTTTGTGATTTTAAACTGAAATTAAGGGAATTTATAAGTTCCTATGGCATTCGGTCTTACTTGTTCAGTGACGCTGTTTTCACGTCTTGGATGGTTTTCAGAGAGGGGTCACAATTGCCCTCCCCAGAGCGTTCCAGGTAAAAGTCAGGAGATCTGCATGGGTCATTCCATCCTGCAAATATTTTAACTTTCCAAAAATTTGTCGACCAGATGAGCTCAGTGTGGCCTCATGTTATCCATTAAAAGGAAATCAGGGCCAACTGCACCCCAGAAAAGGCCAACAAAGAACTTCAATACCTCCCTATACTTCACAGCAGTCATAGCACCTCTTTTAAAGACATGAGGTGTGTGCAACATGACCAGACCATCAAACCTTCGCTGCTGTAATGATCAATTCCTCGAATATTGGAAGGCAAGTAGCGAGTCTTTGGTTCTATCCATATGAAAGTATGGTAAGAACAACTGGTTAGGCTGAACTGGGACTCATCAGTGAAGAGAATGGTAGCTCATTGATTAGTCTCTACGATCTCTTCACTATTTCAAATGTACTCTCCTGTTCACAGAACTGAGTGAGATGCAAACAGTCCTCTCTCATGAAGTCTTCTGGACAGTCACCCTTGGAACTCGGGTTCCTGTGGCACATACAAGTGAGCTGAGAAGCTGTAACATTCCTGCTATGCCTTGCTATAATGGACAAATGGCGATCTTCTCTGTGCATCGTGGTCCATGGACAACTTTTCCCAGATTTCTCTCGCCAGATCCAGTATCATGAAAGTATTTTCTTAAGTTGAGCATGATGCTTGGAGTTAAATTAAATTCCCTACAAATATGGATTTCAAACTGGCTTGCTTCTAGTCTACCCACAATTCACCACCTTATTCCATCATCTAAACATTAGTGATTACTCATTTTTACTGTTTGAATGTTAATTAAATCGATTAGTGCAAAAAAACAAAAAATTTGATGAGGTGTGCAAGCAAACAAAATGCAGATTTTGATATATGTGCTTTTATAAATCCTGTTCCTCAACTAGCTCTGCCCCCACACACTTATGTATTTGATGCACAATAATATGTATATTTGCTTTGAAGCAGTATTTTTACATTTCATTCAATCCTCTTCATGAAATTTGACAAAATACACAAATTCTCTTAATTTTGACAGCAGTGTATATTGCAAGTTTATTTTTAAATTTTGCCTCACCTGTGACTAATTTTCTGTAAATCTTTATCATTATCTAGTCCAGCTTCTTCAAAAGCATTGAATACATCTGCAGCAATCATCTGAAAATTAATTTAATTACTAAAAAATTATCAGTTGCATAAGCTAGTCAGAATTTAATGCATGGATCTAAATGAATCACACATACCTCAGCCCACAGGTTTGAAAAATAAGCAGCAGGATACTGATCACTGAAAATTTCAGAAAATGAACAGGGCTGAGCGGAATCTTTTTCATAAGTAAATGGCATGTATTCAGCCCAGACTCTCTTACTTATATTTCTCCAAAAGTCTTTACTAAAATAAAAAAAATACAAAGTGCACAATTTAATTTCAATTTGCAGCTTGTAACAAAAAGAAAACAATTAAAATGTAAAAATAGTTTTGATGCATAAAAAATATATAAATAAATTTTATATTTTGTGGAGCCAACAAATGTTTCAGGGTCTTTTAAAAATTTCATTTATGTGTTTTCAATGAAAATTATTTGTGTATTTAAGATTGGTATTGGTATATTCCTTCAACTACAGAACACCAATTCTAGTTTTAAATAAGGACAAATTAAATATGCATGGTGTACATTAAATAAGTTATGCTAATGTATATAACTACAAATATAGTCATATCATAAATAAGTGTTCCAGTAAAAAATGAAATAAAGATACTTTTGTAAATCAAGTAGTTTTTTTAAATAAAAGTACTGCAACTAAGTCTAGATGCATACTAAAATTTGTGATTCCAGTACTTAACTAGTTTAAGCAATTCAAAGCTCAAATTTAATCAATTGGAATTCAATAAAAATACTATACTCAGAAAAATTACAATTCTATACTTTAAACAACAATAGTCACATTTTTTCAGTATCAGAAGCTTAAGAATCTCCAGATATCTAGTTTCATCCATAATGTATTATATAAAACTAAACTTTGTTATATAAAATAGAATTTTCTACAAAAATAACTGAAAAAAAATCTAAAAATGTTATTTAATGAGATATTGAAATTTTAAAAGTCCATCACTAATAAAAAAAAAGCACATTGTAAAAGAATTTAAAATTTTTTCAAAAATTTTCATATGAATAAAATTATTAAATTGACAAACTTTTCAAAGGTGATACATTGAAAAAATTAAAGAAATAAATAGACAATTCATTCTTTGAACATTACATGTATCCTTAAATCCCCAAAATTATGTGCTATTTTTACATAATTCAAAAAATACCCCAAACCAAGAAAATATCCTTTTCACGTGGTTAATTTTAGTGTAACAAAATTGAGAATCATTTTACAACTTTCTACATCCTTTTCTTAAGAGCGTTTTTACAAATAGCTCAATTAGTGCAATGGTTTTCAAAAGAGTATATGTAATGTGTTCACTATTTCAGCACACAGTCAGTTTACAGCTTTGGTTGCCAAGTGTATTAGGAATTTTCATTTTGTACAAAACTGTTTTTATTAAACTTCTGATGTAAAAATGTCTAGGATTAACTAACTAAGAACTAAAAGAAAATTCATTTCTTTGGAAACTAAAATAGAAATATTAGACAGTCTTGGCAAAGAGGATTTAACATTTATTGGGCAAAAAATTTTGACTTGAAAGAGAAACAAATGAGAAGTTCATACAAAACTCCAGAGTCATATTTCCAACACACCAAATGTTGATCATAGTCTAAGGGTGCAGCAGTTAAAGGTATATAATTCTTGAGGAAATGTTTTTTACAATTTTGGTATTTAATTTTGAACTGTATTATTTCAAAATTAAAATAACCAATATTTAATCGAATATTAGAAATTAACTTTTTAAATGGGAGGGCACAGAATTATTCCTTTAGCTGTGTAAACTCGCCAAACAAAAGCTTATCACCAATAGATAAAAATTCAGTTCTACAACTTCATATGAAGTGAAAAATTACTTAAGGCTTTGGATAGATTTGTCGTGAAAAAAGCACTTATAGGCAGAAATACGAATGAAACAAAATGTGTGTATAAATATTATAATCAACATATCCAAAAACTTATACTTGAGTTATCATGGCTTTTTCAACCTGTTTCTCAAATTAAATATTATTTATTATATGTGTTATAGTTTTTGAATAAGCTCAAATGCATACTTTTCTTGCCAAAAAATCATATATTTCCCCCCATTTTTTTTTAAAAAATTTTAAGTTTTTTTTATTAATTTGCTCCATAAATATTCTGAGCATTTGCTGTTTACACCTCTTGTTTTTAATAAGAACAGTAAAAAAATGTATATGTTCTAAATACTTACAGAAAAAGCCAGTCAAATATGATAATAAAGACACACAAAATATTTTTTCATTAAATAATCTTTAAAAAAATATTCTTGGAGCAAAAGGCTATTTCATGACAATTATAATAGGAAGTATTTTTAACTGTGCATATACATAATTTACATACCATTTGTTCATTAAAAACAATAGAACTATCAATTATCTTAAATATTAGTTTAATACAGTTTATATAAGAATATTCAGAAAGTTAACTATTCACAGTATATAACTATCTACAAAAGAGATTTTACTTAAAATATAAAAGAACATCAAATGTTTGCATTAGATCAAAAATTAAAATGAATTCAAAATATTTTAAAACTGTTTTCATGTTAAAAAATACAACATAACTAACCTTGTATACATTTCTAAATCTAAAGCAGACAAATACAATTCCTCAGTTAGTCGCAAGCCGGACATATAGAGATCACCTAAATAATATAAGGGAATCAAATCAATATAAATTGTTTTTTAACACACAAATATATATATTGTTGCGTTTTCGGGGGTTCGAAATGATTGAAGCCGAAGAGCGGAATCCAAAACAATTTTATTCTTGGCCAAAACAGTCCTCCACAAATTGTAGAACAGTTCGAGAAATTCACGTACAATCGATGAAAATACTGATAACACAGATGCAATACACTAACAAAAACAATAGTAAACACTCAGCACAAAAATAATAACTCAATAAAAGCAATAACACATGCACTATGTAATCGTCTCTCTCTCAAGCAGAGAGGTATCACTTGCATGAAAGCTGAGATCTGACTGACTGACTAGCCGGCCCGGGCCCTTTTATACCTTTCGGTCAGAAACCTCTTGCACTTGCCAGAATAATCTAGAAATAGAAAGGTCTAGAAAAATCCGGAGCGTATGAGAAAAGCTCAATACAGTAATACATTCAATACAATGGGGATATTAGGAGCAGGGGGTTGCCATGGTCGCCAAGCTTATCGCCCACATTTGGCGACATATCGCCACATTTGGCGATATATCGCCAAATTTGGCGCCAAAATTAAGTCGCCAACTTGGCGCTAGCTGCAATATTTGGCGAGTTTACCATTTAAACCAATGTTAAAGCATGGGGGCCGTGCAATGCAGTGGAAATGATATTACAGGTAAACAGGGTTGAAATCACATTAGATACGACAAATTAAACTGTAGAAATGAACACAAATGAGTAGAAACAATTAGAATAAGACTAAATTCATAACATTGCCTCCTTCTCAAGAACTGCATGTCCCGGGCAGTACAACCCTTCATCAGACGTTAACATAATAATAAAGCAATTGATTAAAAACAATTAAATGAATATGCAATAATAAACATGTAATACATAGTACAAAATAAACACCTAATGCATAGTACAAAATAAACACGTAATGCATAGTAGAAAATAAACACTTACAAAACAACAAACAAAATTATTTACAAGATTATTTACACACTAACTTATTTATACAAGACCATGGTCAAAATAAATTACACAATAATTGACACACTAAGAATTATGGCCATAATATGGAGCAAGCCTGTCGTAATGAACGACTCTAGGCTTCGAATTCGTTGACTTACGGATCCGGATTACGACGTCGTTTATTATCTTTAAAATTGTATAAGGACCGTCCCAATGCGATTGTAGCTTAGGAGAAAGTCCTTTGCGTCGAGTCGGGTTGTAGAGAACCACACCTTGTCACCTTCCTTGAATTGATGTCCTGTGGCTTTTGTGTCATACCGAGTCTTCATCTTCTCCGTCCTCAGGTTGATCCGTTCTCGAGCCAAATTGTGTACATCTTCAAAACGTGCCTGGAGATTCTGCACGTACTCCTCAGGCGATGAAGGTGTATCCGGAGGGCGACCAAACAGCAGGTCACAAGGGAGACGAAGATCTCGGCCAAAAAGCATCTGGGATGGTGAATATCCGGTAGTCTCGTGAACGGCGCTGCGGTACGCTAGCAGAAAGAGAGGAACTTTCTGGTCCCAGTCTTGTTGGTTCTTGGAGACCATCAGTGAGAGGTTATTCAGGATGGTACGATTAAACCTCTCCACCATGCCATCTGACTGTGGGTGCAAAGGTGTGGTCTTGGTCTTGTCAATTCCGAGTAGTTCACAGACCCCCTTCAATACCGCAGAGACGAAATTTCTTCCCTGATCGGAATGAAGTTGAAGAGGTACCCCATATCTCGATATCCAGTGCTGTGTTTCCGGCAAAGTTTGCAAAATGTCAGCAGCGTCGGCTCGAAGAGAAGCAGCTAACTGGCAGGCCTTGGTCTGGGAGTCCCACTGGTTTACATCCGCCACTATGGAGAATTGGGTCTTATACACCTGCCAAGAGGACTTTCCGTCATATGTAGAAAGCTTGATGGAAGGCTTGGAATAAGGAGCTTGAAACTTAAATTCATCCCCTTGACCAGTCATGACTTTCTGCTTCAATTTCTCTAGTTTGCTCTCCATATCTTCGAATTTATTTTCAAATTTGTTCTCTATATCCACAAATTTGTTTTCGAATTTATTTTCCACCGACTTGATTCTTCCTTCCATTTCTTCAAATTTCTTGTCCATAGTCGTCAATTTGTCGCCAATGCCCATCAAATCACTTTTCAACTCTTCCTTGTTCGCGGTCAACTCCGATTTCATTTCAGTCATATTGGCATTCATGCTGGCGGTCAACTCCGATTTCATTTCGCCCATATTGACATTCATGCTGGCGGTCAACTCCGATTTCATTTCGCCCATATTGGCATTCATGCTGGCGGTCAAGTCCGATTTCATTTCAGTCAATTTTTCTAGAAGAGTCTGGAACTGGGCCTCCATCGCTCTTGTTGTTGGCATTCAATCCCACTTCTGACACCAATTGTTGCGTTTTCGGGGTTCGAAATGATTGAAGCCGAAGAGCGGAATCCAAAACAATTTTATTCTTGGCCAAAACAGTCCTCCACAAATTGTAGAACAGTTCGAGAAATTCACGTACAATCGATGAAAATACTGATAACACAGATGCAATACACTAACAAAAACAATAGTAAACACTCAGCACAAAAATAATAACTCAATAAAAGCAATAACACATGCACTATGTAATCGTCTCTCTCTCAAGCAGAGAGGTATCACTTGCATGAAAGCTGAGATCTGACTGACTGACTAGCCGGCCCGGGCCCTTTTATACCTTTCGGTCAGAAACCTCTTGCACTTGCCAGAATAATCTAGAAATAGAAAGGTCTAGAAAAATCCGGAGCGTACGAGAAAAGCTCAATACAGTAATACATTCAATACAATAGGGTTACAATGGGGATATTAGGAGCAGGGTTGCCATGGTCGCCAAGCTTATCGCCCACATTTGGCGACATATCGCCACATTTGGCGATATATCGCCAAAAATTAAGTCGCCAAATCCGTCGCCAACTTGGCGCTAGCTGCAATATTTGGCGAGTTTACCATTTAAACCAATGTTAAAGCATGGGGGCCGTGCAATGCAGTGGAAATGATATTACAGGTAAACAGGGTTGAAATCACATTAGATGCGACAAATTAAACTGTAGAAATGAACACAAATGAGTAGAAACAATTAGAATAAGACTAAATTCGTAACATTATATATACTCTATATGATAAAAAATATCCAGACACTTGTATGTTTTGCTTTTTCCACAAATAGGCAAAAGATTAGTATCATACGGGGTCACCTTTTATTGCAGCAGCTGCCACTCAATGGGCAAAGCTGTCCACTAATTTTTCGAATGCTGCAGCAGGAACTGCATGCCAAACTTGCAGAACACAGGTCAGTCCTATCACTGACTTGGGGTACAGTAGTATAACTCACAAATGTGACATCCTAATTCATCCCATAGATATTCTATTGGATTCAGATTTGGGCTTTGAGTAGGTCTGTCCAATTCCTGAATATCCATATGAACAAATGTCTATACAGGCACACTATACACTATGGACAGGAGTATGATCCAGTTAATAACAGGGATGAACTCTGAAATGCTCTCACTGTGTAGGTGGGAACCGTAGAGATAGGCTTCTTTCTTGCAAGTTCCTTAAACAGGAACCAAAGGATTTGGGCAAAAACCATCCCAAACTATAATATTATATCCACACCTAATAATATCTCATACCTACACCTTATAATATTATACCAACATCTTTTAAATTCATTTACGGCACAATATAGTCAATTTCAAAGCTTTCACCAAGACAATCCTCACAACCAAACTCTACCATTGGGGTGTTAAATATTGCATCTTAATTTGTATGCTCCAAAACACTTAAAACACCTAATTTAATTTTGCACCACTGTAAGCAACACTAGGCATTAATTATGCTAATGTTTGGTTTATAAGAAGCAGCTCTGCTATAAAAATCAAGATTTTGAAAATCAGGACAAAGTGTCATTGTATTGATGCTGCATTCAGAATTGTTTAAGAATTCCAGATAAATTTTTTCAGCCAAATCCATGTGATTGGTTTCAAACTATTTTCAGTGCTCTGTGGTCTCTGTCTATTAGGCAACATGATCTATCAGATCATGGGTGCACAGTTATAAACTCTGCACATTTTTACTTCTTGATAGATCATGTATAGTACAATAAAATGCTCTCAATAAAGCAGAAAAATGATGAACAGATTCTCTTCAGTAATGACAACTGATCAAAATCATTTAGCTTGTGTTTCCCTCCCAGTGTATTTTTCTAGCTCTAAAATTGAAATCGCAAACTCGACTGAATTATTTTATTTGTGTTTGGAAACTGATAGCTTGATATCATAGGCCAAATTTACTCTGTTTCGAAAGGGTCTGGATGCTTTTGATTATATAGTATATACATAGAATATATAAGTAATCCATCATTTGAAAATTCAAAAATTGGAAAATACACAAAATTATTCAGAAAAAAAAACAATTATACACATCATTATATCACACACTAACTCCCCAAATGTATGAAATAATCCATTGTAGAGATGAATTTACAAAACTTCAAAATTATGAAAAATAACTGTCCACACACAATTATACAGGGTGATTCATAAAGAAGTATACACTTTCCAGATGCTGTAAAACAATAAGAATCAAAGACAAGCGCCACCTCAGTGAATTATAAGGTAGATATACTCTTAAAGTTTATGTGTCGCCTCTAACAGAAGCGATGTATTCACTAGCATGTATGTCATGTAACTAGACAACTAAAATGGCAGTGTTTGCAGTGGAAAAGGCTTTTTGTGTTTTTGAATTTAGGAAAATACCACAGAAGCCACCCTTTTGGATATATTAACTCTTTGGTTGATTATACAGTTGCAGGACAACATTGACAACTGCATTCTCCAATTGGATGACAAACCACCACACCAGTCGGTCAATGTGCTAAATTATCTTGATGAAAATCTATGGCCCTCACCAATGTATTGGCTGACTGTAGATTACAACATGCTACTTATCCAATGCCCTGAGTCCCTGCAATTAAGTCCTGACTTAACACTTTATGATTTCTTCCTGTAGGGGTACATAAAGTATTAGGTATTCGTCCATTCCCTTCCTGTTGATCTAGCGGAGCTAAAACCGCCTATCACAACCTCTATCGATGAACTTGATTCTGATATCTTAACACACGTTTGGGCAGAAATGGATTACCGGCTCAATGTGTGTGGTGCGACCAAGGGTTCATACATAGAGCATCTGTGACTGACTCTAGCAAAACATAAAATGATCCGTGCATTTGTTTAGAATAATACGAAAATTGTAAGGGTTAAATTACATGTCTGAATTCAAAGAAATGAGATAATTTTAGACAGACAAAAAGGATGACCAAGGTTTTGGTCTAATGCATAGATTACCAACCTTTTTTAACTGGTGCCCCATTTTCTAGTGAATATTTCAATACCACCCCAGAGAAATAAGAGTGTGCATAATACATGGTGAAAACACAAATTAAAATTTTTTAAAAAACATTCTATTACTTATAGAATATATTTTTTTAATTTAGTTTTTTTCTAAAGCCCCCAATTTTTTATACTTGCAAATCTGAAATAGCTGTTGCCACAAATATACAATTTTAAATACATACGATCAACATAAAATAAACAGTATTAAAGTTTACTTTTGTTAGTACATAATCAGCTTTTTCTTTTTTTTTCAGTCTTTTTAGACTATATTTGGTTAATCTGCCCATGCTTCTCCAAACCATCTCAAAGCCCCCTAACTTATTCTGGGTCCTTTATAAGGTGACCAATGTTTTTACAATGAAAATGAGAACAAGAAATTTAAGAAAAAATTACAATGTAAACATTTGAGACATTTTACCAATTCAAACAAAAATACCGTAACTACGCTTACATCCCTTTTAATTATTTACTTTAATTTTTTTTGTCAATATATCATTTTCTAGTGTATAGGAAATTTCAGAACAAGAAATATTCTTCATATTGAATTTTACGTTACATGCTACAGCTAAAATGTTGACATTTAACCTTGATTTCTTACTTGTCCAAAAATCATTACCAATTGAAAAAACTCTTTCAATTGCTGCATTATTTCCAGGGAAGCACAGCCTAAATTCAACAAGAATAGCTAAATTTTCGCATGGAATGTGTTCATTTTTTAAATGATTAAATATTCCCTCCCCCCTCCATCTTTTATCAATTTTAATGTTGATTTGTCTATTGTTCTAATTTATAAGAATTTAAATATACATTCAGTTTTCTAATTTCTTCAAACACACAATTGTCATTGATTTTAATATCTGGTGTTTCTTTCGATAAAAACTGAACACAGTTTTTTCTATATCTGCCCATTTTACTTATGATAAAGCCCAAAAAAAACACCATTGATAAATCTTATTTCTTGTGATATTTGTTTCAGACCATTATTTGACATATTGGAAACATGTTTGGTAAAAATTCTGTACTTCTTTTGTAAAATTTTTGGTTATGCCTGGCATCTCTGAATATAGATTAGTTTTAAAATATTGAAAAGGAGGACACTCTTAGAGAAAGAACTGAACCTATAAAAGAAGGAATGTTCTCCCTAAAGGAGGACAATTGGTCACCTTATCTGTTACTCCCCTCCTGAAAGTCTCAAACACCCTAAAGAGGGTGTTATCGACCACATTGAAAACCTATGGTCTAATGTAACACAAACAGGGTACAAAGGTAAAGTAAGAAGAAAAAGTCCATTTTTTAACAATGTGAAATATGAAAAGAGGAAAAAGCAAGATTCAATTAATAGTATTTTTTTCAACATTTCCATGATCAAACTATGAAAATATTGTTCTTCCAACTCATAGTTAACATATATATAAAGAATAAATGATGCAGGACACTAAAGATTGCAAAGGCAATCAGAGTGCGAAACCTAGAGCAGACATGGAACTACAATGAAATCTCATTTCAAAAACAGTTCTCATGCTGAGTAAAACAAAATGTAAAAAAAAAAAAAAAATCTCTCAATAAAACAACATTTAACATAACAAGTGATAAAGAGAGGTAATTCCTAGATTGTAGATTTACTACATTGATTTGTATTTAGTACTCATTTAGTGTGCATCTTATTACCTTAAATTTTTTCAAATTACTGTTCAGCAAAGATTAACCCTTGCAAAAATGTACTCAAAGAAAAAGTCACGAGACAGCTATAAGAAAAAATGATAAATAAACTGAAAATAAATATTTAAATTAAGGGTAAAATCCTTCAAAGCGAGAATGAGAGGAAAGTAAAGAAATGAGACAGATCTAGTATACACATACAATTATAGTCTACATCAATAATTAGTACTATTCTTAAAAATACGACAATGATTAAGATAGACTTAAAAGGGACAAGAATATCTATACAACTCTCACGTATTCTTGATGATGTTGAAAGGCTGCTTCTAATATGGATAAACAAAAAGCAATTACCAGGCATCACACGTCACTGAGGACATCTGTGAAAAAGCAGAAGGGACTTTTTTTCTTAAATTGTGTTAAGATGACGGCAGGATGCTCAATGCCTGAAAACAAAATATTTAAGGGAAACTGGGGATAGTTCACCCTCCATAACAATTTAAATAGAGAAGCAGCAAGCTATAACACAAAAGCAGCAGAAAACTTCATCGGAAACTTCAAGAAGCTTGAGGACTTTTGCAACAGATCTTTGAGTGACAAAATAGTCTCTTCTGAAGAAAAAAAGTTGAAGGGAGCCTATATAAAAATGAATTGTCTGGTCACAAGCCAATGCAAAATCATTTCATACTGCTATTTTGTACCAATGCAAGCAATGAATATAAAATTGAGCCACTGGTTTATCATTCAAAAATTCCACTAGCCTTCAAAAGTATAAAATCTAGAATAGCGGATTAAATGCAATGTGAAGATCCAACACTAAGACTTGTGTGATATGTGCTTCCTTTACTGAATGGATCAATGAAGTGATTGTTCCATTTGGGAAAAAATTTTCAAGATAACTCTGCTACTCCATATATAATTTGTTATGGACAACATCCCTCCAGGGTCCCAAAATGACCTCCATAACTATTTAAAATAATCAATATCCAATTTCTACCTCCCAACACCACCATGTTACTTCAGTCTAAAGAAAAAGAATTTAAGAAGTTCTACTTCAAAGCCCTCTATGAGAATTATTTTGAAGAGACTGGAGAGATCAATTTCACTCTCAGTTTCAGACAATGTTGCTGCCCGATGATGATGGAAAATGCATGCTAAGGGGTTATTAAAAGTTTTGGGGATATCAATCTGACATCATTACCAGCCTCAAGATCATCTAAATTATGTCCACAGAGGTTACTAAGGAAATCGTCACTTCTGTTTAGAAGTTTTAGCTAAGGAGTTCTATAAAATGTGACTATGGGAAGTTTCAGTACCTGAGGAGTTTGTATACACAAGATTGTGTCTGACTAAGACAATTGAGGCTGATTGGGAGGATTGGAGGTGGATAATAAGCTTCAATATGATATTAAAGAGCCTGTACAAGAGTATAGCCAGGAGCTGACCATTCAAGAGCTTATGGATTTGCATTGTGTTTCAGACCAAGACAAAGTAGATAGAGATAACAGAACAAGACAGTGATTATGCTCTGAACAATATTATTTAATGATAAAAATGTCCATTTTCACCAATTTTTAAAATGAATAAAGGTCTAGAGAAATATTCTAACTATTTTTAATAAAACAGAATTAGATATGTATCAAAACAATAAACTTTTATTTTGATTAGTTCTGTTTTCTGCAAATCAAATTTGCATTTCTGGTTGGTTCATTCTGCAACATAAGAAAAAAAATCCCATACTCCTTAATAATTTATATGTTTTTTTAGGTAAACACTATACATACAAATTTTTTAGTGTTTTTTTCCCCATGAAATGTATTATTGTATTGTACATTAAGATTTTATAATGAATTATGCTTATTAAGCAAGATTCCACAGTATTAAGAAAAAATAATTTCAAGCATGTGAGTAAAAAAAATAAAATATTCAATATTGTACAAACAAATGATTGTATAATAAGAATTCTAATACAAATTTTAGAAAAATATTTATACAATACATAATGCATCACTTTTTTAAAGAAATAAATCACTATAAAATAAACTGCAGTTTTTAAAATAAATTTAATTGGAGCATTTCAGTATAAGGTTTTATACACTTAGAATATTTCAAATTAAAATATATGTTTTAGAAAATGGAACTAGATAAAAATAGTAAAAATTGCTTTTTAAAAAAACTTACGTTTGATCAACTGATCATGCAATTCAGGAGAAATTTGTTTTCCTGAATCCACATGTTTACTGAGAGAAGAACAGGTTTTATAATGCTTCAAGAAAGAATTCATTACAAATGGACAAACATTTACAACATCCCACTCTAAATTAGTTAAACCAGCAACTTCATTATAAGGTACAGTTGTCAAAGAATGCTGAAGAAGATGACCAAACTACAAAAATTTCAAGAAAAAAAAACCTCATTTAAACATGAATTTCTATATCTTAATTTTTCAAAAAAATTTTCTTCAAAGCTGATAAAAACTATAACTTATAAAAATTAGAATGCACTATCTAAATCAATATATTTTGTGGATATTTTATAATTTGCACTTTAATTAAATACTATCATTAAATTAAACAAAATTAATTAAACTAAATTAAACAATATCAATATATAATACGCAATTGCATTAAAAAATATCTTAAGATTTAAATAATATGTCCAATTATAAAATGCATACATACTTTTTTCATCAAAATTTTTAAATCATCAAATGATAACAAAGATGGTTGTCCAAAAGAAGGAGGATGAAAATTAAAAATTAAGTAGGCCAAGGGATCTGATCCAATCACATCACTACGATCTAAAATTTTAAAACACATACATAAAAATAAAGACAAAATAATATTACTCAGAAATTCTTCTGTTTATACATAATTTATATTAAAAAGGAGTAAATCGACATAACTTAATACAAAAAAAGATGATTCTTATATAATGTACACAAGAATGTTCAAAAGTTTATATTGTTTTAATTATTACAATTTTTCAGAATAATAGTATTACAACTAACATAAAGTCAGCATTCATTAATTCATTAAGGTATATAAATTACATAAATCAATCACAGAATATTTTAATATTAAACTTATGTTGAGTATCAATGTGAAAATAAAATGAAAAAGACAAAATCAAAAAAGTAAAAAAAAAATTTTTTCTAAAATGCCATTTTTTTTGTTTCAGAGACCATCTACATTATTCATAATTTTTTTTATTTCAGTTCAATGTAGTCATATCAAAATTAGTCACAATTCTGCTCAATATTTCTTTCAAACATTACATTTCTCAAAGTGGTGAAGGTTTATTTTCATTAAGTACAAAACAATGACATATTTTTCTTCTATAGAGATTACTAAAAAAATCTATGAAAACAATCAATCTTTATCTCAAATGCCAATACATTTGTTAACATTTATCCATTCATAAATGCTCAGAGAAAGATACCTTTGATCAGAAATTCATTACGTAAAAAATTACTAAGAAAATTTTGAAAAATTTCTTCTTTGTAAATTACCAATACATTACAATGTAATTAATTTAAAAAGAACAAGAAAAAATATTCACTTCGGCCAACATCAATCCAGGATCCTGAAATTTTTTCTCCACTTCTGGAGTATGGATCAATAAAAAAACTTGCGATTTCCTTATCTATGGGAAGAAAAATTAAATATCATATAATCTCACTCTTCATGTAAAAATAAAACAAAATGATTAAAATCCTTAAAAGGATTCATGCAATGACACATAAGAAAAACACATCTTGGTTATGTGTGGAAAGTCTAATGCTCATAAGCAGGAGGGTTGGCAAAACACAATGACAAAAATCATTTAGATAAGGTTGAAGAATTCCTAATTATTCAAAAAAAATGAAATATGGTTCAGATTTTAAAAAAAAACACACACAGAGATAGGAAAAAATCAAGTTATTACACTGTGTTAAAATAGACATTTAAGGGGGCACCCATGTGATGGCCTATTTAAAAATTTTTAAGAAATTTTCTTTGACAACCAGTAAAATGATGAAACTTTATGTTTTTATCATTTATTTATATGTATCTTAAGAGTATATATATATATATATAAATATTTAGCCAAAAATATCCAATAAAACATGAGTTATAGCGCTCTGAACACACCGGCCTAGAAAATTTGACACTCGCTTCCTCCACGATTCCGGCTGATTGGCTTATCTGAAGTAAAAAAATTAATTGTGTTTTAATCTATCAGCTTAAATGCACCGAATGAACTATACTCAATTGAAAATATTAAAAATTGGATTTTTGGTAGACCTCCGAAGAAAAGTTTTGAATTTCAAGGGTTTTTTGTTATGTTTTTGTAATAAAAAATAGAAATATTTTGAATTTTGGAATGATTACAGTTCACTTGGTGCGTATATTTCTGCTGAGTCTACCCTATAAATTTGAAGTCATTTGGTCAAACTGTTTTTGAGATATGATGGAGAAAAATTTGAAAAACACAGTTTTGAGAAAAACGCATTTTAAGTTTCAAGTCCAATTAAAACAATGAAAATCTTAACTTAGAGCCAAGAACAGCTGCTCTTCTAACACCTGCTTCTTTATAACGACTTCAAATTTTAAAAAATCCCTTAACTACCGTATTCTAGACATGTTAAGGAAGCAATTCAGGAGAAAAAATTTTTGATTTTTTGAACCCATCACATCGGTGAACCCCCCTAATGAAAATTCTCTTTTTTATCATAGAACAAAGGGACATTAATAAGAGAAAAAGTATTCCTAATGCTGACCATGTGGAATATGATTTATTAATTCTGAAGAAAATACATATTATAACAAGTTTGAAGAACATAAACAAAAATATAAAAAAAGAATAAAGTGCAAAATTCATAACCACTATGATGTATGGAAAATTGATTAATTGAACAGTGTAATTAAGTTAGCTGATTTATGGAAATCTTGTAGATTCCAGGGTCGGGATAATGCAACATGGACAAATGTAAGAATATAAAATGCCAGTTTATATTAACTTTACAATTGTTGGTATATAACGAGTCATTATTTGTATATTTTATTTTGAGTATCGAAAATATATATTTAATTTTATTTTGAATATTGGCAACAGATATCATTTGGTTATTCTTAACAAGAAATAAGTAATTTAATAAATGACAAGAAAAATTTTATTTTGAGAGTTCTTTATATTTAAAGCTGCTGATCAAGGAGAAAAAGTTTGAGAACCATTTTGAAAAGTATTTGATTATATTCTAAAATATAAATTTTAACTAATCAAAGATATTTGCAAGTTATACATTCAAATGTTTTAATATGTTATGTTTAAAAAATTAATAATACAAAATATTCTACAGGAATGTACACAGAGACAAGGTTTGTTTAAAAGGACTTTTTAACAGATAGATATATTCATCCCATACATCTTTTTAAGTTATCTCAGTCTAACTTACATATAAACTATTTATAAATTATGGAATGCACATGTAGTATATTTTAAAAGTCCAAAAGTGCCTTAATTTTTTAAAATTACATAATGTTTTAAAAATTTAAGATGAATTCTTTTTTAAAAAATGTCATAAGAATATCCTTTCACATCTATAATGACCTCTTCAAATAATTTAAAAAGAAAAAACAAAAAGTTTTAATTAAAAATAAACTTTTACACATTAAAAAGTAATTCCATTTTACATCATTTACAAATTAAAAAGGATGATAGATGAATTACCAGAAGAATCATATATCTTATAAAACTTTACATCTTCATGCCAAGTATCCACTTTTTCTGGATTCTCCTAAGAAAGGCAATAGAAAAAATTCTTATAAAATATTTTTATTTATTTATTTTTTTTTTACAAACTAGATACATTTAATATTAGTTCATGTTAAATTTAATTTGCTTTAAAATTACATAAATGTTTTATAAAAAAGGAATAAGCACAGCACTTAATTACAAGAATGAGAATAAAATATTTACTTTGATAGTTATATCAAACAGGTTGTGACAAAAATTGAAAAGTCCTTCCAAAACTGAAGGCAAAGGAAAGTACTGACGTACTACATCATCATCAATACTGAAAAGAAAAATATACTGCAAAAAATTTTAAAAATTGAAGAACAAAATATAGAAAAAATGTTTAAATCAATATTGTGTTGCAACTGTATGCACAATAACCATTGCCCTTAACATAACAGTCAACATTCTGGCTTTGTATTAAATGTCTCAAGTATAGAAAATGTTAAATCATTACATTCCAGAGATCAATAATTTTTATATTCATTGCATATTGAATTCTAAGATTTCAGTGGATTTTTTTAAAAAAATCTTCAATTACATATATACAATATTTATAACAAAATATTATGTCATAAAATTTTTAGAAAAAAAATTGAAACATAACTTGATATTTCTAAAAAAAAATTTAAATTGCTTTTTATGTAGTCTTGCATTTAAAGACTTTGTAGTTTTTATTATTGTCATAAATTTTTATGTACAAATGCATCTTTAAAAAACTATCATACACTACATTAAATAAATGCAAAACTTTATGATTTGGACTTCAAATCACTGGTTATAAATTTTTAATAACTTTACACAAGAAATAATACATTTGAAATAAACCTTTATCTTCATTTTCTAAATTCATTTAACACTTTTTATAAAAAAAAATATTTACTGGGAAAAATAATTTTACAATTTTTATGCATATAAAGAAGAGTTATTTTTATGCATATAAAGAAGAGTTATAATAATTATGTAATAATATAATTAACTTACAAGTAATAAGATAATTATCTTACCTGAATAAATCTTCCTTGTGAACTCTTTGCCAATAAGGAATATCCCACATTTCAAGATTATGCTGAAAACCATTTCTATTGGCGAATACTTGTAATTCTTCAATTTCTTTCAAAGTAGCCTGTTTGCTTTTTACATGCAGCCTAGAGTTCAAAAACGAATGGTTAAGCACTTTAAATAACAAACTTAGGAAAAAAATTTTAAAAAAATAGAAAATACACAAATATATAACACAATAATATATAAATAAATAAGAGAGAATATGAGTTAATATTCTCTCTTATTTGCAACATTTATAAGTGCTTAGTTTCTAAAAGACAACAAAACTGTTTAACAGTAAGTTGAATAAATTTAAAGCAAAATGCAAAATATAATTGAGAATACAATTCATATTTATATTGTGAAAATACAAATAAAATGTAATACTTTTTCTAACAAATAAACATTACAAATCAAAAGTAAAATTATTTGTAATAAGTGAAAAAACTGTAGAAAACAGTATTCAAAAATATATTTAAAAAATCAATTTAAAGGATTAATAGTTTTTTTCTTTACCATTATATATATAAAGAATAAAAATGTTTCAATTCTTACGTGGTAATCATTTCAAGAACATTTTCAACTTTTCCTGCCATTTTCGTTTTCATAGAAAGTTCAGCAAAACTTTTAAATCCTAAAACTTGTGCAAGTTCACTCCTAAAATAAAAATGCTAGCCTTTATA
This sequence comes from Trichonephila clavipes, assembly GCA_019973935.1. Classification (NCBI taxonomy): domain Eukaryota; kingdom Metazoa; phylum Arthropoda; class Arachnida; order Araneae; family Nephilidae; genus Trichonephila; species Trichonephila clavipes. Next base: position 28,724 of record BMAU01002027.1, on the reverse strand, counting down.
AAAAGCAAATAAAAAATATATAGAACGGTAAAATATTTGTTTCAGATATCAAATAATTAAATAAAACATTAAAATTTTAAAATGTTAGCAATATAAAAAAGCAACAGACTTATGTAACCACCTTTTGTATACTTTGAAAAACATAATTACCTTTGATGCCTTATTTCCTCAATTTCAATGCTATTATTCAATTCTGGACCAGATGTTTGTGAAGCTCTTATATTATTTGCATAATAGGCATTCCACCTTAACATACGATCATCACAATGTTTTAAGAAATAGCGATAGATGTGAGGATCTAAGGTTAATCTCCAGGGACCCTTTGAGATGTTTGTTCTAAAAATCCAAAAATACAGAAAACTCATTTTAAGATATTACTTGATAAATGAAATTCTCTAATACTTTTAAAATACTTTCTACTTAAAATTTTCTACAAAGTATTTTTATTTGTTAGGGTAATGACTTATAACAGTTTAAGACCATAGACTTTAGTCTTCATAAAAATACAGTTAGCCAAAAATCCAAACAAAAAAATCATGGAAATATCAAAAGCTTAGCTAAAGCATAAATATTACATAATGAAACATCAAATATGATGAAATAAATTTTGTAAGCAAAAAAAAGGACTTATATAAATGTTTCAGGAAAAATATATAAAGCACATGCCTTGTCAAAGAACAATAGTTACAATAAATGATCCCATCAAAAAGAACTTTCAAACTAATACTATTAAAAATATATATATAATTAGCAAAATCTTTCTCAGGCAATAACTAAAATCTTAAATTGCCATTTAATGTATAAAGTCTTGTGACTTCGAAGCAATCAAATGGTTCTACAACATAATTTAACTTTTAAAAAAACCCAGATTATTAAATAGAACAACAAAAAAGGCCTAATTTTTACAGGTTGTAAAATGTTGTCACAAAATCTTGAGAAAAAGTGGTTTCATTGTCAACAAATTGATTTAATTTTAAGAGTATAAATCCTCCCTCCAGACTATTAAAAATTCTTAACTGAATCCTATTATAAAAATAATTTAAATTGTTATGTGGGAATTTAAGATATTTTAGAAAAATATTAAACTTACCAGAAATATGCTTTTTTTAAAGTGCTATTAACATAGAAAAACAAAATAAACATTGTTACTCTCAAGTCTCTTTTTAGAGTCAATTTGCAACTGTTTATTAGAAAAATATAAAGATAAGGAAAAAAATCCAATTAACAACATCTTCAAAAAATACATAGTGCAACTATTTCATTTGAATAGAACCTCATTTTTATTAATTTATAGCATAGCACAATAAAATACAATATTTATTTTTATTCTTTAAATATAATGATATCATGATAAAAGGTATTAATTATGAAACAAAGAAGTTTTATCTTTTAAAACTTTTTTTCTAATATTAAAATGCCCATGATTTTTTTTAAAAAAAAAAATTCATCTTTTACCACTTGTTACAAGCAAATCAATCTTTCTGGCTATTCAGATATTCCCTAAAAGTTTATTCAAACTCTTGGAAGCTCTGCTTTCTTTCAACAGAAATTCATGTACAATAGTAATTAACTTACAAAGAAAAAATTGATAAAACAAGAAATACAAAAAAAATCATCATTTTAAAACAAAAACAAAATCATTTAAAGCATAACATTGACGAATAATTTATTCTTGCAAACAATTCATAATATTTTCAACAAAAAATGAAAAACTTACGGATCAAATGCAAGCAACTTTAGAAGTTCACGAGGAAAATTTCTGACATCATTAAATTCTAAATTTTGAGAAAATTTTGATGATGATTCCAATAATTTTGCCCTAAGTAGAAATAATTAAATATTTTAAGAAGGCATCACATAATCATGTACACAATTTTTTAAAATATATAAATTAACTAGCTGGTATACCCATTCTTCGCACGGGTGAACTGAAAAATTAAACAACACAGATTGAAGGATAATGAAATTTAATTTTATGTGAATTGCAAATTAAACAAAAAAAGCTTTTTGCATATCTCAGCAAAACAAAAAAAAGAAAGAAAAAAAACACCTTTGTTAAATTTTAAGTATGTAGATCTAATAGCTGATAAAAAGGATTTTTTTTTTTGTTTATAATTCCCGTAACTCTTGAGGGGTCGATTTTTGAAAATACATCCCTAAGCTGATCTCTGCTCAGCAAAAGTAACACATTGTTATAAATAAAGCTTTTTGCATATCTCAGCAAAACAAAAAAAAAAGAAAGAAAAAAAAACACCTTTGTTAAATTTTAAGTATGTAGATCTAATAGCTGATAAAAAGGATTTTTTTTTTTTGTTTATAATTCCCCGTAACTCTTGAGGGTCGATTTTTGAAAATACATCCCTAAGCTGATCTCTGCTCAGCAAAAGTAACACATTGTTATAAATTTTGCATAATGAACGCTTAAAATAGTGTAAATAATTTATATATCTGAAAGTGTAATACATTAATATTACTTTCTGTTGTATTTATTTTATGTTAAAATTGTAATATTCGCAAGCAACGCCGATTCTTAAACTATAATGGCTATAATGGAGATTCAATGAAAAACACAGCAAAATTATAATGATAGAGTCAAGTTGGCAAATGTCTAGCTACTTTTATAGCTCGAGCTTTTTTAGAGCTTTGTAAGACCCGCCATGTAGGGGTACGATGTACGTTAATGATTTATCTACTGCATTATGATTTACTGCATTTTTTTTCATACATTATTTTTTTTGGATCACTGCATTGAAAATTAAGGGATATACATAAACAAAATACTGCACTTTGGGAAATTTAATCCATTAGAGATAATAAATTAATTAAAGATATTCCACTGTAAAATTAATTATATACACCGTTCACTTACAATAAATAGTCAAATCGTTTTCTAAAGTCTTCATTAACATACAAAAACATAAGACACTTAAATTTTGACATAAACTTTTTGGGGACAAAAATAATAATCTTTGCAATCTGTGGAAACGCTGTCAGCTGAAAATGCATATCTGCTGCAAAACTGTTCGCCTTCCCCGCTAAAATACTCATCATAGAACCCGTGCTGTCATATATCTTGGAAGAGTGGATTTCAAAGAATATTCCTGCTAAGTATTGGTAGAATATTCCTTCTAAGTTGGTGTGGTGTGGTAGTTAGGATAAGGGAGTGCCAGCTCAGGTGTCGTCCATGTCACTTGACCATGGTTCAAAATTACGTGGTCCGTTGCCAAAAGCCCTCGGGTAGCTGAACAATGCGACAATTATATTCACTCACTCCAAAAAATACAGTACAGTAGTTATAATTATTTTTAAACTTAAAAATGCAATATCCGCCTATTCAATTAAAATTACAGCATTATAATTAACTACTAACCACAAACTATGCAAATATGTCCAAATGATCTAGTGTGAAAGACATAGTTTATCCACTGTAAGTACCAGAAGCAATAATAGTATTTATTTTTAAAAAAAGATCAATTTCTTGCTACCAAAAATGTGCATAATAAAATCATTAAAAAAACATTCAAATAAAGAGAGATTTATAACAACCTCTCCCTTCAAAACTTAGTTTTATTCTGAAATAAAAAAAATTAGGGATTATGCTGATCACAGGAATTAATTAGAATCGAGAGTCTTGCATAGCCAAAACAAAAAGAGTTATTTCACAAACAAAAGATAGATATATGCTGACGTGGGCTTTTTTGCAGCGCTCGCCAGAATTGCTTGTAGATGGCAGAATTTTTTCCTACTTACTTGACAAATATCGTTATATTTTGGACACTTCTCACAATATCTTTATAAATTATCGCCAATGCTATAAATTATAGCCTATGTGTTATTCTGATGTATAAGCTATATTGCTGTAAAGCTTCATTAAAATCTATTCAGTTGTTTCTGCATGAAAGAGGCCCAAACATCCTCACAAACTTTCACATTTATAATATATATCTAGATCTATAAGAATAAAATGTCTATGAATAGATATGTTTATGCAAACACTTTGCAGATACATACAATATGAAAGATTATTTAAGAGACAATCAAAAATATACCAAGAGCAATCAAATGAAAAGTATAACTAAGGTTTTTAAGTGTCATTTAAACACGAACACATGTTCTCTAAAAAGACCAATATAACAGAGGAAATTTGAGGGTCCCAGCAAGTATGTTGAATTGATACACAAACCTATAATATTTTAACAACGGTTTTGAAATTGCCATGAGATATAAAGATGAAATCTTAATCTCATGGTCACCTTTTAATGGGTGCAGTTAATCTGGATTTCATTTTTATGGGTGGCAATAATTTACATAAAGCTTATTTAGTTAATGAATTTGTAGAGAGAAGATGGATTGGGCAACTATATCTTCAGAGCTTATTCCTATCATGAATTCACATAGTGAAAGCTGTATAACTGTAAATGGAGATCATGCATCCTATCAGGGGCGTAGCTACCACCGTATCAATGATACAGGGCCCCCAAGCTTTGGGGACCCCAAAATGTGTAAGCAAAGAATTGCAACACATTAAGGAGCTCTTAGAAATGCCCCCCAAGGAACTTTGATACAGGGCCTACTCAGGACTAGCTACGTCAGTGCTACCTATCAACCAACTTTTATCATTCCATCTGGTACACTAGATTTTCAAGCAATGCAGATGGTACTTACAATCATAAAGGTGCACTACAAATATTTTATGATGATTTTTTGGAAGGAAGAAGAGAAGGGGTAATGTTAACATATATATGTATCTAATTCCATTGGATATTTGTCCAACACTTCCAGATATAATTAGTCAAAAATCAAAATTCACTTGATTTTGAACATTTCTTTGCTTTGCTGTCTTGATTTAATTTCTTAAATCTATTAAAAAAAACACTCTAATTATGCAGTTCCCCTTTAATTTATTGCTTTTTATCTCAAGATGTTATATAAATTACTAACATCCTAGAAAATTCCACAAAAAAGTGCCAAATGGTCACTAATTATACACTTCTACACTGTAGTCATACTGCCTGTTATGAATTACAGGAGTAAAAAAATATAGTAGTAACAAACAAATTAGTTAAATATTTTGAAGTAATCAGTGCCAGTTTATCCATTTAGCACTTGAGGCAGATGCCCAGGGGCTCGAATAACTTGGACTTAACCAGATTTTCCGGTTATAAATTTCGATCCTCTAGTGCCAAGGGGGCCTGTAGATCTTCTGTGACCAGAGCCTGAAATGAACTTAAATCAGAACTGGGGATAATTAAGAGTTACAAAGAAGCTCCTGGAACTTTTTAACTGAACTCTCATACACACGCACATACAGTACCTTAGATAGAGAGAATTATCAATCCCAAACATTTTTTTTTTAAATATCATTATCAAAGTGTTTAAATTGCATTAACATACATGCTTCATAACATGCATGTTTATAAAAGGTGTCTTCACAACTCAAAAGGAACTTTCATACAATGATGTTATGAAACATAGCAACCATTATTAATTTACTGGCTGCATGGCCTGGTGTTGTATGGGCTACCTCCACTTTTAAAAAATTTTCCCTTTCTTTCACAAAATCAGAACTTCTAATACTCATTTTCAAAATGACTTCTACCCCCTTAGCCCTGCATTGATCGGGCTTTCTCTTTTCCTCGTGACACCAGCATTTCTGTGTGTGTGTTTGTACGTGCACAATGTGAGTGATTTCTAAAATTATGTCAAAATATTTCCCTTTTTCGAAATTTGTTCCATTCCACTTATTTACTTTAATTAACAAAGAATTAATTTCGTAAGGAAATAATAGAAATAATCCTTTTAAAAAACATATATATATATATATTTATTAAAATCGAATTTCTATAAGTAATAATTTCCCTTTTTCGAAATAGCTGCATGGCCCGGCGCAGCACAGAATTGAAAAACACATTTTCTTGTTTATTTAACCGTAATTTTTAAGATATTTTATCAATCTTTGTACAGATTACATATAATATTGTTCTACACGTGGAAAAAAAAAAAAAAGAGAATCATGAACTTTTTTTTAGTATAAAATTTTTTATTAACGTGAAAGAAAGTTTAAGCAGAACAACTTATAATTCTATAATATATAACTTATAATATTATACCTACAAATTTTAATAATATATATAGTATCTTTCTAATACTGTTTATTAAACATTTTTAAAACAATAATATAATGAATTATTTTATTTTGTTGGTATGTTTAAATAAATGCAATAAAAGTTTTTATATGCTTTTTTCTTCACATTTAGCATCGTAAAAATAAACTATTTCATGTTATAATTGATTTCTTTTTATAGGCATCCAAATGTTAAATATACTCAATAATTTTTTACAGTATCTTAAAATTACATAATGCAAGAAAAAGCTGACTTTATTTCCTATATGGCTGATTTAATATAATACACTTTAGGATCACTGATTGTTCAGAGAAAGGATAAAAACAAAATTCATCCATGACCCTAAAACTTAGTGCAATATACAAAAATCTTTTAAACCAACCCAAAATAAAATATAAAATGCATTCTACAAATCCAACAAGATCTAAAAATTTGTTTAGCCAGATACCAAGAATTATATAAAGAACTTATAAAACCAAAAGAGAAGTAAAAAAGGGAATAGCTTTTTTTCATGAAAAAGTCAATACAGGAAAATGTTTTAGAAAGTCATCTTTTCAAAACATCAAAATTGGGTAAAATTAATCATTGGATTCAAGTGTAGGAGATGTAGTAGGTCTCTCTAGAAAAGTCAATGATTTGGATTTATCTTGCCATAAACGAATACGTTTATCATCCACAAGCAAAGATACATAATTAATCAATGTTATTTCTAGACATTCTAATTTAAAGTTCTTATCCTTTATTTTGATGTAATATGTATGTATTTTTCTTAACAATTTTGATTTAGTTATCAACTGAAACAATTTTGAATTCAATACTAATAACAAATATATAAATGTGTTAGATTAAATGTATAAATTTTAAATGTGTAATAATATTAAATGTAGACACGTATATAAAGTAGAGTTGAATTCTCATGGTTTTTGTACATGGTTTCTTGGATCCAATTGTGTGTTTGTTTAATCTTACAGTTTGGGGACAAATATAGAATGCATCTCCATTTTCATTGTAACAAAACTTTTCTGCCAAAGTCAGCAGGCCAGCCAGAGTGTTCGTCTTCTTAAATATTATAATTCTTGTTTTTGAACTCTCAGTACCAACCTTCACAATGTCATTTGATACAACAGTAGAGCCTAAACATGATTTGGTGACAGTCTATAGCTGATTTTTGCAACAGAACTGGAAGTAAATGATGGTTCTAATCTGGTAGCATCATAGTTCCATTTCAGACACCTTGTACTTAATGATAACGATATTTTTTGACAGATTTCACAACACAGTAGTTTAAAGCAAGTCTCTTTCTTTTAAATGCCAAAAACTGTCTGACAAAATATCAGCAAACATGCCAACAAGAACTGTTTGCACAGACAATATTAGCTGTGGGGGAAAACTTTTGTTAAAACCAGATACAAACTGCATAATTTTTGCAGTCTTTTTTAGTAGCATATAAATAATGTAGAAAAAAATTAAATATAATATTTGAAGTCCATTCTAAACAGATTAAATTCTAGAAGATGTTTGTTGGAGATTCTTTAAACCAGTTCAGAACACTGCTTTCCTTTTCCTTTCTCCTTCAGCTTTTGGATGAATTATTCACTAGTATCAGTATTTAGCTTCTTATAATTATTTGCTGAATTTTTTAAGTTAAAACATGCAAATTTTATAATGCTAAGAATATTAGAAACTAGTGGATGCTTGTTCATAAATTCTGCAGTTTATTACCATATAAATTTTGTTGAAGTTTTTCATATTTTATATGGTTTGAACACAAAAAACCAATATAATTATCATAACAACAAGTAAAATAAACATAACCTGACTTATATAAAATAATAAAATATTTCAGACTTAGTAAAACATAGCAAAACAATTTTATACAACTTACTTGTAATTTTTCCTATGTCTATCAAGTTTTTGCATAACACTTTGAAAATGTTTATATGAATTATCAGACAAGTCCATTCCAGATAAGCGAGATTCTAATAAATGTTTGTTGATTATTCTTTGAACTGGTTCAGTAAACTGCTTCTCTTTTTCTTTTAGTTCCTAGATATATTATTCAAGATTATAATTATATTGTATTTCTCTCTCTCTCTCTCTTTAAAGCTATTATTTACAATTTTTCAATTATATAAATTCAAAAGGTTGAAAAGTTGAACAAATTCATGACATAAATAAAAATAAGAACTTAACTAACCTTGAATGCTTGATAAATTGAAGTACTAAGATATTTTTCTCGTTTTGCTTTGATGATCCTAGGATGAAGCTATATGAGTAAAATAAAAAGTGAGACTTTTTAATTTTTTGAAAATAAGAAACAGAAATTCTTAAGAGACAAAATTTTTTATTTAATCTTGATATTATCTATTATCAGAGCATAAAAAACTGAAAAATCTTTATAACAGTATACTCTATATATATTAAAAAATGTTTTTTGTGATGCTGTAATAAATGTATTTATACATAAGATACAATTAGTAAAAATAGGTCATAAAAAGTTGAGTTTAACTGAAGAGGAGGGAGTTCCCTTCACCTTCCAGCGATTTCTCAAAAAATATGCTTACATCATGGATTGCGATGCTATAGATTTCTCCAGTGATTTCCAGAAACATTCACAGAGTCGCCAAATTTGGTCACCAAAAATTATGATAAATTGGCTGCATTGCCATTATTTTGCTGAGTTTCCATTGAAAAAAATGTTGTAAGATAAGAAACATCATTGATTAAAAAGCGGAAATGAAGACTTGAAATTTATTTTTTTCCTTCTTACAATATATTTTTTAAAAAATAGAACTACATAACATATGTAAATTACAGTTTTATAATTTGAGTAATGAGCATAAACAATTGTATAATTTGCACAAAAGAGTTGGTCTACTGTTAGGTGAACAGGATGCCCCCCCCCCTCCTTATTTATAAAAGTAATTTGATTGGTTTTGGGGATGGGTATTAAATTTTATGACACATACCAAATTAAAGGTGACAAAAATTATATTCATAAAAAAAAGGCAAGAAAAAGGAAAGAGGAGATAATATATCTCTCTTAGATTCAAAACATTTTATTCTAGCCTGTTATAGATAAAAAAAATTTATAAAAATAGAATCTCATAAAAATAGATAATATGGTAGAAATCAAATGTAGTGCCAAAAGATTAAGACTCATGAATAGAGATTCTCCATGCAAATTTTTAGATATTATTTAAAATGTAAATTGCTTAAAATGAAAGAAAAACTCAAAATGGAACGTTCTGTTAAGGTGTATATCACAGTTGGAGAGAAATGCCATGAATACACATAGGAGGGTCTTCTCTAAGGAAAATGTGATTATGTCTAACAATGAGAAATTTAAGTAGAAGATTGTTGGCATAGATAGTTTTTAAAAATTATTTTTTCTATTATATAGAAAAATGAGCATTTAATAAAAAGTTAAACTAATGCTATAAAACATTCCAAATTACTCAGATACAGAATATGAGAATAGCACATTTCCTAAAAATACTAGCAATCTGATGCAAAACATTGTTAAATGATATTGAAAAAAAAAGACTTAAAAATACACATGACCTGAATACAAGTATGCACAGTCCATTAAACATTCGTACTATAAGTAAAAATAATTGTAAATTATAAGATGAATGGGAATTTCTCTTCACATGATGGGTAGTACCATATTAAAAATGTAATACATCTGAAAATATATCATTTTATGTTTACCAATATAAAGCTTAAAAATAATTATTATTTTAGCATAAATTGAAAAAATGGTTACCCATTACCTTAAAAAAATTATATCTATAATCCTAATTACAAATATGATTTATTACCTTAATATAAGCATCTGCAATACTGTCATTTCGTCTTACAGTGTATAATATTTTAAATGCACCCCAAGCAAAATCAAGAGGTCCAGATAATTTATCTAATGGAAGTATTATATTTTTAATGTTTCTCTCAATCTCAGAATCTGAAAAAAAATACAAAAAAGTATTAAATGTATTTAATACATTATTGATAAAGAATTAATACAAGAATAGATTAGGGACAAACCTAGAATAAATGCATCTATATTTCACAGAGGTTGGAAATCTATATCATCAAAGCTATATGCAGCCTTTATGGCATTTAGACAAATTTTTCTGAATAGACTCTAACGCAGTGATTCCCAAAGTGGTCTATACCGACCCCCAGGGGTTTATGTCAACAGGAAAACAAATTGGGATTCCATGAAATGTAAATTGGGGTCTATTATTGTGACTCTCATTAACCAGTTCATAGCTTTAATTTTAATTTTAAATGAGTGGAATAAATATTCCACATACACAGGGGTGTTACTTATTTACTTACGTAAAAATTTATTATAATATAAACACATCTACCTATCTATTTTGAATTATATTGTGAGAAAGTTTTTAATTGTTTTTCCTAATGAAAAGTAATTTCGGCATAGTTACAATCTTCATAACAAAAAAGACAAGGCACTACTAATAGAGGAGATTTAGGATTCAACCTAACGAAATTGATGCTCAATGTTGAAAATTTGTTAAAAAGCATCAGATTCATCCCTTCCACTAAAACCATTTGTTTGTTGTTTAGTTATTTTATGTAACAGTACTGAATTTTATTTTAATTAATAAATGTTCAAAAATAAGATGTAACACTACTTAAGCTTTTCACACTACAGTTAAAGAATTTTAATCTTTTAAAGTAAATAGCTCTGTACCAGCTATCAAAAATACATTTAAGTTGATGAATTTGCAAAAATTTAATATTAAGTAAGCAAGGGTCTACCCAAAAGTGGAAATTATGCAAGGGGTCTATGAGATAAAAAAGTTTGGGAAACTCTGCTCTAACATATTTGGAAAAGAATCGATTTAATTCACTTTCTTTAGTATATTTTTATGATTATTTTCTTTCCTTCTTAAATTATGATAACTAATTTTGTCAGCTACAATTAAACAATGTTACAAGTACTAATCTTATATTGTATCAAAACTGACTCAAACTAAATGAAGCATGTTGTCAATGGTTTTAGAGATTCAAAGACAGAAAGCATTAAGTTCAGGAAAGCAGTAGATATCCTTGGTTCATTAAAGAACAAGTTCTTGATTAAGCTCTATGTTAATTAATGAATTATAGAGAGAATACATGTTAACTATTTGTGTCATAATTTTTAGTTACATGTTAAAAATATATAAATACATCAGTAAAATTTCATGGATGCCATTACGATAATTCAAGAAAATCATACAAAGTTACAATTTCTAAATTATTTTACATTAAAGTTATGTTGCTTAACAAATTCTCTTTATTAGGATTACCTTAACTACTGCTTTTTAACATACTTAGATTTTCTGTCCTTCTTGAAACAAAAACAAACAAAAAGTTGGAAATAATTTCGATTAAAAGAACTCAAAATATTGAAAATAATACTTAACAATATAATAACATTTTAACTTAACATGTTCATAGATTTCCTCCCCTAAAAATAAATTTTTAAGTTTCATTTATACATGAAACAAAAATTGGTTCAATCCTAGGAGAGCCCACATCCTTGGCAAGAATTACTTTGGTTGGCGATAATTGTGCCATCTTGGTAACCCTACTTTTAAACACTACATATGGCGACCCTAACTATTTCTAGCATTTTCGTATTTTGTGGGCGCACATTTCGAATTTCATTTTGTTGTTGGGCTCCGGACTGGCTGCGTGTCTGTGGGAATATACTTTAGAATTTTTTACTTTGTTGAATGCGAAAGGTAAGAAAGAATTGATTGAATGGTGTATGAAGGAAGGATTTGATTGCTTCGAGTTATTAATGTCCTAAATGTAATGATCGGCATGATGTAACATGGTCGGCAATAAAACACTTTCTTCGAAATCGTACCAGCCACGCCAAATGTATATTCGACCATTACCTCGCAGAATAAATATGGCAGCGCTCACACGATCATTTGCTTAGCGATGAGACCTTTAAGGCTTTTTTTTTAAATCTATTGTTACGCTGTACCCTCCACTCGGAAAAGATCAGCAGTAAGAAAGTAAGTGCTGTTTTTATATTTTTTTACCTTAAATGTTTAATTTCTGTATTGTTTACATATATTTTCATTACGCATCCACCTTATTTCACTATATTACCTTGCCGACATTGTTGGGTTCGTTTGGCGCCATCTTGTTCTGGTTTGGCGCTTTTTTCGGTTTGTCGCCAAGGGTGTGGTCTCTCCTAGGATTTTACCCAAAAATTAACATAAAGATTAAAATTTGTTTCTTTATACTGAATATGTATAGCTTTATCTACACCCAAGTATACAAAAAATAAATAAGAACTAATTTAACATATAGCACTTATAAAATAAATACGAATTTACATTTTAAGCATCAGGTTGGAACTTTGCTACTACTGATTTTAACGTAGTCAACATGATTGCAATTTTCTAAGAAAAGAAAATATTTTTAACTAGGAATTTATGTGTAATATTAATATAATTTCAATATAAAACATTCTTCACAAATGAAATATAAATAGAAAAAGGATAACTGAGATATTATTTAAAACAGATTAATTTGAAAGCATAACACCATATTGATTGACATAGTAAAATGTTGAAAAAGTATACCATAAAGCTTTTGATCCATGTAATGAATTCCAGATTCATATTCAATAACAAGTTTCCCAATGGCATTTATACACTTTTCTGTAGTCAATTCACTAAAAGGAGGAACAACATTGTTACGCAGCAGTGGATTATTTTCAGCAGTATCAGAAGGAATTTCAGGTAATCTAAAAAAGAAATATAATATTTTTTAAAATGTAATTCATTTCCTTATTAAATTGCATTAAAAATGAGGTTGAAAACTAACAAATAAAGTTACACCTTGATAATAATATATAAGAATAATCTATTTTAGTCCCCCTCTCCCTTAGACAACAATTTTCAAAATTACACCAAAAGCACATTCTTCAAATCTGAAGATGTTACAATGTGATGCCAAGATGTTGAAAAAATAGTATATAAGTTATGTACTTGGTAAATGAATATTTATATTAAAATAATAAATTGTATTTGTTAATTTTCAATTATATTAAAATAAAAAAAAGTACTTATCTAGCTCTGAAGAATTTATTAAAACCTTTTCAGTGCTGATCTCTTACCTTTTTTAATATTCTTGCTTACATTGAAAGATTTTTTTTGCTCCTTTCTAATGCTGCATTCAAATATATGAAATTCCTTCACTTATCTACATACATATTTCCTCTACATTTATGAAATTCATACTTAAAACCAATAAAATCTTCTTTCGTGCATCATTCAAGCAAATCTTTACCTATTTCTAAAAACATATATAAAAAAGAAACCGCTAATCTTTGTTGTGTGACTCATTTCCAAAAGTCTTCCTGAATCTGAGATAAAAAAAAGCATCTAAGCTACCTAATATTTATGTAGAGGAGTTAATTTTAACATCTATCATTCTTTAAAGTAAGCCATCTAATTTTGTTGTCATGGTATGGACTAATATAGGGTGCAACCAAAATGGAGACTTCACATCAGCAGTTCTTATAACAAATAATTACAAATATATCAAACAAAATACTATTGCTTTAATCTCAGTTGAATTCTTAAAAGTATATATTTTGAAAATAATAATTTAATTAACTTTTGAGACTTAGTTTGTTATGTAATAATCTAACACTAATAAATTAAGAAATTTAATTTGTATGCCAAACAAATCTTGTTAGAAAATATTAGAAAAAAAACAAAATGTATTGATCTAATACCAGACATTTCTCATATTCGATCATTATATAAGTATACCTTAGTCACTCATTACATTTAATAACTTCCAAACACAATACATTATTTCAAAACATTGTGCTTTGAAATTATTAAAAGTTTCAACGTAACCAAACACACACAAAAAATTTTATTAAAAAAAACCGGGTTAGAAATCAGTAAATTAATATAAAATTATTATAAAACAGGGGAAAATCAAATAACAAAAATACAACACACAAAATTTAATATAAAAAATTATTATACATACAAAACTATATATTTATTTCTTTTTCCACAAATTTTATAATTTAAAACGCGTAAACGAAAAATTTTCCTTGAAAACATCAACATTTTGTTTGTTTCTAATTCTGTTTACGTTAAAGATAGGGTGAAATGTCAAATTGCTCTCCTCTCGGGCATTTCTCTTCAGCAAGCTTGTTTTTCATTGGAGAATGTGAAATGAAACAATTACTCAGGGTTGTCTGGTTTGGCACTGTAACGTCTTTTTATGCCTTAGTAACTCATGGAAGTATTAAAATTTCTATTTGGAATTATTTCAGATTATTTTCCAGTCAGTTTTCCCTCTATATCTTAAGCAGGAGTCTTTAACTCTTACACAGATCTAATTTTCGTCTCATTGATAATTATTTCTACTTTTTTTTCTTTCTCCTAAAACCTAAATATTTTTTTAATGGGTTGATTATCCTTTTTTTTAAGTGCACATTTAGAAAACTATTCCATTTCTTCGTTTTCTAACAATAGGATGATTATTTTTAGAACAAAATTGACATATACAGTCGAACCTCCATGTTACGAACCTCTATATTGCGAATTTTTCTATATGGTGAACTTTTTCCTGGAACCAAGAGCATTTCGCGATTTTCTTCATAAAATAGCCTTCCTATAACGAAATGTGTTTTCTATATAACGAACTTTTTTTCCTTGTGATTCATTTTTTTTGTCCCTACATTTAAAGTATTTCTGGACATTTCAAGTTTTTCTCTCTAAACACTAGTTTATGGTGGTCATAAAACTTGAACTAGTTTTTTTAGGTGCCTAACTCACCGAAAGCAATAGAATTCTGGATGTTTCCTTGAAGAAGTACAACCTTTAATCCTAATGCCCAGTTCACTAGAAACATCTTCGATATCCCCTATCATTCTCAGTGGAGTTTGAAATATAATCTACTAGTAACAACATATTCTAATCATTAAATTCAAAACTTTACTTACCTCGTTTCGCCCGGGTGAACTACTGCTTTAATATTTTTCATTTGCTGTAATAAATCTAATAAGTGAAACTCAGGCACACCGACGAAAGAAACAAGCGGAACTGAGAAGAAAAACATTATATTAATACATCAAACACGAATAAAAACACGCACAAGACTACATATACTACATATCGAAAACGAATACAGCGTGGGAGTTTTTTCATCCAGAGAGAAAAGTCCTAAGTCAAAGTTTTTCAGTCTCTCTCTTGGGCATACAGCGCCCTCTCTTGTAAAGGGGAATTAATAATAAATCGTGAAGTTCGATTGTTGAGTTTCAGGACTTTTGGATCTGAAAATCAACACTTCATGTTCTGTATCGATTTGGGGTTCGAATATTGCGTCCGGATCTTGTTGTCCTAACGTCAGAATCCGGAACGGTAGAAACTGAATCGGGAACGATAGGAACATAATCGGGAATTGTGGGAAGACAATCAAGTCTTTCTGAGTTACCTCCAGGATCGATTGTTTCCCGACTCTTGTTGACGACTTGCCATATGTCTAATTCTAATGGACACAGCTTCTGAATGGACCTAACAACAACTCCAGACAATGTTTTGACCTTGGCTCTTCTTACAATACCATTTCCACTTGTGTAGATTTGTAAAATCCTACCTAAGGGCCAGTCAATCCTTTTCGGGCTTTCATTCGATATTAAAACAATGTCTCAAATTTCAGGAATATACTTTTGTGTTCTAACCCTCATTTTTTGGAGTAATTGACTCAAGTATTCGTTACGAAATCTAACTCGTAAATCGTTCACCAGTCTTCTTCGATAAGCAAGTCGCTTGTTTAATTCTGTCTTGTCAGGAAATTTTATTCTGTCCGAATCCCTCGTACTGCTATTACGTATTTCCTTCAAGAATAAACAGGCGTCAATCGACATAAATCGTTTGGATCATCACGAACATACAGTGGTGGCAAAAAGTCCTGAACACACTCATTTTTTAGAGTAATTTTTATGT
The DNA here is from genome assembly GCA_019973935.1 of Trichonephila clavipes. Classification (NCBI taxonomy): domain Eukaryota; kingdom Metazoa; phylum Arthropoda; class Arachnida; order Araneae; family Nephilidae; genus Trichonephila; species Trichonephila clavipes. Next base: position 12,592 of record BMAU01002027.1, on the reverse strand, counting down.
TTGACTTCATTTTTCGTTGCGATATTATCGCAATATCTTAAATATTGATATTGGTTTTAATGTATTTTTTATGCTAATTGCAAATCTACTACTAGTTTCTTAATGACTAAAATATTTTTTGTAGTAAAGCTGCCTGAACACAATAATGTAAAATATGTTCAGAATAAAACAATATAGAATAACATAATATGCAAAGAAAAATAACACGAAAATTGACAAATACGGTATATTTAACACACACAAGCATTTTGAAAATTACATTGTTGTCACATGTTAGAAAATCAATATTTTATGGGCCAGCCGTTTGCTTTAATTACGGCTCTACATCTTTTTGGCATGGAATGCACCAATTTCAAAAGATCTTTCGTGACAATATGGTTGAAGGAAAATATTAAAGCTTCAATTAATTCACGTTTGTTTGAAGGTTTTTTTCTTTGAAATTTCATAACCAATTTTAAACCATAAACTCTCTATCGGATTAAGGTCGGGAGACTGTCCTGGACAGTTCATTCTATTCACAGTATGGTCTTCCAACCATTTCTGGACTACCTTTGCACGATGACAAGGGGCGTTATCGTCCTGAAAAATCCATGACTGATTCCCCAAAAGGTCTCTCGCAGTTGGTAGCAATTTATTTTGTAGTATTTCAATGCAATCCATGGCTTTCACTGTTCCGCTAACGATGTGAAATCTTTCAACACCATGAGAAGACATGCAACCCCATACCATCACTTTTGTCGGGTACTTTACTGTGGGCTTCAGACACTAAGGGCTGAATTCCTCATGAGTGTGTCCTCTTACATAGGCACTACTTTGGTTGCCAGAAATACAAAACTGACTCTCGTCACTAAATATTACCTTTTTCCAGTATTTAATAGTTCATAATGAATGTTCCCTTGCCCACATCAATCGCCTCTTGCGTGGAAATTCAGTCAGTAATGATTTTGGGCGCGCTTTACAGCCACGTAACCCAATTTCCAGCAGTCTTCCTCTAACAGTTCTTGGGCACACACTCACATTTGATGTCAAAGTCCATTGTTTCAAAATTTGCGAGGAATTAAGCTTTCTGTTTGAAAGCAATAACCTGTCTTCACGTAAAGAGGTTTTTCTTGGTCGTCCTGATCGCCCCCCTGTCCGCAATAAAATTTGTTTCAGAAAATCTTTTCAAAGTTCTCACAAAAGTAGAAAGGCCACATGGTACTTTTGCTGCAATTTGGCGCATAGAATAACCTTCTTCCTTCAAATGTATTATTTTGTACCTCTTATTCTCAGGCAGATATGAAAATTAAGCCATAATTCCAATATTTTCCACAGATGCACTTCAAATTGCTTTCAATGTGCTATTTTCCACAAGAACACAACTGCATTCAATACAATAAACCACGTTTTACCTTTTTTTTTCCAACCCTTTTTCGCTACTGCTCTCTGATTGGTTGAAATAAGGGAGCATTTCATTAGTGGAAAACATACTCACTCATTCTTACAGTGACCTTGTGCTTTCTTGTCAAGGTTTTTTCAACATATCAAAGAAACTGTTTACTTTAGAAGAAATCTACAAACAGAATTGAAATTAGAATGAAAAAATACATTAAAATCAATAACAATATTTAAGATAGTGCGATAATTTCATAACGAAAAATGAAGTCAAACACAAAAATTATGCAAAAAAAATGAGTGTGTTCAGGACTTTTTGCTACTACTGTAGGTTAAAGGTCGAGAGTTTAGTAGGCTTTCACAGTCACATAAAACTCTTTCGATTTCCTGATAGTCCAAGGATGTACGACCTAAGATCTTTCTCAAAATTCTTTTTAACAGTCCTACCAACCTCTCCCAGAAACCACCCCACCACGGAGCTCCTGGAGAAATGAATTTCCAAGAAACTGACGGAAAAGATGTTTTCAATCTTTCTAGATCCTTAGACAGTTTTCGGTTCCGACGAAATTGCTTCCGTTATCAGAATAGATAACCGATGGTCGTCCTCTACGGGAAATAAACCTTTTCAGTGCCAGTATAAAATTATCTGTTGAAAGAGACGTCAACAGTTCCAGGTGCACTGCTCGATTTATCGCACAAGTGAAAAGTGCAATCCAAATCTTCTGGTTATCTTTCGATATTAAGGGTCCTGCAACATCCACTCCGATAACTTCAAAAATTGAAGCGCTTTTTACTCGATCTTCTGGTAATGTTCCTTCAGGTATTTCTGGTTTCTTGACATTAAACCGCTGACAAATTATGCATGTTTTGAGGATCCTTTTAATAGTTCTTCTACTTTTCAGTATCCAATAATTTCCTCTCAGAGCAGCCATTAAGTACTGTACTCCAGGATGTCCAAGCTCTTGACGTTTATACAAAATAAGACTTTTAACAACATGATGATCTGATGGTAAAACTAAGGAGAATTTAAAATTTTCATCATCTTCTCTCATGATAAGTTTAATTTTTATTCTCAAAATTCCATTAGAGTCCGTAAATGTAGAGAAGGATTTAAGATGTTGCATTTTCTCTCCTTAGAATGAATCCTCTTGAACCTTCTTCATAATTGTGATTTCAGCTTTCTTTAGTTCATCATGCGACAATTCTCCAGTTTTCTTGTTACATGTCCTGGAATTTTCATAAAATCTGTAGATCCAACCTGTTATTCTAATCAATCTTTTGTAAGAAGATATGCCCTTGTAAAATTTGTCATTTTTCTTATTCAAGGAGGATACTATGATTTTTCTTCTTTTCTGCGTACGCAATATTTTCATTGGGTGACAGTTCAAAATCTGGCCATTTTTCTCTGGAGTCTCTAAGCGATGAAGGTCCTTCGTGCCATTGTTTCTTCACTAGAGTTTTTACCGAACATCCTCTTGATGGTATATCCGCCGGATTTAGAATTCCAGGAACAAATTTCCAGCTAGATGCTTCTGATAGTCTTCTTATTTCGTTAACTCGGTTGAATACAAAACTCATCCACATGCCTTCTCTCTTGATCCAGTATAGAACATCCATTGAGTCACTCCAGAAGAACAATTCAATATTTTCCAGTTTTAAGTCCTTCTTCACAGAATCTGCCAGTATAGCACCAATATTGCACGCGAGTAATTCTAATCGTGGTATGGATAGTTCCTTTAAAGGCGCAACCCTAGATCTAGCTTGAATCAATTGACATGTAACTTTTCCTTCTTTTTCTGCTTTCAAAAATACGCAAGTTGTGTACGCGGACCTGGAAGCGTCGCAGAAAGTGTGGAGAGTCAAGTTTGATTCACAAAGATCTAAATCAGAAAGACGACAAGGAATTTTTAGACTGCATAGTGCAGGTAATTCATCTTTTCACGTATCGAATCGCTTAATTATATCTTCAGGTAATTTAGCATCCCAAGATATTCCCAACTGCCAGCATTCTTGAAGAAGCAATTTTGGTATCAGCGTTATGGGGCAAGTAAATCCTATAGGATCGAACAGTTGGTGTACTAAAGAAAGAATTTTCCGTTTGGTAATCTGTTCATCCTTATTTTCCCTTTCAATCAGCTCGCAAGACAAAGTGTCTTCTTTCATGTTCCATTTCAAGCCTAAAACTGATCGTATTGTGTCTTCAGAACAACCTGAAAAGAACCAACCTTTTAAATCGAAACAGCCATCTGCCATTATTTCTATTGCCTGTCTCTTCAAAGTTTCGTATTGATATTCGTTTTCGACACTGGTTACCAAGTTATCAACGTAAAAACCATTTTCTAGTTTGCCTCTTGTAAAATTCATATCTTTTCCTCTAAATTTCTGCTGACCAAGATGATGTTGTATAGTTGCATTCAACAAGAAAGAAGATACAGTTATTCCGAAAACGACGCGGCAATGTCTATAGGTGACTGTCTTTTGGGAATCTCCTTCCTTCCACCACATGAACCTCAAAAAATCTCTATCCGACTCCTTTAGGGCCATTTGTAAAAATGCCTGTTTTATATCTGCAATAACTCCAATTTTTCCCCATCTAAATCTGTTTAGAATTGCTGGGATCATTTCGATAAGGTTGGGACCTTTCTCACATTCGTTTATTGATACGAAGTTTCTCATTTTAGCAGATCCGTCAAATACAAGACGTACTTTGGTGGTAGAATTATCCTTAAAAACGGCTCTATGGGGCAAATAGTGTACATCTAAATTTTCAGGAATATCATTTTCACCATGAATTGGCTCAATAATACCTTCTCTTTCCCACTGATTAAAAACTTCTTGGTATTCATTTAATCAATTGGCTAATTTTAGGGACTTAACTGTGTTCTTAAGCCTTTTTTGAGCTAACTCTTAATTATCAGGTAAAGGAGGATGTCCTTCTAGCCAAGGTAAATGAACCTTATATCTGCCAGTACTGTCTTGATCTAACGTTTCTCGGAAATAATTCAAAATAAGTTCTTGGTTTTCTGTTTTAGAGCGGTTTTCACTACAATCTCTTATACTCAGAGTGTCTAAATTCCAGAGATCTGTAATTTTTGCATCATTCACGTGTAACGACAATACCACCATTGAACTGTTTGTGGATGTTCCCTTCATATCAGATTTACCCATTACTGTCCACCCCAAAAGCGTGTGTACAGCAACCAAACCTCCTGAGAGATGCTTCATTTCTCCCGTTAACAATTTTCCGGCGTAATCAGCTCAATGAGCAAATGGATTTCATCAGAATTTTTTTCATATAGACAGGACCTATCATCAATTATTGCATCACTAAAAAAAATACCTATATCTTTTAATTGGTTTAGACGGCGAACATCATTCATTCTAGGTAAGGAAGCGCAAATTTTCGTTTCATCTAAAACTTCTAACTGACAGTTATAGTTTCCCTCAACATTCGCGAGATTAATGAGGTATCATTCGTGCGTTTCGGCGCGTTCAATTCCACCGAATAAACCATGATTCACTATTTCCTCTCCTAACCCCTTTAGTTTCATTTTTTCCGCCAAATACTTAGTGATGTAAGATTTTTGGCTACCCGTATCAATAATAACCCTTATATAGTGCTTCAAATTATTTTCTTTAATGTGTACTATTAAAGTCTGAAGAAAAACTTCCCTGGCACAACTATTGTTCGAAAGCGTAGTGTTTTCGGTAACTTCTTTCGATTCAGGTTTCACTTGTTTAGATTGTTTAATTTCATCGCAATGCATGACATCAACTTGCTTCTTACTATTACAAATAGAACATTGCACTTTAACCTTACAATTAGAAATTTTATGATATCGTTTTATGCAACGGAAGCAAAAAGCACCCTTCATTAAAATCGATTTTCTTTTTTCATACGTTAGGCTTCTACCATACCCACATTGCGCGCTCGGATGACAGTTCTCGCAGAAAACGCAAGTCTCGGACTTTGACGTGGAATCATAAACAAATAATTCATTTGCAGTCGCTACTCTTACACAATTGTATTTTAATTCATTTCTCTTGGCTCTTTGCCAACTCGTATTATTATCCTTATGCGTCTGCGATTGAGTATTTTGACTATCTTTCACTAATTCCGTTTTCTCTTTCGCGTTCATTGCTTATTTAAAAAACCAATTAAATCACTAATAGAATATTTATCTCCGAATTCTTTATTAAATTCAAACACTAGATCAGTTGGTATTGACTTAAGAATAACAGAGGATAATAAAGTGCTAAAAGTATCTGATGAAATACCTAAAGATTCCAAACTTCTAATATTGATTTGTATTTTATCAAACAGTTGGCGAAAACGTTTGTCATTTGAACGTCTATGGATGTTAATCAAAATTTCTTTTCTGCCAAACCTCTGTTCTAATAAATCAATAGCTTTAACATAATTTTCCTGTGAAATAGAAAAACCTCCGATTGTTTCTAAAGCTGTTCCAGGTAAGTGCGTCTTTAAATAATTAAATTTCGATGTCTCGTACGAATTCCAGAAAGTAAGCCATTCACTTGTATTTCCCGAAAATTTCGGGATCGTAATCTTCGGTAATTTAACACTATGTGTTTGATGACTAAAATTTACTTCTGGTTTCGGGTGGTTAGTGGGATTCTGAGGTTCATGAATATTTCTCTTCTGGTTTGAATTTCGCAAATATTTATTAGCTTTCAATCTCTAGGTTACAATTTTATCCTGATATTCTTCAGCGGATTGTAATTCCTTATCTACATCTTGGGGGTTTAACACTTTTTCCAATTCTGTATCAACTAATTTGAGAGACTCAAAAATTGTTCTATATACAGATCTATTTCACTCTCTCCAGTTAATTCTGTTTTCTGAATTTCAATTTCCATTTTGGAAATAATTTTTGTAACTGAAGCTCTTAATGTCGTGCGCTTTTTCTTATATAAATTAATCAGTTCCGCTTTATCGGTGGCCATTATTACAGCTTCCAACAATCAATTTTATCAAAATATGATATTCGAAATAGTACTAAATATTCATAAATTTATATCAAAACATTAGCTCAAACATGCCGTCAGGGATGCCATTTGAAATATAATCTACTAGTAACAAGGTAAAGCAAATTCTAATCATTAAATTCAAAACTTTGCTTACCTCGTTTCGCCCGGTTGAACTACTGCTTTAATATTCTTCATTTGCTGTAATAAATCTAATAAGTGAAACTCAGGCACACCGACGAAAGAAACAAGCGAAACTGAAAAGAAAAACATTATATTAATACATCAAACACGAATAATAACACGCACAAGACTACATATACTACATATCGAAAACGAATACAGCGTGGGAGTTTTTTCATCCAGAGAGATAAGTCCTAAGTCAAAGTTTTTCAGTCTCTCTCTTGGGCATACAGCTTCCTCTCTTGTAAAGGGGAATTAATAATAAATCGTGAAGTTCGGAACAGTTGTCTCGTTTCCTTGAAATAGTTTCCGTTCATTTGTACTGTTGATCAGTCATACTTGTAACTTCGTTTCTTACAGCTCAAAAATGTCAAAACGTAAGTGCTTGAGCATCAAAGAAAAAAATTTAATTTTTCAGGAAGTGGATAAAGCAAAAAAAAATAGGATATCACTTTAAAATTTTGTTTTCCTCCAAACAGTTTATCAACTATTATAAAAAATCGAGATGAGCTACAAAATTATGATTCATCGAATTCTTGATCAAAACATCAAAACGGTAAAGAACGTGTGTCTATGAAAATGCCGACGAGATAGTTTTGAAGTGGAAACACACAATGCGAGATAAGAATGTTCCAATGTCTAGACTTGACGTAATAGAGAAAGCTCATCAATTTGTGAAGGCATTGGGATACGACCATTTTCTAGGTACCAATGGATGGCTAGAAAAATTTAAATTAAGCCTCAAGTTGTTTTTGGTGCAAACAAAAAAATTACCATATTTTATGAGTAATTAATTATAAGGACGTATGTGGTGATGTAGGTTTAGAAATTCTAGCTAAAAAATAATGTATGTTTAAAATTATTTGCATGCTTTAAATTTGAAAATGTCCTTAAAATTCATTAATTTTAATGTAAAATTATTTTCTTTATGATAAAAATGCAGTGTGTTCCTCGACATTCTTTTTTCTTGCAGTTTTTCTTTCTTCTTTTTTTATGGGTGAGATACATAAGTTAAATAGATATTAATTTACAAAAGGGTGTGAATAATTACTTTTTTAATACATAGTGTTTATGAATTTAAAATTTGTTTTGTTGTTTATAAAGCATATTGAAAGTGGAAGCTCACAAACTTCTATATAATCAATTTTCCCTATAACGAACTTTTTTCGGGATTTAGTAACTTCGTTATACAGAGGTTCGTTATATAATTATATGTAGGATTTTCCCTTTGAAACATTTTGTTAAAAGGTTGAGTCATATCCTTTTCAGAGGACCATTAATGTCAATTTTGTTTATTACTACATTCCGAAGCAGCGCCGTTTAGTGAGCTTTCGTAGTTCCGGCTTGAATAATTTTTCGGCAGAGGCCTACTAACCACCGCCGGTTCAACACGTCACGTTTTTAGCGCATTTCGCGCCCTGCGCGATCTCAGTCCTAACGTCCAAGCATGAAAAAGGTAATTAATTTCCCCGTTTTCTAAAGGTATAACTCAACTTTCAATTAACCTAATTTCTGCATGTCTTTCTCTTTGTAAATATGCCCTTTTGTAAATATTTCCCTTTAACTTTAAATAAATTATTTTTTACTTAAATGAAGTATCTGTGTTTAAATGACTTTGATTCAATTAATTCATAACTGACCCTTAAATACTTACCCCTAGACAACCACCTCGCCAATTTAAATCCCCGCCTTCTGAAGATTCTGATTTTTATTCGAAGATTTTATTCGGACTCCCACAGAAATAATTGGGGGATCGCCCAGGATTTGATTTCGAAAATCTCTAAATAATTAGTTGATGAACTCCTAACCTTCTTCTTCTTTGAAAAGAAAAAAAAATTTTTGGCTGCACGCCTAAATTACAAATGGACTGAATCGAAAATGCGCGGATTGCCTCTCATAACATGCTAACATTTAGGTGAATAAAACGAATCCCGGAGTCAGAAGTCAAGATCTTGCAACTTCGACGAAAACACGTTATTTTCTACAGTGTGCAACAACTCCATTTCAATTCCAGTGAACACATCCAGGAGCCTTTGAGGTTTGTTTTCAAGGAATTAATCACACGTCGTCAACTGTATCAGGTACTGTGTTTTATTGTTCTTCAAAAAGAAAAATCTAAAAGAATACGTGAGCCACCATCATTTATAAAAAAAATTGTTGTAGTTGATTTCATGAAGTAATTTATATTTTTAAATATCATGTGTGTTTTTCTGAAATACTATTTTTCTATTTGTGTATAGAAATCGTATCAATTAAAATTTTCTACAAGTATATCTTTTAAAATATCAAGGAAGTCGTACGTAGTATTCAAGTTTTTTTATTTGTATCCAATTTAATTACGAATTGAATTGCATTCATGTATGTGCGAAAAGCTTTCATTTCTTTGGTTGCGTCATCGACCTTGAACTAAGAGATTAATGTTTCTTCCATTCCTAAACATTTGGTAATTTCGATGACTCATATAGTGTAACATTTCTCTTGCAGCTGTTTAGTAATTAATTATTTTTACGAGTATTCCAGAAATATATTTTGAAAGAATATGCTGTTTTTTTAGAATTGAGATGAAAGATTATACATGATCTTATTTTTAATCGTGTATTTTATCATTCAATATATAAGTATTTTGAGTTCATTTTGACAGAATTATTATGCTTTCTATTGAAACATGTGTTTATCCTTAAAATTCGCTGATGAGATCCTCAAAAGATTTTATTTTTATTGGTGTAATAAAAAATATATATGAGATTTTTCGTAAAGTTTGCTAACTTCTAATTGTTTGCTTTTTTCAGCAAAGAACTTTAAATGATTAAATTCTTTTTCATATCCCAATAAATTTAATCACAGTTTCTAATCAAGATTTATATTAATTTATTCTTTCTTTCAAATTCTTTTTGTATTTATTATAACGAAATGAGATATTTGATATATTAAATGGTTTTAAAGAAAAATTTTGTTTTTAGTTGAAATTAATAAGTTAACTATTTCAAAGTAAGCATTACGCATTTTAGCTCGCACTGTTGTATTTACACGTTACTGGTTTATTTCTAAATGAACAAAATTTGAATATTTCAATGTATGTTTAGTGTATTTTGAAGCAATATTATATTAACGTGAGAATTTTTGTAAATGCAAACGAGAATTGCCAATAGCAACATCATTGTTTTTGTTTGAACGCGTGACAATTTTGTTTATTCCTTTGGTTACTATCTAAACTTAAACTTAAATTTTAAAATGGCGTATCTTGGCAAAGGTCGATGTGAAGATTTATTTGTCTTAGCCACAGAATTAAATTTAGAATTCGATAAATCTATGACCATCACGACACTCAAAGATCTAATTATTGGTAGTGAAAATTATGACGAAAAACTGACCAAAAACATACATTCAACGATTGTTGAGGATTGCAAAGCCAGGGAGAAAAAGCAAGAAAAGCAAAAAGAAAAATTACGCATTGAAGAACGAGACGAAAATTTACGCATTGAAGAGCAGAAAGAAAATTACGTATTGAAGAACGAGAAGAAAAATTACGCATCGAACAATTGAGGTTAGATGAGCAAAAACGCGAACATGAATTTGAGTTGGAAAAGTTAAGAATCCAAACACAATCCAAGTTATGCGCTGATACATCCAAAGAAAGTGATACTAAATTTCTCGTCAAAGAAGTTTCAAAGTTTATACATCGTTTTGATTTGAAAGAAGACATCAGTCTTTATCTAAAATTATTTGAACGTCAAGCACAGAGATTAAATATTGATCAAGAAAACTGGGTTTCTCATCTGTTAGGCTTGTTACCGACTTAAGTATCTCACATCATAGCAGAGAGCCTGAAGATAAAGCAAACTCTTACGAACACGTTAAAAGATTTACTGCTGAAACGCTTTAAACTAACTCCAGAAAAGTTTCGACAACTATTTGTCACTCACCAAAAAGCACCTGAAAGAACATGGATTGATTTTTACCATGAGTTAAACACTTACTTCAACGGATGGATAGATGGATTGAAGATAGATACTTTCAACAAATTATCAGATCTAATCATAACAGATAAACTTAAACGAAAAACGCCTTTTGAATTTAAAGAATATTATCTTGATGAATGGGCAAATATGAACTCCCTGTTCAATTAGCAGAAAAACTAGAAGAATTCGAAGACTTTAAAAGGACTCTGAAACAAAAATCTAGCAGTCCATTTGTGAAAAAACAAGAATTCAAATTCACAGAAAAGAATCGCAGATATGAACCACCAGGAAAATTCGAGTATAACAGGAAAGATAAGAAGTTTCCAGCGTCAACGAATTACAACAAACATTACGAAGCCCTGTCGCCAAGTACGAATCTGTTCAAAGATATCAAGACAGCGCGCAGAAAGGGTATAACAACAAAAATTACGAGAAACACTCAAATCACAATGCTTCCAAGCATGCTCAGACGAACTATTCAAAATCACAGAAATTCAAAGAACCTCCAAAAGAAACTTACACACTCATCGTTAAGGAAGGTTTACGTACTAAAGAGATATTTTTTGGAAAGGTGAAAATCACGGCGCTCATAGACAGTGGTTTTACCGTAAGTTTGCTACGAGAAAACACGAGCAGAAGAATAATGGATCCAACAAAATTATCGAACAAGATGCTTCTCACAGGTATTGGTGAAGCACAAGTGACAACTATCGGTTCCTTTGAACATGAGTTCAAAATAGATAATGAAAACTACTCGTTAACTTAGCATGTTGTACAGGCTGATAAATTAAAATTCGAAGCAGTTATTGGATCAGATCTTTTGGAACAAGCATCGATAAGTTTCACTAAAGAAGGAGTTATATTCAAGAAATATGAGAATCATGCACAGCTAATGCAAATATCAGCTGAAAATCTTCAAGAAGAACTAGACCTACGTCATGTCGAAAATCGTCAAATCAAGAAGGAGCTTGAAAAGTTAATACAAGACTACAAGCCAGAAAAAACAGCATCTACCGACGTCACAATGAGAATTATTCTAAAAGACGAAGAACCAGTCTGTCAACCCCCTCGTCGACTAGCGTTCACAGAAAGACAAGAAGTAAAAAAACAGATAGAAGAATGGCTCAAGGAAGGCATTATACGTCCGAGTTCTTCGGAATATGCAAGTCCAATCGTAATGGTAAAAAAGAAAGATGGATCTTCGAGAATGTGCATTGACTACAGAAAATTGAATCAGAAGCTTGTGAAAGATAAATTTCCGTTACCTCTCATCGAAGATGTTTTAGACACTTTGCAAGAAGCAAAGGTATATTCTACATTAGATTTACGCAGTGGTTTCTTTCACGTCGATGTTGACGAAGATTGCAGAAGGTATACATCCTTTATCGTCCCAGACGGACAACTTGAATTCAGCAAAGTTCCTTTCGGACTAAGCACAAGTCCAGGAGTTTTCCAACGCTACGCATCAAGTATATTTAGAGATCTTACACAGAAAGGAATTGTAATCAATTATTTAGATGATCTCGTCATTCCAGCGAAAAACAAACAGGAAGGTCTAGAAAAACTTAAAATCATTTTCGAAGTCGCAAAGAAATACGGTTTAGAAATTAAGTTCAAGAAGTGCCAATTCTTAAAAAGAAATTGAATTTCTAGGTCACATTGTAGAAAGCGGAACTATGAAACCATCTCCCACGAAGACACTAGCTGTCGAAAATTTCCAGTACCAACAACAATAAAACAAGTACAAAGTTTTCTTGGTTCCAGCTTTGGATATTTCAGCAAGTACATCAAAAGATTATTCAAAGATAGCTAAACCATTTAGCGATTTAACAAGAAAAGAAAACCTCTTTTTTGGGGGAGGGGACTCAACAAAAGAAGCATTTGAAAAATTGAAGAAAATCATGTCCGAAGGCCCAATCCTGCACCTTTACAAGTATGGAAGAAAAACAGAACTGCACACAGACGCTTGTAAACAAGGGGGTACGGCGCAATTTTGTTACAAGAAACCGAAGATGGAAAGTTACACCCCGTTTACTACATGTCGAAAAGACAAATACAGCAGAAGAAAAGTACGACAGCTACGAACTAGA